>BSBM01000617.1:1800000-2205000 GCA_027924585.1 Larix kaempferi | reverse complement strand
TCATCAACATCTCCATCATCATCATCCTCATCCTCATCCTCATCCTCATCATCATCGTCCTCCTCTTCATCATCATTGTCATCTTCCCCTTCCTCATCAACATATCCATCATGATGATGAATTGATGATGATGATGATGGTGATGAAGATGTCGATGATGATGACGATGGTGATGAGGATGATGTTGGTGATGATGAAGAAAATGATGATGATGGATATGTTGATGAGGAAGGGGGAGATGACAATGATGATGAAGAGGAGGACGATGATGAGGATGAGGATGAGGATGATGGTGATGAGGATGATGATGGCGAGGATGACGATGATGATGGTGATGGTGATGATGATGATGGTGATGAGGATGAGGATGATGATGGTGATGATGATGATGATGATGCTGATGATGATGATGGAGATGTTGATGGGGAAGATGATGATGATGGAGATGATGATGAAGGGGGAGATGAGGATGATGATGATGTAGATGAGGATGATGGTGATGAGGATGATGATGATGATGTCGATGAAGATGGTGATGATCATGATCATGATCACGATGGTGATGGTGATGATGATGATGATGGAGATGAGGATGGTGGTGATGGGGATGATGATGGTGATGGTGATGATGATGATGATGATGATGAGGATGATGATGATGATGATGGTGATGATGAAGAGGATGACGATGATGATGAGGATGAGGATGATGGTGGTGAGGATGATGACGAGGATAGAGATGAGGATGATGGTGATGAATATGGTGATCATGATGATCACGATGATGATGATGATGATGATGATAATGATGATGAACAAGATGATGATGATGATGGTGATGAGGATGATGATGATGATGGTTATGAATATGATGATGATGACGATGATGATGAATATGATCATGATGATGATGATGATGATCACGATCATCATCATAAACATCTTCATCATCATCATAATCATCATCATAATCATCATCATCATCATCATCATCATCATCATCACCATCACCACCATTATCATCATCACCATCATCCTCATCCTCATCATCATCATCTCCGTCCTCTTCATCATCACCATCATCATCATCATCCTCACCATCATCATCATCATCCTCATTATCATCATCATCGTTCTCCTCTTCATCATCATTTTCATCTCCCCCTTTCTCATCAACATATCCATCATCCTCATCATCTTCATGATCATCATTAGCATGTCCTCATCACCATCATCATCATCATCAATATATTCATCATCATCATCATCATCATCATATTCACCACCACCATCATCATCTGCATCATCCTCCTCATCTTCATTGTCATCTCCCCCTTCCTCATAAACATCTCCATCATCACCATCATCTTCACCATCATCATCATCATCTCCATCATCATCATCATCAGCATCATCATCTACATCACCATCGTCATCATCATCAACATATTCAACATCATCACCATCATCATCATCTTCATCATCATCACCATCATCACCACCATCCTCATCACCATCCTCATCATCATCATTTCATCACCATCACCATCATCCTCATCACCATCATCCTCGTCATCATCATCATTGTCCTCCTCTTCATTATCACCATCATCATCATCATCCTCACCATCACCATCATCATCATCATCCTCACCATCACCATCATCATCCTCATGATGATGATGATGATGATGATGATGATGGTGATGATGATGATAATGGTGATGAGGATGATGATGATGATGGAGATGAAGATGATGATCACGATGATGATGATGATGATCATCATATTCATCATCATCACCATCATCCTCATCATCATCATCGTACTCCTCTCCCCCATCATCATCAAACCCTCACATCATCATCATCATCATCATCCTCATACCCCCCTTCCTCATCAACATCTCCATCATGGAGACGACAATGATGATGAAGAGGAGGACGACGATGATGATGAGGAGGATGATGATGACGATGAAGATGATGATGATGATGATGGAGATGTTGATGAGGAAGGGGGATATGACAATGATGATGAAGATGATGATGGTGTTGAAGATGAATACCCTCCTCCTCATCATCAAACCCTCCTTGCATCATCATCACCGTCATCACCATCACCATCATCATCATCAACATCTCCATCATCATTGTCATACCCCCTTCCTCATCAACATCTCCATCATCATCATCTTCTCCATCATCATCATCATCATCATCTTCATCACCATCACCATCACCATCACCATCACCATCACCATCATCACCAACATCTTCATCATCATCAACATCTTCTTCATCATCATCATCATCAGCTTATATGCTCCTTATATCCAAAATTAGACAAGCTCCACATGATGATGAAAACTATTTAGATAATGCTGATGAAGATGAAGATGATGATGACATTTAACCCCATAACTTTCCTATAATCCCTATAACTTTTAACTCTTAATCTACAATCCTTATAACCCTAACCCCAAAACCCCTAAACACCTAGAAGCACTTAAATGCACTTGGGAATTATGGGTTAGAATAGGGCCTAGGGGAGGGGCTCTAGGAATAAACCGACACATTTAGATTTGTTGGGTAATAAATGCAGTGAACGTTACCCACCGAACTATACAATGTTCAGCAGGGACGCGCATGTGCTCTTGGCGGGCACGCGGTCCCTGGCGCGTGCGCGTCCCTGCTGAACATGAAATTTAGAAAAACACCCGTGCTCATCTCCCACATTTTCTCCCTACTTCATCGCGTTTTGTTCAATGTTTTCATGCACAGTCCAACAAGCATTTACATTTTAGATTGAATTCATACACCATTTGGTGCTTCCTTGACCATTTGGATAGAATACACAACATTTGAGGCTCTATTTGGCTATTTGGATTGAATACATACCTCTTGGACTCTATTTGGATCATTTGAGTGAATACACAATAGTTGGACTCTATTTGGCTCCTTGGATTATATTCTCATGCTACTTGGACACACATGAACTCTTCTTACATATAGTGGACACATCAAAAGAGCATTTTACATTTGAAGAAAAGAGCAATCATAATCCTTGAGGTATGGTGACAATTTTATCTTGTTAAATGTATTTTAGTCTTCATTCACTTATTTGAATGGCATCTATTTTGGTTTTTCCTCATGAATTGTATGATAGATCTATTTTAGTCTTCTTAATCTTCAACATAAATAATAAAAGCATCTTACCAAAAAAAGACTACAACATGTACCAAGCAGTGCTTTCAACCTTTCATGAAGATAATAAAAAAAAATTACTTGCATCACCACCAATAACATTTCATAATCATATTCCTCCATCTAGTAGACAAACATTTGTTGAATTCCTCATGGTTTCACTACAACAACTCACACAAACACCTAAAGAATTGAAAACTCTTAGTCTTTTGGGGCTATTTTCCCTCATCCATACCATGAAAATGAAGTGAGTAGGAGCTTCTCCCTTGTAGGTAATTTGCTCGTACTAACATCCCATACCACCATCCAATACCATCCTACTGAGTTCCTAGAGGTGCTGTTGTAGTTATATGTAGGGCATTACCAATAGATTTTAAGATTATATGAAAACATTCTCACTAGATGTTGTTGTACATAATCAATTGCTACATCGAGCCTTAATAATCATGCACATCCAGTTTTAATATCTTGTTTGTTGTTCATTCTTGCAGGGGTGATATTTTGTTTTTCAAAAAAAACGCATTGAATATGGGAAACAAACGTAATAATAAAAGAAAGTCTAGACGGAAGGAATTTCCCCCTGAAAAGGCCCATGAGATAAGAGAAAATGCCAGGTTGTACATGAAAAACCGTAGAAATCAAAATGTTAGTGCTTTAGATCAATCAACAAGCAATGACAAAGTTGTTGAAGTCAATCAAATCTTGCCTAATGTTGAGTATGAAGGGATGGATGTTGAACAAGTTCTTAATTGGAAACCTTCCCAAGAAGATCACACACATGGTGAACACACTCCCTTGCAGTACCAATTTGTGAACGAAGGGCCACAACAAAGCGTTGACGAGACTCGTACTTCCTTGCCGATTCCCTTGCCTCGACTATCAACCGGACGACGAAGAACTCCCAGACGTATTCATGTGGATGAAAGTTCATTTTCAGGACTTGAAGGTAAGATGCCCAAATGCACTGTTGATTTCCATTGTAGCATGATAATCAAAGATTTTTTTGAATCCAAAACCGATGCAGCAAAATGTCAATTGTTCTTGCTTTGTTAAAATCACATTGTCTAGCTCATGTTAGAAGAATTTTGGGCATAAAGGTAGTTAGAAGTTCAGAGGCCAACAATCATGTTGTTAGGAATCTACAATCTGCATTTAATTTCATTGGAAAAACTTCTCGTACAAAATATTTTAATGTGGCCCGTCGTGTACTGTCGGAATCGATTGTAGACAAATCCACAAGGCAACGTCACCTACTATCACACACATGTAAAATATTTAAAGTAGATAGAAAGACTCTTCAAAAGTATTCTACCATTAGAGAAAAACTTGAGACTCTGGGCCAAAAATATTGTTGGGTCTCTGTTGGTAGGTTACCTCGTACATACATGAAGTTCATTGATGTTGTTAAAGAACTAGTGCAAAATTTTTGGCATGATAACACTAGACCATCATTGAATCAAAGAGATGTTTTAAAGTTGAGAAAAAGGTGTTAGGGGGGGGGTGAACCCCATGTCAAGCACTTCAAGAATGAGCACACACAATTGAACTTGGGCCAAAAGTCCTTTGAAAAATGCAAACCCTGGTATGTTAGAATTTGCATTGATCGCAATACATGTTATTGTAGATACCATGTAGAATTTGAGTACTAATATGATACATATAGACATATATTTTGTGGTTTGCATACTAACATTGTGCAGGATTTCGCATCGTTACAACCACCAAATGCATCCAGAGAATTTATACATAGCATAATGTATCCAATACCTGAAGGACAAAAATATTATAAAAGATCATTTTTATATGGGACATGTTCCAGTTGCAGTGGATTTGCATTATTGAGTCGCTGCATCCACGCAGCTGCGGAGCACGAATTTGGGAGGATGTCAGTAGAAATGTAGAACTTCCAGTACATAACATATCAAGTAGATAGTTCGAAGGAAAGCAAAAAAATTGCATTGGTGAAGTCACGGGTAATCTAAGTTTGCATACTTTCATACTGTACATGTTGAATTTGTACATATATATTCAGATTGAAAATGTCACGTTGTATTAATGCCCTTGGTTTTGTGGCACTAGGTACAAATTTGCAATTTCATGATGGAGTTCTACCAAAAGACCGAGCAGTATGTACAACATGTCCATGTAGCACGATGGTAGGATGAACAGTACAAAGAGTGCAGTGACACCTTTCCCAATGGCACAATATTGTTGGTTGTGGACTTCAACACCCTACAGCCACAGAATGAGATTCAAATTCAATACTACCATTCAGAACAAGTTAGCATAATGGTCCATATCACGTATAGGCACACGCCAGAGAGCAGCAACGACATGATGATAATATTTAAAGAGACCAACTTCTACATCAGTGACGACAGGTGCCACGACCTGCATTATGTGCAGCATTGCTTCAAAATTTTCTATGATCAGCTAAAGGAGAGAGGTATACAGATGGATCAACATTGGATATGGTTACATGGTTGTGAAGGCCAGTTCAAAAATGCACGTGTTTTCCAGTGGTTGAGTATTTTGCACAAGACTTATGATGTGTTGCATGTATGGAACTATTTTGAGACCGAGAATGGAAAGGGAGAGCACGATGAGGCTCGAGCATGTATCAAAACTGCCCTATGAAGGGAGGAGATGAGGTGCATGAGAGACCCTCATATTCATAATGGAGAATCCATAGTTCGATGGTGCAAAGAAAAAATGTCAGATCGAACCAAGGAGCAACGCATACCAATAGGTAGAGGACATGTTGTCATAAATTTATGGAATGTAGTTGATATAGATTGATCGCGTTCTTATAGTTGTAGTACTGTGCAAGGTACTCATGGATTTCATTCGGTTCGAAGCTCAAACAACCCCTTATTTGAAATATGGACGTGAAAACTTGCTTGCTTTTGTGGGTCTTGCAGTAGTTGTGAGTGGGATGAGTGCGAATCAATGGATTGGGTTGATGAATGGGATCATGTATCACTTGTAGTGGACCCACCTGTAGTTGTTGAAACAATCCAGTTAGAGGAAGGCCAATCCTCTATTTCGAATGAATATGATCATATATCTAATCTTGTACAGCCAAGTAAACATTTCTGAATGCACATCTCGGTTCTCTCCTTGTTTTTGTAATTATCCAAGTTATCAAACCACTACTTGTTGGAATATGACCTTAAAATGCATTTTTGCAGGACACATCTACGTAGTTGTCACCCTGACAGATAGTGCAATTGAAACGAATTATTGGTTGGCACGATGCATCCAAGGGAAGCAAACCCTCCTCTCATCATTAACTGATAGTGAAGGCATTACCTTTCCGACTGGCTCGATGGTTGTTTAGGGGGAATGTCTTACAGTAGATGGAAAGGGACCAAAGAGAAATGGCTACACATACACGGATTATAGACCAGGTTCACGGGTGTATCACTTTACGCACCTCATCGTTGGTACAAACATCCAACTGCAAACAATGTCAATGAAGACATCAAACAAGGTACGCTACTTACTACCTCATGCAGAGCATGAGAGGTTGTTCAAGACAATAAAAAACTGAGAGGATCCAGAAGACCTAATTGAGGTACATAGCGTAGACATGTGATTGTTTATTCATGCACGATTAATGTTATTCATGTTAGATAGTTTATTTTATATCGTTATCTTATATCGTTTACTTGATGTTTGAGTTATGATTTATAGCCTTGTGATTGTTTATTCATGCATGATTAATGTTATTCATGTTAGATAGGAATTTGATATCTTATATCTTATATCATTTATTTGATGTCTGAGTTATGATTAAGTTATGATTTACAACCATGTGATTGTTTATTCATGCATGATTAACCCTAGAAGTACTAATAGAACCCTACAAACATAATCTAGCCCTAGAAATCCTAGAAATCCTAGAAAGCTAAACTAACCCTAGAACACTAATTTAACACTAGAAAACTATTCTAGAATACTATAAACCTAATCTAGTCCTAGAAACCTAAACTAGCCATAAAAAACACTAATCTAACCCTCGAAAACTAATCTAGAATCCTAGAAACCTAATCTGGATATTGCCCCTATTTTCTCTACCACTCACTTTATTTGGAGCTTTAGGAATTGTTTCAATATTGGTCTATTACTTGAATGAATATGAGGATCATTTGGAAGCTATGATTCTTCTTCATTGGCTTCTTGAGTTGGTTCTTCATTTCCTTCATCCACATAATAATGGATAATTTCATTGTTGATCAAATATGTTAGCAACGAGGGCATGTTAAGGCTTTTTTCATTAGTGTTAGTAACAATATTCATATTCATATTCATGATGGCTTATGATAACCATTCATTCTAGGGTTTTTGGCTTTGCAATGTCATTTGTTCATTGAGGCTTCTTGCTACTTGACAACCTTCAATCATATTCAATTCAATAGTGTCATTTTGAATCGGTTCTACAGAATATGTATGTGGTTCATGTGATGCAAAAACTTCCATATTGTCTTAAGCTACTTCATCATCTAATTGACTAGCACTAACATGTTCACCATTGTCACCTAATGGTTGGAAATTTCCTTGAGGGAGGCTTTAGACCTACCTCACCCATGTCAATGCTTGAGTTTTTGTAGGTCGACCTCCCACCCCACATGTCCTCGTCATCATCATCTTCTTCATCATCATCTTCATCACCATCTTCATCACCATCACCATCATCATCAACGTCTTCATCATCTTCACAATCATCATCATCATCAACATCTTCATCATCATTGTCATCTCTAGGTTCCTCATCAACATCTCCATCATCAACATCTTCGTCATCATCATCATCTTCTCCATCATCATCATCATCATCTTCATCACCATCACCATCAACGTCTTCATCATAATCACCATCATCATCATCATCAACATATTCATCATCATTGTCATTTCTAGGTTCCTCATCAACATCTTCATCATCATCGTCTTCTTCGTCATCATCATCACCATCTTCATCACAATCACCATCATCATCACCATCGTCATCATCATCACCATCTCCATCATCATTGTCATCTCTAGGTTCCTCATCAACGTTTCCATCATCATCATCATCATCTTCATCACCATCACCATCATCATCAACGTCTTCATCATCATCACCATCATCATCATCATCATCAACATCTTCATCATCATTGTCATCTCTAGGATCCTCATCAACATCTCCGTCATCATCATCTTCTCCATCATCATCGTCATCATCTTCATCACCATCACCATCATCATCAACGTCTTCATCATCGTCACCATCATTATCATCATCATCAACATCTTCATCATCATTGTCATCTCTAGGTTCCTCATCAACATCTCCATCATCATCATCTTCTCCGTCATCATCATTACCATCTTCATCACCATCACCATCACCATCATCATCATCACCATCTTCATCATCATCACCATCTCCATCATCATTGTCATCTCTAGGTTCCTCATCAATGTCTCCATCATCATCATCATCTTCATCACCATCACCATCATCATCAATGTCTTCATCATCATCACCATCATCAACATCATCATCATCAACATCATCATCATCAACATATTCATCATCATTGTCATCTCTAGGTTCCTCATCAACATCTCCATCATCATCATCTTATCCATCATCATCATCATCATCTTTATCACCATCACCATCATCATCAACGTCTTCATCATCATCACCATCATCATTATCATCATCAACATCT
Source organism: Larix kaempferi (assembly GCA_027924585.1). Taxonomy (NCBI): domain Eukaryota; kingdom Viridiplantae; phylum Streptophyta; class Pinopsida; order Pinales; family Pinaceae; genus Larix; species Larix kaempferi. Next base: position 2,196,064 of record BSBM01000617.1, on the reverse strand, counting down.
TCATCATCATTGTCATCTCTAGGTTCCTCATCAACATCTCCATCATCATCATCTCCATCACCATCACCATCATCATCAATGTCTTCATCATCATACCATCATCATCATCATCAACATATTCATCATCATTGTCATTTCTAGGTTCCTCATCAACATCTCCATCATCATCATCTTCTTCGTCATCATCATCATCATCTTCATCACCATCATAGTCATCATCAATGTCTTCATCATCATCACCATCTTCATCATCATTGTCATCTCTAGGCTCCTCATCAACATCTCCATCCTCATCATCTTCTTCATCATATCATCATCATCATCTTCATCACCATAACCATCATCATCAACGTCTTCATCATCATCACCATCATCATCATCATCACCATGAGTGCCCGATGGATGATTTTGCAAAGTTGACCCTCATGTGCAAAAATTGCACACTCCCTTACTGAGCAAAACCCTAGTTTCGAAAATGGACCTACAAGGTGACACCTAAGCCACGTGACTAGAGAAGAGGGGCACCCCTAGTACTATCCCGAGGTCCTGAATCCTACGGAGTCAATGGCTTGTCGATCGGAGCCACGGTCATCATTCTATGGCTCGTTCCATCTTGCATCCAAAAGGCCTTCAGGGACACCTATTGGATACCTGCCGAGGGCATAGAAATCCAACCGTGCAACAAAACCTAGTTCCAAGGAGTCCTGCAAGTGTGTCTAGGGAGGTTCGAGATGGGAACGGTAGCCATAAGTGCCTGATCGACGATTTTGCAAATTTGACCCCAATGTGCAAAAATTGCAGACTCCCTTATTGAGCAAAACCCTAGTTCCCAAAATGGATCTACAAGGTGACACCCGGGCCATGGGGCCGAATGAGAGGGGCACCCCTAGCACTTTCCCAACGTCCTAAATCCAACGGAGTCGACAGTTTGTCGATCAGAGCCACAGTCGTCATTCTATGGCTCGTTCCATCTCACATCCAAAAGGCCTTCATGGACACCTACTGGATACCTGTCGGGGGCATAGAACTCCAACCATGCAACAAAACCTGGTTCCGGGGAGTCCTGCAAGTGTGTCTAGGGAGGTTTCGGCTGGGAATGTTAGCCATAAGTGCTCGGTGGATGATTTTCCAAAGTTGACCCCCGTGTGCAAAAATTGCACACTCCCTTACTGAGCAAAACCCTAGTTTCAAAAATGGACTTACAAGATGACACCCAGGCCACAGGATCAGAGGAGAAGGGAGGCCATAGCACTATCTCGATGTCCTGAATCCAACGGAGTCAACGGTTTGCTGATCGGAGCCATAGTCGTCATTCTATGGCTCGTTTCGTCTCGCATCCAAAAGGCTTTCAAGAACACCTGTTGGATACCTGCCGGGGGCATAGAACTCCAACCGTGCAACAAAACCAGGTTCCGCGGAGTCCTGTCAGTGTGTCCAGGGAGGTTAGGGCTGGGAACGCTACCCATAAGTACCGGGTGGATGATTTTCAAAAGTTGACCCCCGTGTGAAAAAATTGCACACTCCCTTACTGAGCAAAACCCTAGTTTCCAAAATGGACCTACAAGGTGACACCCGGGCCACAGGACCGGAGCAGGGGGGCGCCCCTAGCACTATCCCAACGTCTTGAATCCAACGGAGTCGATGGTTTGTCGATCGGAGCCATGGTCATCATTTTATGGCTCGTTCCGTCTCGCATCCAAAAGGCCTTCAGGGACACCTGTTGGATACCTTCCAGGGGCATAGAACTCCAACCGTGCAACAAAATTGGGTTCCAGGGAGTCCTGCAAGTGTGTCTAGGGAGGTTCCAGCTGGGAACGCTAGCCATAAGTGCCTGGTCAACGATTTTGCAAATTTGACCCCAATGTGAAGGCCTTTCCAATCTTGCTCAAGGGGGGTATTTCTCGCCCAGAGGCCCTCGGGCGTGCGTGGCCACCGTGGACAGGCCCACAATGGCCACGTGGACCTTTGGGAGCCGACAAAATCCAAGTCCACTCGCTGTTTTGGGTCCCGTGGCGCCGGAGCGATTCCTCAAAGTGTCCCTAAATGGCCCCAGGGTGCTTGATGAAAATGCCTGCAACACCCAAACCGTGGCTTCGATCATGAATCCATCGATTCCAATGGATCTGGGATGCTAGGTTTCAGTTAGGGGACCCTCCACAGCGTGCCTCGAAGTCCCAAAAACGGTGCCAATGTGCCATCTCCGGAACTAGGGTTTTGCTCAGTGAAGGCCTTTTGAATATTGCTCAAGGGAGCCATTTCTCGTCTGGAGGCCCTCGGGCATACGTGGCCACCGTGGACACATCCACAATGGAAATATGCACATGTGGGAGCCGACAGAATCCAAGTCCGCTTGCCGGTTTGGGTCACGTGCCCCCGGAGCAAATCCTCAAAGTGTCCCAGAATGGCCCCGGGGTGCCGGACCAAGATACCTATAGCAGCCAAACCGTGGCTCCGATCATGAATCCATCGATTCCGGTGGATTCTGGACATCGGGTTTCAGCTAGGCCCCCCCCCTCACAGTGTGCCTCCAACCCCTGGAAACGGTGTTATTGTGCCATCTTCGAAGCTAGGGTTTTGTTCAATGAACCCTAGCTCCTTCATTGAGAAAAACCCTAGCTCCGGAGATGGCACATTGGCATCACTTCTTGGACTTTGAGGCACGCTACGGGGGGCCCCCCTAGCTAAAACCAGGCATCCCGAATCCACCAAAATCGACGGATTCACGGCCGGAACCACTGTTTGGCTACCGCGGGTATCTTGGTCCAGCACCCAAGGGCCATTCGAGGACACTTTGAGGATTTGATTCGGGGGCACGGAACCCAAACCAACGAGCAGACTAGGATTATGTCAACTCCAACAGGTCCATGTGGCCATTGTGGACCTGTCCACGGTGGCCACGCATGCCCGGGGGCCTACGGACGAGAAATGGTCCCCTTGAGCAATATTCGAAAGGCCTTCATGAAGCAAAACCCTACCTCCGGAGATGACACATTGGCACCATTTCTAGGAATTTGAGGCAAGCTGTGGGGGGTCCCCTAGCTGAAACCCGGTGTCCCGGATCCACCGGAATCGACGGAATCGTGACTGGAGCCACGGTTTGGCTGCTGCAGGTATCTTGGTCCGGCACCTCGGGGCCATTCACAGACACTTTGAGGAATTGCTCCGGGGCCACGGGAACCAAACCGAAAAGAGGACTTGGATTCTGTCTTCTTTGACAAGTCCACGAGGCCATTGTGGACCTATCCACAGTGGCCACGCATGCCCAGGGGCCTCCGGACGAGAAATGGCCCCTTTGAGCAATATTCGAAAGGCCTTCACTAAGCAAAACCCTAGCTCCGGAGATGGCACATTGGCACCATTTTTGGGACTTTGAGGCACACTGTGGGGGCTCCCCTAGCTGAAACACGGCGTCTCAGATCCATCGTATTGACGAATTCGTGATCAGAGCCACGGTTTGGGTGTTGCGGGCATTTTCGTTGGGCACCCCGGGGCCATTCAGGGACACTTTGAGGAATTGCTTCGGGGCCACGTGACCCAAAATGACAAGCGGACTTGGATTCTATCGACTCCCATAGGTCCACATGGGCATTGTGGACCTGTCCATGATGGCCACGCATGCCCGAGGGGCCTTCGGACGAGAAACATCCCCCTTGATCAAGATTGGAAAGGCCTTCACTAAGCAAAACCCTAGCTACGGAGATGGCACATTAGAACCATTTTCAGGACTTCGAGGCACGCTGTGGGGGGGACACTAGCTGAAAATCGGTGTCCCGGATCCATCAGAATCGACGGATTCACTATCGGAGCCACGGTTTGGGTGTTGCGGGTATTTTTGTTAGGCATCCCAGGGCTATTCAGGGAGACTTTGAGGAATTTCTCTGGGGCCACGTGACCCAAACCGATGAGCGGACTTGGATTCTGTCAGCTCCCACAGGTCCACGTGGCCATTTTGGACCTGTCCATGGTGGCCATGCACGCCTGGGGGCCTCCGGACGAGAAATGGCCCCCTTGAGCAAGATTGGAAAGGCCTTCACTGAGCAAAACCCTAACTCCAGAGATGGCACATTGACACCGTTTCTGGGGATTCGAGGCAATCTGTGGGGGGTCCCCTAGCTGAAACATGGCGTCTCGGATCCATCAGAAGCGATGGATTCACGATCGGAGCCATGGTTTGGGTGCTACGAGAGTTTCTCCATTGCTGAGGTGTTTGAGGCTAAAAAGAATTTGGTAAGCATTCGTTTTTCAAAAGTGGTTCAGAGGCTCTTGCATCTTGGAAGTGACCAAGATTATCTTGCAGTGTGATAAGTATGGCCTTATTCTTAGGCCTTTCATGAATTTGAGGCCAAATGTAACAACATAGGAGAAACCTGAGATGTTTCTCCATTGCCGAGGCATTTGAGGCCGAAAAGGATCTGGTAAGCATTTGTTTTTCAAAAGTGGTTCAGAGGCTCTTGCATTTTGGAAGTGACCAAGAGTATCTTGTAGTGTGATAAGTATGGCCTTATCCTCAGGCCTTTCACGAATTTTAGGCCAAATGTAACAACAAAGGAGAAACATGAGTTGTTTCTCCATTGCCGAGGCGTTTGAGGCCGAAAAGGATCTGGTAAGCATTCGTTTTTCAAAAGTGGTTCAGAGGCTCTTGCATCTTGGAAGTGACTCTATTCTTTATTTTTATGTCCACTTATACTGAACTGGTTTTTTATTTTTATTTTTTTGATGATAGGTTTTAGCAACAGGATTCTACTATGAATTGTGTTTGGTGATAAAGGATTTTACTGTGGATTGTGTTTGGTGGCTTTATGGAGACCCCGAAGGAACATATTGAAAAGATCAGGAAAGACAAGTTCTGTGGTGGGGAAAAAGAAAATCCACTTACAGAAGACTTACATCAAGCAGTTAAACAATTATCTACTGAATTATACACCGGGGATGTGCATTTTTTTATGGAGCTTATTCAGGTGATTACTGAGTTACAATTTTAGTAGTCATTTTATAATCTTACATGTTTTCTGTGTTTCCATGGTAAGATTAGTGTTTTGTTTTGGGTGTAGAATGCGGAGGAAAATGACTATGAACCACATGTGGAACCTTTGTTAGAATTTGTCATTACAATTGAAGATGTTGCTAGCATAGGCACTCATGCGAACTTGATAGCTTTTAACAATGAGAAGGGATTTTAGAAACAAAATATTGATTCTATATGCAGGGAAGGTGGTTATATTGGAGAAAAAGATATAAAACGAGCCGTAGAATGACGACCGTGGCTTGGATCGACAAAACATCGACTCTGTTGGATTAAGGACATCGGGATAGTGCTAGGGGTGCCCCTCTCCTCCAGTCCCATGGCCCAAGTGTCACCTTGTAGGTCCATTTTGGAAACTAGGGTTTTGCTAAGTAAGGGAGTGTGCGATTTTTGCACACAGGGGTCAACTTTGGAAAATCATCCAACGGGCACTTATGGCTAGCGTTCCCAGCCGAAACCTCCCTAGACACACTTACAAGACTCCTCGGAACCATGTTTTGTGGCACGGTTGGAGTTCTATGCCCCGGGAAGGTATCCATCAGGTGTCCCTGAAGGCCATTTGGATGCGAGACGGAACGAGCCATAGAATGACGACCATGGCTCCGATTGACAAACCATCGACTCCATTGGATTCAGGACATCGTGATAGTGCTAGGGGCGCTCCCCACCTCCAGTCATGTGGCCCGGGTGTCACCTTGTAGGTCCATTTTGAAAACTAGGGTTTTCCTCAGTAAGGGAGTGTGCACGTTTTTCACACGGGGGTCAACTTTGGAAAATCATCCACTAGGCACTGGCTAGCATTCCCTGCCGGAACCTCCCTAAACACACTTGCAAGACTCCCCAGAACCTGGTTTTGTTGCACGGTTGGAGTTCTATGCCCCCGACAAGTATCCAGCAGGTGTCCTTGAAGGCCTTTTGGATGCGAGATGGAACGAGCAATAGAATGATGACAGTGGCTACGATCGACAAACTATCATCTTCGTTGGATTCAATACATCGGGATAGTGCTAGGGGTCCACCTCTCCTCCAGTCCCGTGGCCCGAGTGTCACCTTGTAGGTCCATTTTGGAAACTAGAGTTTTGCTCAGTAAGGGAATGTGCAATTTTTGCACACAGGGGTCAACTTTGGAAAATCATCCACCGGGCACTTATGGCTAGCGTTCCCAGCCAGAACCTCCCTAGACACACTTGCAGGAATCCCCGGAACCAGGTTTTGTTGCATGGTTGGAGTTCTATGTCCCCGGTAGGTATCCAGCAGGTGTCCCTGAAGGCCTTTTGGATGTGAGATAGAACGAGCTATAGAAACACGATCATGGCTCCGATCGACAAACTGTCGACTCCATTGGATTCAAGACGTCGAGATAGTGCTAGGGGCGCCCCTCTCCTCTGGTCTTGTGGCCCGGGTGTCACCTTGTAGGTCCATTTTGGAAACTAGGGTTTTGCTCAGTAAGGGAGTGTGCAATTTTTGTACACGAGTGTCAAATTTGCAAAATCGTTGATCGAGAACTTATGGCTAGCGTTCCCAACTGGAACCTCCTTAGACACACTTGCAGGACTCCCCAGAACCCGGTTTTGTTGCACGGTTGGAGTTCTATGCCCCCGGCAGGTATCCAGCAGGTGTCCCTGAAGGCCTTTTGGATGTGAGACGGAACGAGCCATAGAATGACGACCGTGGCTCCGATCGACAAACCGTCAACTCCGTTGGATTCAGGACATCGGGATAGTGCTAGGGCTTCCCCTCTCCTCCAGTCCCGTGGCCCAGGTGTCACCTTGTAGGTCCATTTTGGAAACTAGGGTTTTGCTCAGTAAGGGAGTCTGTAATTTTTGCACATTGGGGTCAAATTTGCAAAATTGTCGACCAGGCACTTATGGCTAAATGTTGATGAGGAACCTAGAGATGACAATGATGATGAATATGTTGCTCATGATTATGATGATGGTGATGATGATGAAGACGTTGATGATGATGGTGATGGTGATGAAGATGATGGTGATGGTGATGAAGATGATGATGATGATGATGATGATGGAGATGTTGATGAGGAACCTAGAGATGATGATGATGATGAATATGTTGATGATGATGATGATGATGGTGATGATGATGAAGACATTGATTATGATGGTGATGGTGATGAAGATGATGATGATGATGATGATGGAGAAGATGATGATGATGGAGATGTTGATGAGGAACCTAGAGATGACAATGATGATGAAGATGTTAATGATGATGGTGATGATGATGAAGACGTTGATGATGATGGTGATTGTGATGAAGATGATGGTGATGGTGATGAATATGATGATGATGATGAGGGAGAAGATGATGATGACGAAGATGTTGATGAGGAACCTAGAGATGACAATGATGATGAATATGTTGATGATGATGATGATGGTGATGATGATGAAGATGTTGATGATGATGGTGATGGTGATGAAGATGATGATGATTATGACAGAGAAGATGTTGATGATGGAGATGTTGATGAGGAACCTAGAGATGATAATGATGATGAATATGTTGATGATGATGATGATGATGAAGATGTTGATGATGATGGTGATGGTGATGGTGATGAAGATGATGACAATGATGATGAAGATGTTGATGATGATTATGATGATGGTGATGATGATGAAGATGTTGATGATGATGGTGATGGTGATGAAGATGATGATGATGATGACAGAGATGTTGATGAGGAACCTAGAGATGACAATGATGATGAAGATGTTGATGATGATGGTGGTGGTGGTGGTGATGATGATGAAGACGTTGATGATGATGGTGATGGTGATGGTGATGGTGATGGTGATGAAGATGATGATGATGATGATGGAGAAGATGATGATGATGGAGATGTTGATGAGGAACATAGAGATGACAATGATGTTGAAGATGTTGTTGATGATGATGATGATGATGATGGTGATGATGAAGATGTTGATGATGGTGGTGATGGTGATGAAGATGATGATGATGGAGAAGATGATGATGATGGAGATATTGATGAGGAAATTAGAGATGACAATGATGATGAAGATGTTGATGTTGATGATGATGGTGATGATGATGAAGACGTTGATGGTGATGGTGATGGTGATGGTGATGAAGATGATGATGACGATGATGGAGAAGATGATGATGACGGAGATGTTGATGAGGAACCTAGAGATGAAAATGATGATGAAGATGTTGATGATGATGATGATGATGGTGATGGTGATGATGATGAAGACGTTGATGATGATGGTGATGGTGATGAAGATGATGATGATGATGATGATGGAGAAGATGATGTTGATCAGGAACCTGAAGATGACAATGATGATGAAGATGTTGATGATGATGATGTTAAGATCCTATGGGTGGCCTTCACTAACACCTCAAATTTTTGGTGTAACGGTTCGTATCATCTGGTATCAGAGCACTTTCTTGGGATCGTTGGGTGGAATTTCTGCCAAATTTTTTTTCGCATCTGTTGCAGCTTCGGATTTGGGAATAATCCCTATCCACTCAACTGTGGGAAGTACTTGGGCATAAGCCCTAAAACTCATTGTGTGGAGTACCACAGGAACCCCAAAGTAGCTGGCCCATTGAGAGGACCTGCCAGCGAAAAGGGAAATGACCCCTACCTGATTGACTAGTTCCCACCCGTGAGGTAAACTAAGAGCTGTCATTTGTGGCAAAGCGGTTATCAGTTTTACCTAAGCCGTGGAGTGAGGGGTACTGCCCCAATACGCAAGCCGTCAGACAGCATTGGTGGCCGAGTGAAACACTTGAACTGTTAGGAAACCGTACATACCTGGGGTCCATATCTATTTTCAGTTAAACTGTTGCCGATCACTTCTGCTCCAAATCCAGCCGTTTCAGATCTATTTTGAAAGTTGTTCTAGATCCAACCGTTTTCGATCCCTTCCAAGCCGTTGCAAATCCCTTCCGCGTCGCTGTTGCCGATCCATTTCTGAAAGAAAAAAAATCCATCCAAACTGTTTTTCGGCCATATCTCCCTTGTTTTTTATCCCTTCCACGTCGTTGCAGATCCATCTGTTGCGGATCCCTTCCGCACCGCTGTTGCCCATCCATTTCTGAGAAGAAAAAAAAAATCCATCCAAACTGTTTTTCGGCCATATCTCCCTTGTTTCAACTCTGTTTTCCCTAAAACTTCACTGACATCCCTACAATCCCATTCTGCATATTTCATTCTTGAAGACACTATCCCAAATTCCACTTCCCAAGACCAGAAATCCCACATTTGTTTATTTTTAGGGTTTGCCATAACTTCTTCAATTTTCACCCGATTGCCTTCAAATTTTACCATAGAGTTCCCACTTCTGAAATCCCCATTTTTTGCTTCCCTGTCCCTCAAAAAGTGTCGAAAACCTAGTCAAACCCTAATTACCCCTCCGATTTTTTCCCAAATCCAAATTTCCCCTTACTAAATAAGCTTGTGTTTGTGTTTTTCTATCCATTCCCCCCTCCCCACAAAAATAAAAAATAAAAAATAAAATTATTGGTTATGGTTGTCACTCGCACAGGAGCAAACACCATGGAGGAAGCAATTGCAACCATCCAAACCAAACTCCAAGATCTGGATGAAAAATTTCTCAGCCTCCATCTTCAGCATTCAACCATGAACAATAACCGACAGCCAGAATCTTTTGTAGCCACTGGGTTCTCTTCTTCCAGCAATTTTCGTGGGCCGAAGCTTGATTTTCCTCACTTCAATGGTACTGATCCGACTGGATGGATATATCGAGTAGAACAATATTTCAGTCTGCATAATATTTTTGATGTTCAGAAAGTTCCACTTGCGTCCTTTCATTTGGAATAGGAAGCCCTTCAATGGTACCGTTGGTACATCAAAGCTCATCCCGAGCCAAACTGGACAGATTTTTGCCAACTCCTTTTGCCACGATTTGGTCCTAGTGCTTTTGATGACTTCACAGGAGCACTCACTAAACTTCACCAAACTGGCACAGTGAGAGAGTATCAGACAGAATTTGAGAAACTAGCCAATCACACAGAAGGATTGTCTGATGAATTCTACAGGAGTTGTTTTATCAGTGGTCTCAAGGATGAAATCCGCTCAGAGGTCAAAATGTTTTGTCCCAACACAATGATGGAAGTCCTAGGGTTGGCTAAGCTGGTCGAGGATAAGATCACAGCTCAACAATGCTCCAAACCCACCTTTGTTCCCTTCAGAAATATGGGTTCCCAACGACCTCCCATCACGCCTGCTCCTCAACCAACTCCTATCAAGCAATTGTCTGAAATAGAGATGCAGGAACACCAAGAAAAAGGGCTTTGTTATAATTGTGATGAGAAATTCACTCGGGGACATAGATGTGTTCCACAAAATATCTATCTCTTGGATGTGGATTCTCCGCCTACCTCAGAACTTAATGAAGAAGCTCTAGATACAGTAGATGACCAGGTCGACATTCAACACCCGCCTGTTGACACCCCATCTCAGGACGACCCACCCGAGACCTCTCTCCATGCTGTAACTAGCGTCACAACCCCACAAACAATGCGAGTCAGGGGACACTTCAAGAAGCTCCCTCTTACCATACTCATTGATTCTGGTAGCACTCATAACTTCATTGATCCTCAGATTGCCAAACAGTCTGATTGTTTTGACCATCCTTGCTCCAACTTTGAAGTCATGGTTTCCAATGGGGGCACCTTACCTTGCAAGGGGAAGTGTCACAATGTGCGTATCTCTCTGGAATATTATAACCTGCGCTCTCACATGTTTTCCTTGTCCTTAGGCGGATGTGATGTGGTTTTGGGCGTTCAATGGTTATGCACACTTGGCCCCATCTTATGGGATTTTGATGAACTTTGGATGCAGTTTTCAGTCAATGGGGCACAACACAAATTTATGGGATTACAACCAGGGTCTCTCTGCATCATCAGTTCACATCGCCTGGAAAAAATACTTAAGAAGAATTCACATGGTGTCATCGCTCAACTCCATTCCATTCAGATTCACCCATCAACAGTCTCCACTACTTCCTTGGATAGATATGTAGGTGTCTTTGCTGAACCAATGAGCTTGTTTCCTTCAAGAGACCTTTTCGGTAACAATTTAGCCGCATCTACCTCTCAGTAGGAAATGATGACTATTTTGCATATAGTCTAGAAGTGGCAGCCATCCCTATTGGGGAATTATTTCTGCATCAACACTGATCTCCAGAGTCTGGAAACTTTCCTGGAACAATGGGTCTCCTCCCCAAAACACTTGAAATGGGTTATCCAACTCATGGGTTATGACTATGCAACCACTTACCAGAAGGGTAAGGACAATATGGTGGAAGATGCTCCTCCTCACACATTTGATGACCCAGTTTCTCTTACAGCTATTTCTCTACTTGTTCCAAATTGGTTGCAATATGTTCAATGGGGCTATCTCTTCTATGAACTCCATGCTTCTTCATCAGTAGGGCACTCTGGGTTCCTCAAAATGTATGACCAGGAACAATGTAACTTCTTTTGGCAGGGACTCAAAAGGACAATTCAACGGATGGTGGTTGACTTTGATACTTTCCAAGTCAACAAGGGTGAAACGACCCTCCTTTCGGGACTGCTCAAACCCTTGCCCATCCCTCCACAGATTTGGACAACTATTTCTATGGATTTCCTAGAAGCGCTCCAGTGGTATAGTACCACATCTCAAAGGACACCATATGAAGCAGTCTCTAGACAGGCACCACCAGTTCTTCTTCCATACACCTTCAGCAGCTCCCCAGTTCAGGCAATTGACTCAATTCTTTGAAACCGTGATTAGCTTCTTCTCATTCTGCAGGACAATTTTCACATGGCAGGAATTCGACTGAAACAACAAGCCGATCAACACCGTTCTGGGTGCACTTTTCACATCGCTAATATGGTTCTTCTTCGTCTACAGCCTTCCATGCAATCCTCCCTGAAAATCCAAAGGCGCCAGTGGCTCAGAATGCAACCTGAGGATGCTACAGGGGACCCACTCCTTCAGATTCTGTATCAATTTCCACATCTAAAGCTTTGAGGACAAAGCTTTTTCTAAGGGAGAGGGGATGTTAGGAACCCATGTCTTTACTTTGTTAGTATATTGTTGTTGGACGCATATGCTTTGTAAGTAGTCCCGTAGTATTTGTTGATCCATAGTTTATATTAGCCCATAGTATTGACCCATAGTATTGGACGCATATGCTTTGTAAGTCATCCCATAGTATTATATGTCCCATGGTTTTGACTCATAGTATTGGCGCCTAGACTTAGCCCATGGTTTGTATTGACACATAGTATTGACCCATGGTATTGGTGCCTAGAATTAGTATATAAGTTTGTGTTGAGGCCTATGAAGGCACTGTGAAGCTAATTGTATTGAGATTGCTCAAAGGAGGTTGCCCCCTCGAAGTGGCCCGTGATCAATATAAAAGCGATTCTGAGTTCTATTATTTCTGATATCTCGTGTATTTGCATTAATTAATTATTGCAGGTTCATCACATTTGGTATCAGAGCCTCCACCCAGGTTCAAGTCACAAAGCGGGTGGCAACGTTGGCATTGCAGTGTTAGTCCGGGGCTCATGCGGCTCAAAGGGGACACCACCGTACTGGCGCACATCCATCCCAGAGTCTGGACTGCAGAGCGTGGTGGGATGTTAAGATCCTATGGGCGGCCTTCACTAACACCTCGAGGTTTTGGTATAACGGTTCGTATCAGATGATAATGATGGTGATGATGATGAAGACGTTGATGATGATGGTGATGGTGATGAAGATGATGATGATGATGATGGAGAAGATGATGATGATGGAGATGTTGATGAGGATGATGGAGAAGATGATGATGATGGAGATGCTGATGATGATGGAGAAGATGATGATGATGATGATGTTGATGATGAAGATGATGATGATGGAGATGTTGTAATGGCACGTATTTGTAGCAATGTGTAGATAAAAGTTGGTCAACATGAAATACTCATGCAAGCCAACATGCACAGAGCATTGATCATGTGAAGATTTCAATTATTGGCAATGGCATTTTGCATTGGAATTTCATTTCATCTCCTCCCTTCAAACTAATTTTTTTTACGTTTTGAATTTTTACATTGCCCTTGACATGAAGTTTTAGTGACAAAATAACCCTTCAGCAATGAAGTTAGACTTAAAAAAATATCATTTAATAATTTTTTTTATTAAAGAATAATTCGTGGAAGTTAATGTTTGGCCACATGTAATGCAACCAAACAAAACTTTCAATTTGAACATGTTGCATTAATGGTGTAATTGAAATTGTGACATTCTATTCCAAATGACTTGGCTTTAAAGACCAGATAAATATAGTATGCCCTTTATAGAGGCTATTCATTAAAACACACATTGATATTGAGACTGTACTATGATGTTCTCTCCTTCCTTTGTCAAAAGAAGATTAATAAGGTTGTTTTTCCAATGTATACGATGTTTTGTATTTCTCAACTATTATTGCATGTGAACTTTCACATACCAAGCTACAACAAATCTTTCACGGAAGTGGATTTGTCTATTTGAATAGATAAGTGAAAAGCTTTTAGCAACAAGACCTATAAATTTTAACTTGAAAGTATTGGAAATGTACAAAGTGGGATTGAGAGGCTTGATGGTGATTGTAGTAGTGGGAATGGTATTGGTGAGAATGATGTCATGATAGTAGAATTAAACATTAAGATGGTGACCCTAGAGCTTGGATCCTAGCCTAGACGCACGAGAGCCTAGCCTAGAAACCCTAGTTGGTAGCGTAAACCCTAGTTTGTATTCTAATCACAATGAAACCCTATTATGTAGCCTAATATCTGGCCCTGAATTATAATACATATAAAAATTAAATCATTGTCATTGTACATATATATCCATGTGCATACATTTGAATCGAAATCACTATACACATATATGCATAGTATCTCATCTATATAACAAGGGTCCATAATCAACTAGATAACCGTTGTACCTAGCACCGGATACCTAATTTAGAAACCTAATGGTTTGAAATTGGTTGTACCATGAATATTTTTATATGGTGGATATGCACACCTATGAAAACCTTCTCAATGGATGGAAAACCTAATATTATCATAACATTAGTAAAGCTTAGTCCAACATGTAGTAATGATTACATGTTCTAGTGTTGATGGTGCACTAATGGATGCATGAAACTTGATGGGGGTGTATGTGTGACTCCATTGATCTAATGCAAGTCCTAAATGTCTTTAACAAGTGTCTGAGTGTCCAGTAGATGAATTAGGATGTCCTAATACCCCTCAATCCCTTCCAGACAGAATTCAAAAGCATTTGGGGTATTGGGGTAACAAGTTGGTGTGTTGAGGTGGATATAGACTCACAAATACACCTCATAGTAGTAATTTATTGTAATGTCAACTATATATGTTTAAGTCAATGTGTCTACATAATATTAGATCGCTATCACATAATGATAAATTAAGGAAGTCCTAATTGTAAATGGTAGTGGATGTGATGGTCATCAAATCAAAGGTGGCTATATCCATGAGTGAGAATTAATGAGCTAGCTATACATTGTGCTCAAGGTTGTCCTATTTTTATGGTGACAATTGATTAAGAAATTATTCCATAACTTGGTTATTCATTTGTTGCATGATCTTAAGTAGAAAAAATGGTCAATATAAATACTAGTGACAACATTTCATTATGTAGAGTATGGAAATTTTGGATCTCATTATGTAGAGCTATTAAAAGTCATGTTGGATCTCATTTTAACCTTTTGACAACAATGGACATTTTCTATTTTTAAGTATTCTTTTCCTAGTACTCAAGTTCCCAATATATATCTTATGTGCCATGAGGTGTGATTTGTCCATCCATTTATTCCGTTTGTTTTTAGATTAATTTTCACACATGATTTTTTTTCAGTTAGCCTATGTATATAATGTTTTCTTAACATAGATACCATTACAAGCTTTTACATGTGGAAAGATAAACCAAGTTGAACTATGATATCCAACTTCTCTTCTAAGATCTAGATAAGCTTCAGGTTGATTCACATTATCAACTAATGCATGGACATCATTGGCACCAAAACTTAAGACCTCATGCCATGGATGGATAGAAGTAAAAACCAAATTTAGACAACATCATATCATGATACACACAAAATGAGACCACAACATTAGACAACAAGATACTAATATAGACAACATCGATATAAATCACATAACTGAAAATCCATGTACATCAAGGCTACAAAACTCATCCAAACATATACAATTTCTAGCAAATAGTAGAACATGGTTCCCAATGTACAGACAATGGAAACTCGTTCCCTATAGAAAATGAGACAACTCATGTTGTAGATACAAAATACATGGAAACTCGTGCTGTAGATACAAAGTACATGGAAACTGGTGCACAAAAGTGCCACATCATGGCTAATGTACATAACATGGTGTTTCAAGCATTGTGACCACCCCCGTCACTCCCAGACGAATCTCCAAAGTTGATCTTCCTACTCTTAGAGCTACTGGTGCCTCGGGTCTTGCTCTGTCTAGGAGTAGACTGTCTCTTCGGGATCTGGAAAAAATTATATAAGATATCATCATTTTCAAGCATTTGCAACATTTACCACATTTATAAAACAAATGTAGAATTCGAATCTTAAATAAAACACCTTTGATGTGAGTGGGAAACGTGAGGTAGGTGTCTTGGATCTGTGGAGCCTCTCAGCAATTCCAGCCTACAACATTTACAACAATCATTTCATTGAAAAGTAATAATTGCTTAAATTAATTTTTGTTAATGCATCAAAATATTTTCATAAACTAGCTTGATTCTCACCGTGAACACCTCCGACGATGGACATGGCTGGGCTTCTGGGCTAGTTAAAGGTAAAGCAGATGGCTGGACAACCAGCTCCGATGCAGTCATGGGGGGGGCGCAAATGTAGTGGCAGCCACTACAGGTGCAACCACTGGAGATATAGATGAGGATACTGGAAGATTAGATGCCACAATAGTGTCAGGGAGTGGGGATGATATGGTGGGAGAAGACATGGTGGTATGGGGTGGAGGAGGACGTCGTGGATGATGAACCCCTACCGGTTTTACGATAGAGGGTATCGAACAAAAAGGACTAGGGGGGGTGTTGAGGGATGGTGCATGGGAGGGTAGTCTTGCATAGAGGGAGGAGGATGGACGAAAGGGAGGTTGTGGACAAAGAGGGGAAGCTGGAAGGAAGGGGGGGCATGGATGAATGGGGGAGGATGGATAGACAGGGGGCGTGGATAAATTGGGGAAGATGTATAGACGGGGGGCATGGACGAGTGGGGGAGGATGGATGGAGAGGGGAGTATGGCCGGAGAGGGGGGGCTGGATGAAAGGGAGGGGGTGGATGGAGGGAGGGGTCTAGATGGAAGCGAGGGGTGGGAATCATGGGAGAGGGTGGAAACATAGGAGTAAAATGGGGACCTGTAGCTGTTGGTGGCACCTACATATACATTTGTAATATCACAATTTAGTAAACAAGCAATAAATTAAACCATAGTAAGTCGTAACAATTCAAATTAAAAGCGTGATTTTAACTACACAGTGTATCTGTGTATATGGTGATCTGCCAATCCTTGGTGGGGATGGTTGATCATCGTAGTTAGGGAACACCTGTGGACACCAAAATGCATGCATGTCATTATTTGGGCAATCAAGATATTCAAAAAAATTGTACAAACTTTTAACGTGTATGCCATAAATATAAATACTTAAGTAATATAAATGACATAAGTAATAAAAATATTGTGTGAGGTGCCGCAATTTCAGTTGCAGCTGCCATTGCTGCATCTAGGTTGGGAGATCCTACATTCTCCCATGTTGGTGTCTCAGCTCTGAATAACTATACATTGAAATAATAGTTTAAGTCAAACAAAAATACTTTAAAAATACTTTACAAGTTATCAAGTGATGATTGAAAACACATTAAAAACATTGTTGACCTGATCCATATAATAGACCTCGATCGGGCTAGGGAAAGTGTGCCTGCAATGGGGACAAAGATGTGGCATTGTCCCCGTCGAACTGGAATGCCCAGCATGGCTACCACCGATCATAGGTCTATCCTGGCCCTGTTGTGAAGGCCCTGCACCTAGATATCTATCAAGGTCACCCGACCTCTCCACTATAGTCGCTGCTACAAAGGAAGTGTGTCTAAGGAGTCCACATGCAACATTCCTCATTGCCTCCTTGATCTGATCAAGCTTGTGGGGTAACTGAGGTGGCTAGGGAGAGGGGTTGGGGTCGTGCCTAGGAGCTAGTGGCCCTCTCAGTGGGTTCCTCTTAGTAGTATGTCGATCTTGGGAAGAGCCATGCCCAACACCCTGGAACTCGGTTATGTCAAAATAGTTGACATGTAAACCGAGCATAAACTCAGCCCACAGTTTCCAAAGGAAATACTGTGGAACCTCCCTATTATTGCAGGGAGTTTTATCGTACACCATGAACCACCTCTGCATCCAATTGTCCCTCCATGGTTGGTAATGACACCAATCCATGCAAACACGTGGCTTTCTAGTGTTGGGTGGTTGTTGTGTTCTTGGATCGGTGAAAACACTGTATAATTAGGCCTTTGTAATATTCAAATATTTTATTGCTTCCTTAGAAATTCCCGTGGAGTAATACTCCTGCATCCTAGCCCTATATTTAGTCATGTCGGTTAATTGGCGATGTGCATGGATGAGGGAGTCAATTGAGCTCTCAGTTGACATGGCAAGAGACACTCGAGATATTTCCCCCATGTTTCTTAGTTCTCGAGTGTGCACTCTCATTTCATTTACATAATGGTTAAGGTCATCTTGTTCAACATTTGGTTGGGGATTTTGGTTTTCTTCGGCATTTGGATTTTGTTGACTATTTTCTTCGGCATTAGGTCCAAGGTTTGGGTTTTCTTGTGTTCCACCGGACTCCGGGTTAATATTTCGTTCACTCATTCTCTCGGTTTACAATCTGCAATTGAGAATTGGTCCATTGTTTTAAAAATTTGGGAATTATTAACAATTTAATAAACAAAAAAATCAAAAAATTAACACAAAGAATGAATAAAATGACAAAAAAAATTGAAATTACCTATCCAATCGACGTGTTGATGAGTTGGTGAATCGAATTGGTGGGTTTTGGAGTGCAAATGGCCTCTTATGGTGGTTGTAGTCACGCGCACGTGGAGGTGAAAGTCCCGCTCAGCTCCAATGACAAGAATGGGGAATTCGGCTCTATTTTTTTCTTTTTCTTTTAACAGGAGCACGTGCGTGCCCCTAAGAACGCACACGCCTCGGTTCGATACCGAACCTAGAAGCGCATGCGCACTGCCTTATGTGCGTGCACCTAGTTGTTTTATTCCCGCTAGCGCATCCTCGTTGCAACGGTTTTGGGGAGCAACTTTGTGCGCCCACCCTGAAGAATGGGAAAATAAGTAGTGGAAGGAAGATTAAGAGAAAAATAGAGGGTATTATGAAAACAATTCCATCACTAGATTCATATCATATGACTACAAGTAGGAATACAAGCAACATCAAGAAGGAACACCATAGCAGGCATAGTGAAAATTAGGTCATCTCTCTTTTTTGTTGTATAAAAGGATGTGCAAGAGCCTTAAGTTGGGGGGTGATGATGGGAAAATATTTATTATATTCCTAGAATCCAGCTTTTTGGACTATATGGCTTACCCTACATTCCTAGAGATCTAAAGCTTAGTCGAGCATTAACATTTTTAATGATCTTGAAATATTTTGAGCCAATGCATGTTTTATTATTAATAATTATTTAGGGTTATGAAGTATGTGATATGCTTTGGTTTTGTTATGTATTTTGATACTTTCATGAACTAACTTGGATAGAGTAGGCCTAAGATTGATGAAGTATAGGTGACAAACATATCACTAAAGTTCACAAGAGGAATCAAGGATCTTGTTCTCTTTAATTTCCAACATAATTAAACAATTAAATCAATTTCCAATGTAATTAAACAATTAAATCAATTCCATTACCTATTTGAGATACTAAGTGTAGATAACTCAACGTGATTATAGGAACTGTGGATATGGCCACCTTGATTCATGTATTGACTCAAGTTTTAGTTAAAATCACTTTTTCTTTTAAAAAATAGGAACAAAACTACAAGAACTCTTAGTTGCACTTTTTAATTTTGAGATATTGAACACTTGAGTATATTATGAAGAAGAAGACTTGTTGAAGTATTCACAGTGATATGATCTTGTTAGGATCCTTATGAAACCTTGAGCAACGACCTACTCAAGGTATCTAAGGAACCGTTTTGTTCCAATAACACTTTCATTTATTCATGCACGTATTGGTTTTGTCTTTAGTTCGTATAGTAGTTCCATGCATTGATTTAATTCCCATTACAATGGTTGTAGGAGTTATCATAGTTCTATAGTAGTTGTTAAGGATACGTTCTTTTATGTTATTCATGATTATGTCATGGTATGATCAACATTAACCTTATATTTGAATGCCTTGGGTTTGTGGGTTTGTATCCATCATTAAGTAACTTGTTTTCTTTACTAAAGTGAATCTGCAAAATAGAGATTAATTTGCTTAATTCCTTGGTGATGATTGGAATAGAGTAGTATAATTTCTAGCTTGTTAGATATAAGAGTAAGAGAACAAATAGATGAAGTGATCATCTTCATGCTTCATTTATTTTCATAGTTATTTTCAATTAAGTCATTTCTATAGCTACAATTACTTTGCACATCATCTCATCAATTAGTACATTCTCTAGGGTTGAAAAAGTAAAGTAAAGTCTATTTGGATTACAACAATATTGATGTAATAATAGGGACCATAAACCCCTCACATGTAATCTATAATCTTAGCCCTAATCTTGTAATCCCTAATTCACATAACATATAACCCATATAATTACCCTTGATTCCAATGAACCCTAATACTAACCCCTAATTACTATAGCATGTATAAGCAAAATTCATTATATCCCCTATTTCTCATAAGACCAAAGAATTACATTTCTCATCCTCTATAACATTCCACATCTATATAATATTTGAACCCTATATTCCATCCATAATCTATATAACTCTTAACCATAATACTATAATTGTTAAAACCCCTATACACCCTTATATTTACAAACTTTAATCCATATCTCTTATAAATCCTATGAACCATTGACCCTATAACCCCTTATTCCCACTAAACCTTAACCCTTACAACCCTTAACCATTTAGGATTTGATCCCCATTATCTCTTAAATCTATAATCCTTAATAAATATAATCATAATCCATACATGCCATATGACACCTAGCCACTTTAGCTATTATTCGCAAATCCTTATCATGTCCCTTAACCTCTAACACCAAACCCTTAAATCTTATAACCCCTCACATGTAACCTCTATAACCTTATCCCTTATCTTGTTATCCCTAATCACCATAACATATAACCCATATTACCCTTAATTCTAATGAACCTTAACACTAACCCTTAATTCGTATGACACTTATAAGAGTTATCCCTTGTATCCTCTATTGCTCATAAGACCAAAGAATTACATCCCTCATCCTCTACATCATCCCTCCTCTATATAAGATCTAAACCCTATATTTCTTCCATAACCTACATAACTCTTAAAAATAATATTATAACCATTAAAACCCCTATAAATCCTGATATTTACAAACTTTAATACCTATCTATTTTAAACCCTATGAAACATTAAGCCTATAATCCCTTATTCCCACTAAACCCTAACCCTTAGAACACCTAAACATTTCAATCATTGGTTTAATTTTTAGTGTTTAGTCCCCATTATCCCTTAAACCTATAATCCTTAATCCTTAATCCCTAAAAAATATAACCATAATCCATATATGCCATATGACATTGAACCACTTTAGATATTATTCACAAATCCTTATCATGTCCCTTAACCTAAAACAATAAACCCTTAAATCCTATAACTCCTTACATCCTTAACTCTTATAAGCCTTCACATGTAACCCCTAAATCATTAGCCCTAATATTGTAATCCTTAATCCCCATAACATGTAACTCATATTACCCTTAATTCCAATGAACCCTAATACGAACCCCTAATTCCTATAACAATTATAAGGGCTATTATGTACATTCCCTATTTCTCAAAAGACAAAATAATTACAATTCTCATCCTCTAAACCATTCTTTTTCTATATAAGATATGAACCCTATATTCCATCCATAACATATCTAACTATTAATCATAATAATATAAACATTAAAACTATTATAAACCCATAAATTTACAAACATTAATCCCTATCTCTTATCAACCCTATAACCCTTCATTCCCACTAAACCTTAACCCTTACAACTCATAATCACTTCAATCCTTGGTTTAGGGTTTAATCTCTATTATCCCTTGAACCTATAATCCTTAATCCCTACTAACTATAACCATAATCCATATACACTACATGACACCTAGCCATTTTAGCTATTATTCAAAAATCTTTATCATCGTTAACCTCTAACACCAAACCCTTAACTCTTATAACCCCTCACATGTAACCTCTATAACCCCTCACATGTATGATCTCTAGCCCTATGATTCATATAGAACATAATCCCTAACTATTAAATTGTAAATGAAATAACCTATAACCCATATAATCCTTCCAAATTTAACCCTCAACCCCTATAACCCCTTTCTCCTATAACCTATAGCCTCTAACTCATATATTAACTCGCTCATATGTTGTACTAGGAACAATTCTAGGAGAAAAAATAGGCACTATTCTGGAGCAAAACTAGGAGCAAAAGGAGACACTATTTTGGGGGGAAGACTAGATGTTAAACTAGGTGCAATTGTATAAGCACAAGACGCTAAACCTAGCAATAAATAAGGAGCTAAACTAAGCATTAAACTTGGTGCTCGATCTAATGCCTATAAATAGGGAGCTAAGCCTAATGTAAATTTGGGCACTAATCCTGGAGCTAACTAGGGATACAAACTAGGTGCTAAAGTCGACGATAATTATCATTGACTTTTAAAACTAGGTGCTAAATATGCCAAGAAAAGCACCTTCCCATGAGATAGAACCGTCTCTACCTAGAGAATGAAGAAAAATACACTAATAAAGTGACTAGATGCCAAAAAGGGAGCTAATCACAAGGTTTTGTTGTAGTGATGGGAGCACATCCCAAAAAGAGAATAAGGTAAGTTATTTTAAATATTAGTATACAATTAATATGTTTGGATCATCTGTAAGTTTAAATGTGTTGGAATATTTATATTCCTTGGAAGGTAATAATGTCTTTGTATTATGTCGGAAGATATCCTCAATCTTATGTACATTATATCCCATATTCATTATGGCAAAGTATACTCTTGATATTCATTATTATATAAAGGGATGTTATTATGGAGAATTATATTATCCCACATGTAATATGTGAGAGTAATTCCTCCTCATATCTTAGTATATAATAGAGTCAAGGGAGTCACATCACTAACACATGATGTTTACTTATTCAGACAAGTATTGCTATATTGTATTCGGGTTATTGGCATTTCTCTCTTGTAAGCTTGAGGGAGATATTCTGGAGATAATAGAAGACTACCTTCTTGTGGACGTAGTCCAATTGGGTGAACCATGTATATCTGGTGTACTCTTTTCGGCTTGTTGTCTTTCTGTACTTATTGTTGATATATTATTGTTTTGCATAGATAGGTAAGCTAGTTTAGCTAGATCCATATCTCGGACATGGTATCAAAGCTTGTTGATATGATCTAGCACCTTCTATTGCTTTTAAAACAATATTTTATCATTTGGGTATTGTTTATTTTATAGATTTGCTTTCTATCTAGTAGCCATTAGGCTTCTCTTCAGATCTGGGCATATTTTTGCAATTTTTTTTCTAACCCTAACCTTGTTGTGAAATATTTTTGCAGAAATTTTTCAAGGGTTTCTTGAATGTTTTGTGTAGATCTATATGATTTTATGATTCTCCTCAAGGAGATCTATCCTCCGGTTTCCAAAACGACAGTTTTTGTCCAATTTTGGTAGACTTTGTGCAAGTTTCCGTATTCAGTAGATTCGACACTATTTTCGGCCTTAAACTGGACACTCGTGACTTTCCTTCGCAAAACCCGCAGTTAACCACGACTGTTCCTACTACGAACCTGCATACTCGTGGCTTGTTAGTGCGCAGAACTACATATGCTTCAGCATACTCGCGACTGCTCCACTGCCAAACCCGCGTTTACTTCAGTTTATTCGCGACTGTTCCTGTGTTGAACTCGCAAATGCTTCGACAGAACCGTGAATTTACAGTACAGAGACTTGGGAGTAGCCGTGACTCCATTACACTGCAACCCACGAGTAACCGCGACTTTTTCATGCAGAACCCGCGAGTATCAGTGTTTGTTCGCGATTCCATTGTTGGCAGACCCACGAGTGGCTTTTCTTGACACTTTTTTCAAAAGGGTTGTAAGTAAAAGTTTCTTTTCCTTTACTGTTTTTCTAACTGTGTTTCTACAGATTAAAATCAGTACAGTAGAATATTTCAGTTTTTTATTATTCACTTTTTTTCTTGCCATTTCTAGCATTTGGGTTTTACTTATTTACCATTATGACTTCAGAGGTAGTTTCTGTTCCTGAACTTGTTGGTCCTAACTATCTTGCATGGAAGATAAAAATGATTGATGTTCTTAGGAGTAATAATCTATGGAGGATTGTTAATGGTGAACACACAAAACCTGTTGATGCTCAAGCTTTGGCTATATGGGAAGATAAATGTGATCAAGCAAGAGGTATCATTGGTCAAACGGTTTCAAATATTCTTCAGGTAAGTATAGAAGCAGAAGACAACCCCGTTGAGGTATGGAAAACTCTTGCTTCTTTATTTGATAAATCTGATGATGTTTCTGCTTATTACCTTGAAAATAATATTTTTGAGCTAGATCCTACTAACTTTGAAAGAGTAGAATTATATCTTGTTGAAGTGAAAACTTTAAATGAAAAATTAAATAATTGTGGTAAAGATTACAAGAAAACAGACATTGCTTTAATAATTCTTGTAGAACAAAAATTTCCATCTTGTTTTGATATGTTCATTCAAACTAGGTATAGAACTCGTGAATTGTCTTCAAATACCACGAAACCTACTTTTGATGATTTTTGTAAAGGGGTGATTGATGAACAAGAAAGGTTAGTTGTTTTAGGACAACTCTCACCTAATAAAGCTATTATGGCACATAATAAGAATCCTAAGAAAAGTTTTAATAATGTTAAAGGTTCTAACTCACACACTTCAAATCCTACTAATAATTCGGGTAATGCTTCTAATGCACATCATGAATCTAGTAAGAAGAAGAAAGTGTGTGATCCTTGTAAGCATTGTGGTAAAACTAATCAGCCTCAAAATAATTTCTTTAAATTGAAATGTTTAAAAGCTAAAGCTAAAAAGAATGGTTCTGATGAATCACATGTAGCTTTGTGTGCTTCTGTTGTTTCTTCTAGTAATTCTTCTTCTAATGTGGAATGGATAATGGATTCTAATGCTTCTAAAAATATGACTGGTAATACTTCTTTATTTTCATCTTATGACAATAATAAAAACACATCTTAGAAAGTATCTATAGGTGATGCTAAACAACTTTCTGTAATTGGTTCTGGTATTATTAATGTTGCTAATGGTCAATTGGAAGATGTTTTTCATGTTGAAAATATGCCCATCAACTTACTTTCTATTTATCGTGCATGTCAAAAAGGATTAAAATTTGAATCTTGGCTTGATAAATATGTTCTTAAAGATATCAACCATAACTTTAAAGTAGTTTCTTCTGGTCTTACTGATCATACTGTTGGTTTATATAAATTTGTTGGTTTTAATTCAACTAAAAGACAACCTTTTTATTCCTATGTTGCTCATGCTGATGAACTAAGTAAATTATGGGATGAAAGATTAGGTCATTTGAATTATGGTAAAATGAAAATGTTAACTGAAATGGTACATGGTTTACCTAATATTTCGTCTACCAACAGTGTTTGTGAAGGTTTTGTTCTTGGTAAACATCATAGAGAAATGTTTGATAAAGTTAAAGCTTGGCGTGCTAAATAAACTTTGCAATTAATTCATAGTGACATTTGTGGTCCTCTAGAAGTTCCTTCTATATCACATGCAGTCTATTTTCTTACCTTTATTGATGACTTTAGTAGAAAATCATGGGTTTATTTTTTGAAACATAAAAGTGAAACTCTTTCTAAATTTCAAGTATTTAAATCATTGGTTGAAAATGATTCTGGTAAAAAGATTAATACTTTAAGAACTAATAATGGGGGGGAATTCATTAAGAAATCATTTGAATTATTTTTATATAAACATGGAATTCAACATCAAAAGATTGTTCCTTACACACCTAAACAAAATGGTGTTGTTGAAAGGAAAAACAAAACTTTAGTTGAAATGGCTAGATGTATGCTTTATTCTAAAGGATTACATAAGAAATTTTGGGCCGAAGCCACAAGTTGTGCTAACTTTATTTTAAATAGAGTTCCTACAAAATTTGTTAAGCATGTTACCCCTAAGGAAAAATGGAATGGTAGAAAACTTGATATTAGTAACTTTAAAGTGTTTGGTTATGAATGTTGGGCTCATATTCCTGATGACAAACGAAAAAAGTTAGAACCCAAGTCTCACGAGTGTATATTCATTGGTTATTCTGAGGATTCTAAGGCTTATAGGTTGTTTTATCTTTCTAATCAAAGTGTCATAATTAGAAGAGATGTTCAATTTATTGAAGTCTCTCCACCACCTAAGTCTGTCGAACCTCATGTTACTCTAAATATTCCCTTATCACCTGTTACTCCTATCGTAGCTACTCCTTCCAGTTCTGTGACTGATCTTAGTTCACCTTCTTCTTCTTCTTTAAGTATTCCACTTGAATGTCTCGAAGCTCCTTAAGTGACTTATGTCCCTTCTAACCTTCCTTTTTGGGCCCGGAAAACTCTTGAATCTGCAGGAAGTGATATCAGAATCCCTTCTGATACTTGTAGAACTAGATCTAACTTTGTTCTTATGACCAAATTTTTGGCCACAGATGATCCTACTACTTATGCTCAAGCTAAGGGTAAATCTCATTGGGAACAAGCTATGTCTACTGAGTATGATTCTCTTATGAAGAACAAGACTTGGTCTCTTGTTCATCTTCCTTCGGGAAAGAATTTAGTTGGTTGTAAATGGGTTATAAACTAAATTTACTGCAAAAGGACAGATTGAAAAGTATAAAGCTAGATTAGTTCCAAAAGGTTTTAATCAAGTTGAAGGTATTGATTATAATGAAACTTTTGCTCCCGTTGCTAAAATAAATACAATAAGAACCATTTTATCTATTGTTGCATCTTATAAATGGGAAATCCACCAAATGGATGTTAAAAGTGCTTTTTTAAATGGTGATCTTAATGAAGAAATTTATATGCAACAACCTCTTGGTTTTATTAATGTTGAATCATCAAGTTTAGTATGTAAATTACACAAGTTTTTATATGGTCTTAAACAAGCACCTAGGGCATGGTATGATAAAATTGATGCATATTTCTTGAATAATGGTTTTAAGCATTGTATATATGATCCTAACTTGTATGTTAAGCATGTTCATGATAATATCATTGTTATTAATTTATATGTGGATAATCTTATTATCATTGGCAGCCAACTTGTTCTCATTCAAAGTATGAAAAGTGATCTTCAAAAGCATTTTGAAATGACTGATCTCAGTATATTGCACCATTTATTGGGTCTTCAAATTTGGCATCTGGCAGATGGTATTTTTCTCTCCCAACCGAAGTATGCTACATATTTGTTGGCTCGTTTCCACATGAGTGATTGTAAACCTGCTCCTATGCCTTTTCAGTGTGGTGTAAAGTTAACTATTGAGTGCACTACTCCTCTTTTTGATGCTACTCTTTATCGTCATCTAGTTGGCAGTTTGATATATTTAACTCACAACAGACCAAATCTCTCTTTCGCCGTCAATATGGTTTCAAGGTTCATGCAGCAACCTCATGAAAGTCATTGGCAAGCAGCAAAGATAATTCTGCGATATTTATAGGGGACATTGTTCTATGGTGTTTTTTATTCGAGCAGTACTACAGTTTCACTTTCTGGTTATACAGATTCTGACTGGGAAGGTGACAATACTGATCAACGGTCAACTACTGGTTATATATTTCAACTTGGTTTATGTTCGATTTATTGGTCCAAAAAAAAGGTGAAGACTCTTTCTTTATCTTCGTGTGAAGCAGAGTATAGAGCAGCCAAAGAAGCCGCAAAAGAAGCAATTTGGTTATGACATGTTCTCACTGAGCTTGGTCTGGTTTTGAAATCATCCAATTTGTTGAAATGTGACAATCAGGGTGCAATTCAGCTTGTTTATAATCCAGTATATCACTCCAAGAAAAAGCATCTCGATCTTGATGCTCATTGCATTCGAGGTCTCATCGCAAATGGTGTTCTTTCTCTTGAGTATTGTCCTACAGAGCAGCAGGTAGCCGATATCTTCACCAAATCCTTAACAGCAGTGAATTATGTGCATCTTCATTCTTTACTTGGGATGAGGGAAGTTGTCATCAAGGGGGAGCAGTAATGACTCCTTCCTTCCTTTGTTAGTGGGATTTTCTCTCAGCCATTATTAAGGGGGAGTGTTGGAATATTTATATTCCTTGGAAGGTAATAATGTATTTGTATTATGTCGGAAGATATCCACAATCTTATGTACATTATATCCCATATTCATTATGTCAAAGTATACTCTTGATATTCATTATTATATAAACGGATGTTATTATGGAGAATTATATTATCCCACATGTAATATGTGAGAGTAATTCCTCCTCATCTCTTAGTATATAATAGAGTCAAGGGAGTCACATCACTAACACATGATCTTTGCTTATTCACACAAGTATTTCTATATTGTATTGGGGTTATTGGAATTGATCTCTTGTAAGCTTGAGGGAGATATTCTGGAGATAATAGAATACTACCTTCCTGTGGATGTAGCCCAATTGGGTGAACCACGTATATCTGGTGTACTCTTTTCTCTTGTTCTCTTTATGTACTTATTGTTGATATATTATTGTTTTGCATATATAACTAAGCTAGTTTAGCTAGATCCATATCTCTAACAAAATGATGTATATTGATTAATTTGTGCCATGCAGAGCAAAAACTTGAAGAAACTTGATAAGATTGTTTGTAAATATATGAGTGCAAAAGAGTGTAAAACTTTGATGGAAGCATTGAAAAGAGATTAATTATGTGAACCAAAAGGTAATCAAGATGAAGTGTATCATTGAATTTTTAGTAATAATGTACTTATTAAGAATATTCACTATCATGTTTCGAACACTCTATTTCACATTTGTTGAATGTTATGTAGGGACCGATGACGAGGGAAGAGAATGGCATGTAAGAAGATAAAAATTATGTAGGATGTAAATGATGAATTGGTTGTCGGTTCATCTAGAGTGGTGCTAAAAGTTGATGAAGTGGGGAGGGGGGGAGCTTTTATAAAACAATAGGGATATAGTGAAAATAACATGTAGATGCATTGTCCACTTAGAGTACAAAAATGAGTCCAATGACTACAAGAATCGGGTTATATATAAACTACATCAAGTGTTTCTAAAACAATGGTCGATGAGACTTGTCAAATTTGCAATAGAAAAAGCATACAATAACAAAAAAGAATAATTTAAAATTAAAATTCCTAAACATGTTTTCCTATAATATGTATATACCACAAAAAATTACGAAATTAATATATTTTTCTATATTTAATTTCATATCAATATAAATTCATTTATTTTTTTACTTTTCATTTTTCAGGAAGATTATGAAAATTTCAAATTCCAAAGGACAAACAAGGTGGATATCTAAAATATGCTAGTAGGGATGTTCAAATTTTTTTAATAATATTATTAAATAAATGAATGCAATTGCATCACAGGTGGAGCCATCTCAACAACAACATGCATCAAACATATGTAATCATTGTTTTTTTCTTTCATGTACATTTAATTTAATTATTGCATGAAATATTATTTTTAATTTGTTTTTTTCAAGAAAAGAAAACAATATGGAACCCATTTAGCACATAAGACATGACTACAAGGAATAAAAGAGTTGATCATAAAGTTTGTGAATATAACTTGTGTTTTCCTTTCTTAAGGTTCATATTTGTTGCGATGCTTATATTTTTTTTAGATTACAGTCTTTTTTGGATGTATTCTAACGTGTGCTAACATTCAAAGAAGAGTCATTCTAAGAATTGATTGACATTGGGTTAAGCATGGATTATGAGTATATGTCGTAGTATCAAAAGTTAATCGTACAATTTGTAAGTAGCTACGTTGTTTTACTTCCCTCATTTTATAATTACTAGAACAACAAAAAATCTGTATATTAATCATACCAATGCATTGTCATGGCATATAAAACTTTCAAGAAATGAAGTATGGAGTGGAGTCAAGAAAACAATTTTCAAGAGATGGCATGAGGATTGGCTTTGAAAGAATGTGTATTGTTTATGAATCACTTCTTGTTGCACTATGTTTTTCGATTTACAAAATCATGTATATCATATTATAAATGTATAGATACTCATTACACTTTATTTGTTTGTTTGTAAATGGAAAATGAAGAGGAGGAACAAAATCAAGCCAATCAATAAACATTTATTCAAATAACCCAAGTACAATATCACGTACAAGTAATAAAGAGATGAGTCATGAAAGCAACTTAAGCAATGACAATAGTTCAAGTGAAGAACAATGAAACACTATGATTGAATGTTACTGCAAGTTCTATGTTTTGAAATGTTTGTATTTGAAAAGTAGACATGTTGTTTAATGTACTGGACATTTTGTCCCAATCGAATGACGATAGGTTACAAATGAGTGTAAAAATTACATATTTACATTTTGATTATCATTGGCTTTACATTTTAACATTTTGTATGAAAAAGGGTCTGTTATTCATATATAATAAAATATGTTTCTGGTTTAATTGCATTGTCCAATGTTGTAAAATGTTATATTGTTGATTAAATATATGGATGATTAAATAGTACAATGAATAGATGTATGATACAATTGCAAAACATATTAATAAATTCATTATATCCAAATGCAATAATTGAAATTCAAATATCAATATTATTATAAAATTTATTTGATTTTTTTATAAATAATTGATTTTTTAAATAATTAATTAAAATATAGACATATTGGTCCATTGTATTTTTTTGAACTCACTGAATAATGCGGAGCATATATAAATTATTAATGTTTTGGTTCCTTTTGCAATGTGACTAATTACGTACTGGTTATTTTTATCAAAAAAACCACAGTAGCGCTTCTAATTGTTATCAACGCATTGGTAATACAATGCTCAAGTAAGAATAAACATAGGTGCTTTATATATAACCTTAACACAAATGAAATTACATATCATAAGCACACTGAGTTCCACATAAACCATCAATCAAATGGTTTTTATCATTACCATTAAATTTACATGTCAATTCAATGTGGATGGTAATATAGGCACTAGTGCGTAGTTGTGAACAATTGGCATTGATATGTTACCAAGGATAATAAGCATCGATGTTATAAAACATATTACACATCAAGTATTACATAAATGGAAAGCACCAATTTATCACATTTAAATTGTTTGCAGCAGTGCGCTTATGCTTACATTGCACATGTGTGTTTATGTGATATATGTGCACCAATAAAAAAATATGTATGCTATAACCTCCAGAAGCCTAGTTTTTTTAGTAATAATGAACATCTGTTAGTACCTCCACCAAACCCTCCATTATCAATGGAGGAGGTTTTAGTGGATTTTTTAAAATAATTTTTCTCAATCTTTTAGCATTAAAAGCCTTTACAAAAACCCCCAGTAGAAGGTGTTTTCCTTGTAGTTAGGATGTTCTTCATCCTATGATTTATTTTGAGGCCTCTTGAAGATACTTTGAGATAATGAGAGACTATAGTTCCTTCTTCTTCTTTGAAGTTCCTCCTCCCTATCTTCTTTTGTAGGGACAAGAAGAGAGCCTTAATTATGTGCTTATAGTTTTGAGTTTAACTTATATCTTCAATTTCTTATTTATTTCTTGCTATGGATATTGCTAATGCTTTAGTTGAAGTCACCATTGGCTTTGAGTTTGTGGTTGTTATTGTTGAGTCTATTTTCATTCTCTAGAATTTGTGACTTTCTTGAGACCATAATCTTCATTCTAAGGGGTGAGAAGCTACATTTAAACAAAATATACTCATAATTTTGTATGCAAAACCAATTGTGTATTCAAACTCTACCCCATCACAAATTTGATCATTTTCCCAAGTATATTTCAACAAAAATTCTAACACAAACATAAATCCATTGTTTGATATGATTTGCCAATTTATTTTCCTAGTGCATTGCCTTCCTTCTATACTTCCTCCCATGAATAATATAGAAAATATGTAATCCATTACAATCCTTTTTCTTCATAATATATAAAATATGTGGCGTATGTTTATTAATAGCCATTACAATTTTGAAAACAAATGGAAAATATGTAATCCACTTCAATTATTTTTCATAATAATATAGAAAATATGTAGGGTATGTTAATGAATAGCCATTACAGCTTTGAAAACAAGCTTTCAAAAATTTTAAGTTTAAAATGACGTCAGGAAATTACCATGCCTGCCTGGATAAAGACAATAGGCATTCGAAAGTTCACAAAAATGGGGTCACCAAACCTCAACCTTCCACAAAAACCCACACCTAGAAAACAAACAAAGACTCCACAGACTGCTGAAACTAACAAATTCATGAGGATGAAAGTTGTGACTTACCAGTATTTTGGTGTCGTCATTGGCACCACCATGTTGAACTCCCCAGAAATCTCTATTCTTCACACTATCATCTCCTTCGATACCATAATCTATTTGTATTGAAGTTCATGTGTATGTTGGTTTCCCATCAGCGTAATCCGACGAATTCCTGAGTATGTCCCATCATTATATAACGTAATCATAGGGCCCCCAAATAATGGAGAACAATAAAATCAACCAAACCTATTAGCCTGTGGAAATGAAAATCTTAAACTTGATCTCAATTACAATAAAAATGATGAAAAGAAACGATGCAAGTGTGAATTAGGAAAGGCAGAGACCATGGACATGCACGTCGTTCCTCCTTTTTCAATACTTGAAAGCATTTCATAACTAGGATTTATGACTTTGTCCATGTTTATGCTTTCAAGTCATAATAGGATTTATGACTGAAGTTTAAACGCATTGAGTTAGAGTACCTTTTGCAATTTTAATGGCTTTTAGTAATAAAACATCGAAACTTAAAATTGGATTCCAAAACTTCAGCAAAAACGCCACGAATACTCGACATCCCTAGCACCCCATCTTTAGGAATCCTCTATCCTACAAACCCACTGCGAAAATGAGCCAAATTTCACAGAAACAGGATCAGAGTTAGCAGCACGAATGTAGGAGTGGGGGAATTGCAAACCCAACTCAGAGACAGGCCTGATAGGGTTGAAATCGGACTAGAATTAGCAGCCCGGGCATGTATTTCCTTGTAATTCTGCTTTGAAAAGTATGCTGAATTGAATAATGGGAGATGTTTTAGCAGCATGTTTTGAGTTAGTGTTTTGTGACAACTAGAATCTAGATGTCGTTTCATGCATGCGAGGACACGAAATAGCAATTCATTGGTAAGCCCAGGCTTTAATTGCTAGCGTAGGAGGGCAACAACATCTATTAATAAAATGTGAATGAAAATGATAGCATTGAAAATTTCAAGGCACCTGTCCACTACCACGTATCTTGATAAATATTTCAAGATAGGAAATATCCTACCACGTAGCTTGATAAATATTTCAAGGTAGGGGAGATCCTACCACAACCGCTCTGAATTATTCTCGTTCAATACAATCAACATAGCATTAAATAATTCTGCAACCAGTATGCAACCCCTTGCACGGAAGTCTGAAACCCTCCCCACATTAAAATCACCATGACGTCGACCCCCGCAGCCTCTTGTGGAGGGAAAAATGAGGGTGACATCATTGTTCTGCAACCAATTAGATTTTAAAAAAAATACCAATTTAAAAAATTGGATTTAATATAACATAGTTCAAACTATAGCTCCAGCAAAAATTTAGAGGCTCAATAACCAAAGTAATAGGCATTCAACGAAACATATATGATCCCCCTTGGGGACATAATAACTAATTATGGCTAGTATTGTTGATGTATATGTAACTTCGGAATGTATTTCATATATGTCTATTGTACTCCTATAGAGATGGTATTATTCCTCTATACGGAAGTGGTTGTATTCCTATAAAGATGTTATTATTCCTCTATACGGAAGTGTCGTCATTTATATTGTAAGTGTCGTAACTTATACTTTATGGGTTATTAGACCACCTTGTTGGGGTCGCCCCTGTATAAGTCATGTGGGTCAAAGGGTTATTAGACCACCCTATTGGGGGTTGGCCATGTGGGTCAAAGGGTTGTTAGACCACCCTATTGGGTGTCGGCCCAGTCAGCCTTATGTTATGTGGTTAAGTTAAGGCCGACCTAGTAAAGGTTATTAGGCAAGTCAAGTCAAGTATAAATAGAGTGCGGGAGGCACTCTATTTCATCATTATATTCTCTCTCACACTCTCGGGAGAGTGCCGCACTTGTGGAGGAGGAGAAGCTACTGCTAGGAGATGTCTATCTCTTATGCTTGGGTTGTATCATTGCTCTATCTATCTTTGAGGAAGTTATTGGGGTTTTTCACCTTTATGGTTTTCCCTAAGTAAACTCTGTGTCTCTTATGTGCTTGCATTATTGTGTCCATGATTGATATGCTGTAGATATGTTGTACATGTTGTTCTCTCAGTTAAGATCCTATATCAGATTGAAGTAAATTCTGAAAAATTTACATGGTATCAGAGCTAGCCTGAAAGAAGGCATGGTATGGCATGTATGACACTTGTTGCAATTGTGAAGCTAGGGCTTGATATAGCAAAAACAAGCCATCGTAGAACTTTCGCTATAAATGAATTTTGGCGATGTTTCAGGGTCTGAAAATCGTACAGGGCGAATCTAAGATCCCCATGTACCTTGTGTCCGAAGGAAGACCTCTAATTTGTTGTACTTTCTGATTTATGATCTGTACAATATAGGGTTTCTGCCTCTTTCAGATCTCATTCATAAACAGGTGACCTTGGAAAAAAGGTCATAACATGGGCTAGGAATCTCCAAATGAAATTTTTTAAAATGTAATAGGTAGTGCATAGACTTTAATTTATCAGGTAACTTTTTCAAAGGCTGAAACGTAACCAGTGACACGTGGTACTTCGTACAAGTTTGCTCTCCTGTTTTATCCCATAAACAGGTCACGTTGTGACACTTGGAATAAATCTCTCTCAGAGAATCCATTTGAGGTCAGAACTATGGGGTTGGAAAGATGACAGGTCGGGCTATCACAGGAAAAAATTTCAGACCTTGTGGATTGAAAAGTTTGGAGTTACACCAGAAACAATCAGGTACATATTTCTGTTAAAACAGAATTATTTTTTAGCACCTTCATTCATGGCTTCCGAAATTTAGGGTTTCGGAGAAAGTTGGAATATTTGTAATCAGAGAATACGGATGAATGCTAATCATCAAAATCGAAATATAGAGACCAAGATCAGAATTTTTGGTTGGGCAGAAGGCCGGGCTTGATCAGACCCTAGTTCGGGACTTTGATCGGAAAAGTGGAAAATTAGGGCTTCTGCAAAAATGGAAATTTTTTAAATCTGTGACCACGGTTGGAAGCTCCTCAGAAAAATAGAAGCTTAGAGCTTTGGATCGAACCTTTTGATTGGGAAGAAGGGTGGGATTTATCAAACCCTAGTTCGGGGTCATGTCCAGTGAATCCGAAAGTCTCAAAGACAAATTTGAGGGGTGAAACTTTGCATTTTTCAAAGTATGAGTATACCAGCTTGATCAGCTCATCAAGGCGCATATTTCTATCCTTTCGGAAGTTTGAAATTCAAATTTTGAATTTATAGGGTCTCTCTAACAAACCCTAATCCAGATCCAGATCCAATTCCTGCAAATCAAGTGGATTAGGTTAATCCTAGAACAGAATGTATTGGTCACCTGCATAAGTGAAGAAGTTCCTGTTTCAGAGGGAGATGAGGCTAAGGCCTTACATAGGAAGATTACAAGCAATCTCGACAGGTATGACTCATCCAGTTATGTTTTGAGATTTGTTCTTGATTAAGTTTATGGTATGTTTGTCTTCATGTTATTACAGTTAGTACAATCTTGATTAAATTTAGACTTGTCGTATCACCTTAATAAAATTATGAATGCATGATAGAAGATATTCATTGATTAGGGTGTTGACACTTATGATTGTACTAATGCATTATGGTGCTGTATGAGGTTTATGTTGTCCAATAACATGAAAGGTACACCAAGAAAGATAAATCATGTTCTAGTTCAAGAACATATGATCATGATGACATGAGGACAAAGATTCATCCATTGTCATGAAATCACTTAGAAGATCTATTTGCGAGGTATGTATAACTTGGTTCTATAATGGTTAACCTAAGAGATATGTAGGTTACTAGCACAAGTCATTAAAGAGAACAAGAAGACATCATGTGGGTAGGTTAGACATAACTAGCTAACATACCAATCCAGGTATGTTTTTCCTATATCAAGTTAGAATCCTACCTTGTGTTAGGATCCCTTATATAAGTATACTTGGTATGATTGGTTATGTTTATTCATAAAGTTAGAAATGTAAGTAATCAAGGGTTTATGCATTTTATGTCTCTTATCTTGATTGATGATTTAACTAACTAGAAGAGTCCTATGATCAAATAAGAATATGCATGAGTAAAAGAAGACTTCCCTGAAACCTTGAATACTAATGTTTATTATCTGTGTGTGAAATGGTCATGACTATACATGTTTAAGATTATTGTGTTTTGATAGTATTAAGATTATACTAATGAATGTGTGATTATGTATGAGACCTTGAGGATAACACGATGATGATACTAATAAGCATGCATAGTGATAGATATAAGTTCAAGGACAGGTAATCCAGGAAGCAAAGATCAAGAAGGAGCACACTTCAGTAGTTTCTGCAAAAATGCAGATATTCAGAGGGAGTTGACCACTTCTCACAATCCACATCAGAATGGAGTTGCAGAAAAGAAGCAAAGACTGAGAGGGAGTCAACCCAACAAACAAACAAAGATAAGTATTTGAATTATCATTCCTTGCATATTTTATTGTTTAAATAATACTGTTCAATAATGTATATACTCATGTTCCTAGAATTAGGTTGTGTATTATGCATATTAGAATAGTTGCATTGATGAACAGTATACTACTAATATACATGGGTAAGTGGCCTATGGAATTGTACAACATTCCATTGCTACTTATCTAGAATGAAACCTCTTTGCTGACATGTTGGGAGTTGTGCACACTCTTAACAATTTTTTGGTAGAGATTGGAAGGCATCTAGAAAGTTACGGGATATGGATAAATATTGTATTGAAGCATTGGCTAAGATAATTGCATGACTGTATGACATATTTCTTTATGTATAAGAATTTGTTCTGAAAACTATGAGATGTTTTCTAATTATGCAATTTAACTTGTTGTGTAGGAAATATCGTATACCATCACCTACAAAAGAAGGACTACAACATTTGTTCAACAACAAAGTTATCTATTGAAAATATTGAAGATATTGAAGTTCCTAGGATCTGGGAAGAATGCCATGATCGAGGAGTACCAGTCGATCATGAAGATGTTTGGGATGCAGTCCCAAGACTTGAAGGGGAGTCTGTAGTGACTTCCAAGAGGATCTACAAAATCAAGCATGTTGCAGGTGGTAGCATAGAGACTTTTGCTCCTATAGCCAGATACACTTCCATTAAATCCGTACTTGCTCTGGCTGCAGTGATGAAATGGAAGATACACCAGATGGATTTCAAGACAACTTTCTTGAATGGTGTAGTTGAAGAAGAAGTGTATGTGGAGCAGACACTTGGTTCTGAGACACATGACAGGGAGTCATATATTTGCAGAACTTGGTATGGTAGGATAGACATCTTTGTATCCAGTTTGGGATTTACCAAGAGTAAAGCGGATTCCAACCTTTACTACAAGGTTGAGGAAGGCAATCCAGTGATACTACTTTTGTATATGGATGACCTGTTTATTAGAGGTGAAGATAGATTGATTGCTGACACGCAACAGAAGCTTGCTGCCGAGTTCGAGATGAAGAACTTGTGGATGATGCACTATTTTCTAAGTATGGAGGTGTGGCAGAGTGCAGATGGAATCTTCCTTGGACAAGGGAAGTATGTAGTAGAGATCCTGAAGTGGTTCGGGATGATGGATTGCAAGGCCATGGCCACACCTATGGCATCAAACCTGAAGCTTCTATGTGATGCTTCATCTGAGCCGGTTGATATCACTATGTATTGTCAGATGATTGGGTCCTTGATGTACCTAACGAACACAAGACCAGATATTTGCTTTGCGGTGAACACATTGAGCCAATTCCTGACGGATCTGAGGAGTGTTCACCTGGTTGCTGTAAAGCATATTCTGAGGTACCTGAAGGGTATAGTTGATTATGGGCTCAAGTATGATGCAAATCAAAAGGGTTATGTTGATTCAGATTGGGCAAGCAATGTTGCAGATAGGAAGAGCACTTCTAGGTGCTGCTTCAGTATGGGATTAGGTGTGATCTCCTGGTTTAGTAGGAAGCAGTCCTACGTAGCACTGAGTACAGCCGAGGCAGAGTGTGTTGCAGCCTATTCGGCTAGTTGTGAGGCAGTATGGCTTCGAAAGCTACTGTATGAGTTATTTGATCTCCCGTTGGATGTTGAGTTGTGTGAAGCTGTTTGAGAACCTGGTGTTCCACGACATGTCGAAACACATTGAGATCAAATATCACTATATCAGGGATATGGTGCAGAGAGGAGCAGTAAAGCTCCTGTATGTTGCGATGGATGAGCAGATTGCAGATGTGCCGACAAAGCCACTAGCCAGAGTGAAGTTCGAGTACTTCAGAGAGAGGCTTGGTGTTCTTCAGATCGATGACACTTCGAGGAAGAAGTGATGGACACATTTGCTGAAGCCATTCCAAGCATTTTGGAAGGAGGATCCTTCACATGGCTGTGGATGTAAGCGCTGGATGATGAGCATCAGGATGATGTTCCAGTTACTGCTCTGTATACACATCATGTTGGATGCTGGATATGATCAGTTGGATCATTCATATGTATATATGCATCATGTTGAATGCTGGATATGATCAGTTGGATCATTTATATGTATATGTATGTATGCATCATGTTGGATGTTGGATATGATCAGTTGGGTCATTTATATGTATTTGTATATGCATCATGTTGGACCATGTATCTATATATGTATCAAGTGGATACTGTGTACGATTAAGTAGATCATGTATGTTGATATATATCAGGTGGATACATTGTGTGGATCATGTATCTATGTATGTATCAGGTGGATACATTCTATGATCAGGTGGATCATGTATGGTGATATGTATCAGATAGATACTTGGTATGCATCAGGTGGATGCATTGTATGATCAGGATGATCATGATGACGAGCTTCAGGATGTTGCTCCAGATGATATGTACTAGGACAGTACAGTGATGATGATCAGTATGATCATGAGCATCAGGATGATGCTTCGTGCAATGATGATCAGTTAGATCATGAGTATCAGGTTGATACTTGGAGGTCAGAGATGATATGTAGCAGGTTGTGCAAATAGCATGTAATCAGTCCTCAGAAATATGATAGGTTGAGTTGTGTGCTCGTAATCAGTCCTGGGATGAGGTATTTCTATGTAGTATGTAATCAGTATTTAGAGATCCGATAGGTTGAGCTGTGTGCTCGTAATCAGTCCTAGGATGAGGTATTACTACGGAGACATGTAATCAGTCTTGGAGATCCGATAGGTTGAGCTGTGTGCTTGTAATAAGTCCTGGGATGCTCTTTAGAGATCTTGCCGCTCGTACTGCGGCACATAAATGTTGTTGGGATTCTCTTTAAAGGTATTGTCTATTCACATGTAATCAGTCCTGGAGATCCGAGAGGTTGAGCTATGTGCTCGTAATAAGTCCTGGGATTCTCTTTAGATATCTTGCTGATCGTGTTGCGGCAAATAAATTTTCCTGGGATGCTCTTTAAAGGTATTGTGAAGGGGATGCATGTAATCAGTCCTGGGAGATCTTTCCAGTCGGGCTTAGGCACATAAATTTTCTTGGGATGCTCTTGTCAGGTATTGCATCAGCACATAAAATTAGTCCTGAGAGACCACCTCTATCAGACCGTTCGCACAGATGATGAAGACTTGCAGGTGGTGGGCCTACATCCAGTATGAAAAAGGACTGGCTCTGTAGAACTTCCTATGATGAGTATATTCAGAGATTGATTGAGATAGCAGCAACAGTGACGATGACGATGATCCAGAGAAGAAGACTTGTGCTAGAAGACCTGTGTCAAGAAATACCTTCCTAGTTAAGAGGGAGTGTTGATGTATATGTAACTTTGGAATGTATTTCATATATGTATATTGTACTCCTATAGAGATGGTATTATTCCTCTATACGGAAGTGGTTGTATTCCTATAGAGATGTTATTATTCCTCTATACGGAAGTGTCATCATTTATATTGTAAGTGTCGTAACTTATACTTGATGGGTTATTAGACCACCTTGTTGGGGTCAGCCCTGTATAAGTCATGTGGGTCGAAGGGTTATTAGACCACCCTATTGGGGGTCGACCATGTGGGTCAAAGGGTTATTAGACCACCCTATTGGGTGTCGTCCCAGTCAACATTATGTTATGTGGTTAAGTTAAGGCTGACCTAGTAAAGGTTATTAGGAAAGTCAAGTCAAGTATAAATAGAGTGCAGGAGGCACTCTATTTCATCATTCTATTCTCTCTCACACTCTCGGGAGAGTGGCGCACTTGTGGAGGAGGAGAAGCTGCTGCTAGGAGATGTCTATCTCTTATGCTTGGGTTGTATCATTGCTCTATCTATCTCTGAGGAAGTTATTGGGGTTTTTCACCTTTATGGTTTTCCCCAAGTAAACTCTGTGTCTCTTGTGTGCTTGCATTATTGTGTCCATGATTGATATGATGTAGATATGTTGTACATGTTGTTCTCTCAGTTAAGATCCTAGATCAGATTGAAGTAAATTCTGAAAAA
Source organism: Larix kaempferi (assembly GCA_027924585.1). Lineage (NCBI taxonomy): Eukaryota > Viridiplantae > Streptophyta > Pinopsida > Pinales > Pinaceae > Larix > Larix kaempferi. The sequence continues at coordinate 2,155,678 of BSBM01000617.1, read as the reverse complement.
TTAACAAGTATGAGTTTAATTCATGGTGATTCTATAATAACTAATTTTAATATGATATTTAAAAATATTTTTTTTGTTGATGTTTGTGGAGCTTCGGGAGGTATTTCCGTAAGCTCTTAATATTGTTAATAATGTATTTATTTAGTGAAAAGGTAAAATCACGTAAAGACGTGACTTTATGTAAAAGTTACCTTGAAGACTTATATAGTGCCAAAGGTCAATTCATTATTGTACCAACTCATAAAACCAAGTGAATTAATTCACCCATCTCTCTACTACAACGAAGTAATAAGAAGGATGCAACTCTGATATCAATATAAAACTATTTGTTTATGTGCATGGTTTATTCTTTTAGTGATCCTATTTATTTTCATTGTATATAATTGAAATATATTGCTGCTATCTTAAAATCTAACGTGGTATCAGAGCAGTGCTGAAAGAAACCAATGTCAAAAACTAATTATTGGGGTATTTTCCATATTCTCTTTAGATGTGGTGTCTTGGTTCATGGTTTGGAGTTGTGATGGTATTAACCCATAGTTTTGTATGTGGAATTTCACGTATGAACATGGTTTTCTTCCTAGCACATGGGTTTACCAATTGGTTGGTGATTTGTATGCACACGTTAAAAATGCCTTTAACATAGTTAAAACAATGATTACAAATAAAGGAAGTCAACAATAAAGATAAGTATTTAATGTATTGAGTAATAAGCCTTATTTACTTGAAGATGATGTTTTATTGATGATTAGCATAAATCATTACTTAATTTTGGTTTACTCCTGACATGGAGATCTAGTGTGGAAGCTCAAGCATGGAATGAAGGATGAGTTGGATTCCAACTCGAAGTGATCACGAGAATAACTCAAACCGAAAGAGTTGTTCAATGAGGAATATAGCATGGACATATAATTCTATATTTAGAGGGAGCATCTACCCAGGATGTAGTAGTGAGGCTCAACATCAAGAGGAAGCTTGGTACTCCAATATTGATGATGATTTTAGGCTTAAGAAGGAGCAAGAGGAACTCATTTTTCAGAGGGAGTTGGATTTAGATCCCAGGATAGCAAGATGGATTCTATGAAGAAGGAGCAGAATGCTTAGATGAAGAAGGAGCATGATGCTTAGATGCAGAGGGAGAAGGGAACTACAACACAAAGGGAGATGTGATGAGCTTGAAGATATGATTTTTTCAATATAGGGAAGGTGTTCCCCCAATATTAGCCATGTGACTCGGCTAGGGGTGAATGACCCGGAGGTACGAAGTGCCTTCTCCTGGAAACTTTGTGACGGGATAGGGATATTAGTGCTTTCTCATGGACACTCTATGATGGAGTGGGTAGATCTCTCGGACACCCCATGAAAGGATGGAGAGACTAGTCCCTAAGATGACTTGGGAGGAGTCAATGCACATATTTCTTTTGTGACAAGGGGAGAAAATATCACAATATTAAGATAAATGGGAAGATGTCCCATGTTTGCATATTTTTGTACTTGATGAGTTTGAGCTTCAAAAGGAGCAGAGAAACTCATTATCAGATGAAGCTAGCTTCAGGTTCCAAGGCAACAGGTTCTTTCAGTGCATGATACTTAGTTGTAGAGGGAGATGACTGTCCATATGAAAAGGGAGAAGGATGGACTCTGTAACAAAGGGAGCAGCTACAGTGGATGTGATGCTTGAAGATAGATGTGATGTTTCTCTAGGGTGGAGCATAGAGCATACATTCTACCATATTTGTCATGTGATTTGACCAAGGAGAATGATACATTCACTTACAGGAAATGGCCATGTGATTTAGCTAGTGGTGAATGGCCCTGGTGTAGCCATGTGATTTTTTCTAAGTGTGATTAGGGCTCAAGGTGCTTGCACAACCTTTCTTAGTCATGTGATTTGGCTAAGTGTGAATAAGGCTTGAGGTCACATTGCATACTCTATGAGGGATTTCTCTGTGATGGAGTGATATATCTCATTATAGAGCATGTTTGACTTGTTTATTTGATAGGGACTAGCTACCCCTTGTGGAATAAACAATGTCTAGTCTAATGTGGGTGCACACACATTAAAGCCCTATAAATGAATAGATTTGCATGTGAGGAGAAGAATAACATCATCTAGGTAAGGAGAAGCTCCAAGTAGAGTCTTGACAAGAGACTTGAAGTGCTAACATTGTGTATGTCAACATAGGAGCAGATTCTCCGGTTGGTCTTTTAAGGAGAAGCTCTAGGTAGAGTCTCGAGAAGAGACTTGAAATGCTCGCATTGTGTATGTCATCATAGGAGCAGATTGTTGGATCATATTCTCGTTCCAAGATAGACTCAGGTTCTGTGTGGTTCAGGGAACCAACAAAACCCCTTTTCACCGGCCTTTTCGGCAACAGTATGCAAGCAGGCTAAGGTCTCACCCGAGGTGAAGTTATGGGGAGGTTGTGGAATCAAGTTTACACAACCGGGTGATGTGCGGTTTGGACTGGCTTTGCAACGCGGAGATTCTTCTCTCGTGGCTCTTCGGCTAGGAAGAAACATACTACAGGGTTCGCACTGCGGTAAAACCCAATGTGTAGGGTAGTTGTGCTATCTAGGACTGCACGAATGGACACTTAGACACTTTCAGCATTTGTCGGACCTGTGCAACTATGTAACTTATACCTTTCTCCATATACATTACTTAGATTATTCTACATCCGATGTCTTCTGAAATGAAATATGCATATATTCACAAGTATTGACCGCTTGTATACCTGACTTAGAGAAAGATTACTTAGAATTTAATCTTGTCATTCACATTCCAGAAATATAGACAATAAGGCAAACATGAAAGAATAAATGTGCATAAGAAAAATACAACATCATAATCAAAGAACACATTCACATAAGTCTCATCACACAACACAGGATTTAACGTGGTTCACCCCTAGGATGGGAGCTATGTCCATAGGAACTTTTGTTTATAATAAAGGGGAAGGGTTCAACAGTTCCAGTCTGCGCACAAAGCTGCAGACTCTTCTCTCTATAATAGGTCTTTGTGCACACATCTGCAGAGCCTATTCCTCTCTTCGGCTCTTACAATACTTAGCTTCTAGAGCTACCAAAAATCTCTAAAAAATGACCAACCCTTCCCTTACAAAAATTCCCTTTTTATAGATCGTTCCTGCAGGTCACGTATTTACATTCATAGTGGGATAAAGAAAACCCTAAGGTACCTAAAATGGTGCAGTTACCTTGCTAACCAAATCCGTTAGGATATGATAGCAACTTCATCGTCGTGGCCATCCTTTTGCATTGTCTTTGGCTCTTGGCATCTTCTGACTGCACGTGGTCACGTCACTTTCAACCCCTCTGCTGGATGCATGTCGATGGGTCACTTTCATCCTGATGTTCCTTCTCTAACAGTTTCGTGCGCCTAGTCACTTAGTGATGCCTCTGCTCGTGCAACCGGTCGCTTTCCTTCTTCACCACTCCTTATCCATCTCCTGGGAATCTCGGAGCATCTTCTCCAGAATATATCGTCGATTGATCTTACCGGAACTTATATTGTTTTCCTTCCAAAATTATGCCATGCTGGATCTTCTCGGAGCTGGCACTTCACAACGGTGGATCTTCGTAGCGCTGTAAGTTCTACTTTGTTGACGCTACGTTGTGTTGTAACTTCGCAGCTCCAAAACTTACTTGTCCAAAAATGACTTCACTTGAGCCGCACCCAACAGGTCCCTAACACTCACATGTGGCTCATCCCCGAGCCACTTTCAGTAGGCTCATTGGGATACGCTTCTTCTTGTTGATCTATCTTCATAGTGAATTCCTGATAAGTTGTGATTAACTTCGCAACTGTGTGCTTAGCTTCCCGTTCAACTGCCTTAATAGTTTCCAACACATATGGGGACAGGTCTTCCTTAGCTTGTTCTTGTACTGTTGTCTCTGATGCGCGGAGTTCCTGCAATTTCTCTTCAATCTCTTGTGAGATGGAAAGAGATTCTTCTTGTAGGGGTTGTGACTTTGCCGCGGTGTTAGCCTCCCATTCTCTCAAGACTTGGAGTTCCCTCTTTAATTCCTTGACTTCCATAAATATTTGGAGTCTCTCTATTGCCGGCAGGGTCTTCATCTGCACATTTAGAGAATCTCACTCTGCTTGTGTTTGCTATAAGATATTCTGGACTTGTAGTAGCTTAGGGTCCTCTTGTAGCATAGTCCATACTCTGGTTGCTTCATCCAGTAAGTTCTGGCACTTAGTTATTTCATTGGATATATTTTCTGTGGCAACCTTCACTTCTACTGCTCTAATTTCTGTTTGATCTGGTGGGGTCTTAGGGAGGTTCTGTGCTTCCATGTTGGCAATCTTTTCCTTGTATTTTTTCTCCATTTCGGCCATTTCAGCCTTAATATCGCTTACCACAGAGCCGATCTTAATGATGGTATCTCCGAGTTCTGGCTACTCGCCACACTGTGTTATCTCTGCGCAGACCGAAGCAACGGTCTCCTCTATTCTTTGACGCTGCTCATGTGCACTTTCAATTTACTTAGCCTTTTGCGCACTTTCTTCTTGCAACTATTTATAGTTTACTTCTAAGCTTTGGTGTTGGCTCAAAGACTGTCATGTATTTCCTCCACAACCTACAAGTGCATATTATGTAGGCCTTCTAGTGGTAACATTGCGATATCAATATCCACATGTGCTAGTCTCTTTGTGCCTTCAGTTAATTCATCGCTTGGAAAAATTACACTTAACGGGTCCATGCGGTCGCGGTGCCATGGTTATAGATAAGGGTTTTTTCTTTTGCTTAGGTGTGTCACCTGATATTCCTTCTGAATCATATTCTCAAACCAAGTATTGCTGGACTTGTTCGATCTTGGTCGTTATTCCCTGCAAGGTGATGAGATTTTCTTGTAGACTAGCTTGAATCTCCACGTTTTTGTTGTCTTTTAGGGAGAGCGCATCTTCCATATGTGCGCTGACCCTACTCGCGATGATATCATAATCATCATCATGCAACTTTACTTCCGATGGGAGCTTTGTGGCTTTTTTCTTCTTTTTCTGCCCTTTCTCCTATAGCAAGCTTTCTGGCTCCTTCCTTTTTCCCCCTGATGTAGCTTGAGCTCCGCCGGCTTTTTTTTCTTTCTCATCGTCGGATTCTTCAATGATCTTTATCATGGTCAGAGTAATTTCTTCTAAGTCTGTGTAGATGATCATCGGCCCTTCGACCTTCCATTCGTCCATGATCAGGTCATACCAGCTTCATCAAGCTAATAGTGTCCTGGGAACCACTCTAGATTCTTCTTTTGTACCTTTGGTGAGATATAAATAAAATGCATATCAGCTTTAAAATTCAGAGTGTGGATATATTTTGTTGTTACCTCCTTTGAGATGCACGATGTGCAAATGATAACATCGCACAATTGTTCATAATATGTGAACAGTACTTCAAATTTGCCCAGAGATTTCTGTATCTGGTTCCTCGACAATCTTGGATGAGAGAGGCGAGACAAACATAATGCTTTGGTTCCTTCTAGCTTGCAAAGGTGATTAGAACCATTAGCCAACTATAGTGAAAGGCGGTGCCATTGACTTGAGTTTCTTGGACATCATCCAAGAACTTGTTCAACAAATAATTAGACCAGTTAAAATTTACTCCCTGGGCTATCTTCACAGCGAGGTGAATTGCTCTGGCTGGCACTTTTGTTGGTCTGGCCTTTCGTAAGACTTTTCCTCTGGGAAACTGCACTACAAACTACATAGCATCATCTTGTAGCTCATCTGTGATGAAACCCCGTTTTCCTTTTGTAATGTTGAATTCCTACTTCATATGTGCAGCGAACTCTTTGTCCCTGGTTTTTCCCACAAAGAAATTATGAGGGTCTTCATCTCGCTTACTTAGTCCCATGATCCTATGGATCAAGTCCATGTTGAGATCAACATTCCTGTCTAGCCAGAGGTAGCCTTGGTGTGTGCGCGATATCAATGTGCGCACAACCGCATTGAGTTCGGGACTCCTGTCGAAGTATGGAATCCGCAGCAGGTTTAGAAGTCCTGATTCAACGATTTCTGAAAGCCAACTTTGCGCTACCAGCAGTGGGTTGTTCTTTACATCCACTTTTCGGGACATGTACATATCTAGTTGAAAAGGAGGACATTTTGGCTCGTCAAGATCCTTAAGATATTGCAGTAAATCGTAAACTTCAAACTTGCAATCTGGGATCTTGCCCAACAAATTTTCTTTTGGTTTGACATGACGGGACATCGGCGGAAGCGGTATCTCATATCGGGTGTTCCTAGCAAGTTTTATGGCTGGATCATCCGATGCTCATGGAAAGATATACTATGGTGTTAAGAATGTGGGTAGCTCTTTTTCTGCTAGTGGAGCATCTGGTTTCTTGGGACTCGTCACTTTCGGTTTCGTTGTCTCAGCTACAGGTTCCTTACCCTTGTGTTTCATTGTTGTAGGTTGGCGTGGTGAATGGCGTGAACCCTGGCCTTTTTCTGGAATAGCCTTCTGTTTGACGGACAATCCACTTGAGCGGACGCGAGCCGGATCTCCCTAGCTCAATGTGAGTCTAGAACAAATAGTACAGGCTACAAGCTATTTTCCTATATCTGATTAAGGACCAAGTGCTAGATATCTTACCTTAACTTCACAATCCTTTCTCTTGGACGTTTCTCCACACTCCACGATCATCATACCTCAGCTGCAAGACATGTAAAGACACAGAACAAATACAAGCAAGTAAAAGATATCTATACGATAATCAATCTAGGTAAACAATTAAGCAGGTAAACTACACAACATCATCACACATGAACAATATTGGTGGAAAACATTTGTATTACTGTAAATAGGGAAAGTACATAGAAGAGAATAGATCACCACCGAAGCTTAACGTAGCAATCCTTCTCCATCCAATCCAATTCCATAACCTCTTCAAGGAAGCAAGAGTCTCTCAATCAGTGAGTAGAGGTCTCTCTAAGATGATTTCACCAGCATGTAGACACTATAGACTTCCTCTCTTTGGAGAGGGGTAGATCTTCGCTTATATAGGACTAAGTGGATAAGGTATGGATAGGGTAGGTTGAGATATGGTAGGAGAGAGGTAGGGGATCTTCCTAAGAGGTTAGGAACCGAATGCCAGCTCCTCCAAGAGGTCAGGGATGAGGATACAAGTCAGCAAGCTTCGAGAATGAGCTTGAAGAAGCTATTTTTTCCCATTAACTGACTTTGTCACACCCTGTAATAGAGTAAGGTGTGACATCACAGGTTGCATGAGTGCAGCCTGCGACGACCTCTCAAAACCTAGCATAAATTCAATGAAGTCCTTCCCAGGTAAATAAATTATCCCATGGAACTTCAGGGATGTATACACTGAATCTCAAGATGGTAGGATTTTAGGTGTAATAGAATGCCCCCCAAAGCATGAAGTTACTTAAAAATTGGACAGGTTAAATGCTTTGATAGAAGGAAATGGCAATGGACTTGTCGGATGAAGGATGTTGCTAAAGTACAACTAACTCTGAACTGACAATCTCATATGATGTACAACATGGCTGCTGACCAATACAACGCAGATCCATGATAGTAATGACCGACTCAACACAATCATGGATATGTTAGGAACCCATGTCAACCCTTCTATTTACTTTTTTAGTATATTGTTGTTGGATGCATATGCTTTGTAAGTCGTCCCGTAGTATTTGTTGATCCATAGTTTGTCTTATTGTTATTGGACGCATATTATTTGTAAGTCATCTTGTAGTAATTGTTGATCCATATTTTGTATTGGCTCATGGTTTGTATTGACACATGGTATTGACCCATGGTATTGGCGCCTAGACATAGTATATAAGTTTGTGTTGAGACCAATGAAGGTACTGTGAAGTTATTTGTATTGAGCTTTCTCAAAGGAGTTTTCCCCCTCGAAGTGGCCTGTGATCAATATAAAAGTGATTCTGAGTTCTGTTATCTCGTGTGTTTTCATTAATTAATTATTGTAGGTTCTCCACATCTGGTATCAGAGCACTTTCTTGGGCTCGCTGGGTGAAATTTTTTCCAATTTTTTTTTCGCATCTGTTGCAGCTTTAGATCTGGGAATAATCCCTATCCACTTAACTATGGGAAGTACTTGGGCATAAGCCCTAAAAATCACTGCGAGGAATACCACAGGAACCCCGAAGTAGCTGGCCCATTGAGAGGACCTTCCAGCGAAAAGGGCATCGACCCCTACCTGATTGACTAGTTCCCACCCGTGAGGTAAACCAAGAGCTGTCATTTGTGGCAAAGCGGTTATCAATTTTATCTGAGCCGTGGAGTGAGGGGTACTACCCTAATATGCAATCTTCTAGATGACATTGGTGGCCGAGTGAATCCCATGAACCGATAGGAAGCCGAACATACCTAGGGTCCATATCTATTTTCAACTGAACTATTGCCGATCATTTCTGTGCCGTTTCAAATATGTTTTTTCACCATATCTCTCTTTTTTTAACTCTGTTTCCCTTGAAACTTCCCAGACACCCCTGCAATCCCATTCTGCATATTTCATTCCTGAGGACCCTATCCCAAATTCTACTTCCCAGAGCCAGAAATCTCACATTTGTCTTTTTTTAGGGTTTTTCATAACTTCTTCAATTTTCACCCACTCACCTCCAAATTTTGCCATCGTGTTCATTCCTTATTTATGCTTCTTTATCCCTCTTGGACAATTTTTCTCATTCTTTCACACTGCTTCTGAAATCCCCATTTTTTGCTTATGTGTCCATCAGAAAGTGTCCAAAACTTAGTCAAACTCCAATTACCCATCCAAGTTTTCCCAAATCCAAATTTCCCTTTACTAAATAAGCTTTTGTTTGTGTTTTTCTATCCATTCCCCCCCCCCCCCAAAAAAAAAAACTCCTGGTTATGGTTGTCACCCGTGCAGGAGCAAACACCATGGAGGAAGCACTTGCAACCATCCAAACCAAACTCCAAGATCTAGATGAAAAATTTCTCAGCCTCCATCTTCAACATTCAGCCATGAACAATAACCGACAGCAAGAATCTTCTGCAGCCAATGGATTCTCTTCTTCCAGCAATTTCCGTGGTCCGAATCTTGAATTTCCTCGCTTCAAAGGTACTGATCCAACTGGATGGATCTATCGTGCAGAACAATATTTCAGTCTGCATAATACTTTTGATTTCCAAAAAGTTCCACTTGCATCCTTTCATTTGGAACAGGAAGCCCTGCAATGGTACCCTTGGTACATCAAGGCTCATGACGACCTAAAATGGACAGATTTTTGCCAATTCCTTTTGCAACGATTTGGTCCTAGTGCTTTTGATTACTTCACCGGAGCACTCACTAAACTTCGTCAAAGTGGCACTGTGAGAGAGTTTCAGAAGGAATTTGAGAAACTAGCCAATCACACAGAAGGATTGTCTGATGAATTCTACAGGAGTTGTTTTATCAGTGGTCTTAAGGATGAAATGCGGTCAGAGGTTAAAATGTTCTGTCCCAACACAATGATGGAAGTCCTAGGGTTGTCTAAGTTGGCAGAAGACAATATTGCAGCCCAACAGTGATCCAAACCCACTTTTATTCCCTTCTGAAATATGGGTTCTCAACGACCTCCCATTCCGCCAGCTCCTCGACCAACTCCTATCAAGCACTTGTCTGAAACAGAGATGCAGGCACGTAGAGAAAAAGGGCTTTGTTATAATTGTGATGAGAAATTCACTCAGGGACATAGATGTGTTCAACAAAAGCTCTATCTCTTGGATATGGATTCTCCGCCTACCTCTAAAATTGGGGAAGAAGCTCCAGATACAATGGATGATCAGGTCGACATTCAGGAGCCGCTTATTGACCCCCCATCTCGAGATGAACAACCAGAGATATCTCTCCATTCTTTTTATGGCGTCACCACCCCCCAAACAATGTGGGTTAGAGGTTACTTCAAGAAGATTCCTCTTACAATACTCATTGATTCTGGTAGCACTCATAACTTCATTGACCCTCGGATCACCAAACATGTTGATTGTTTTGTCCATCCTTGATCCAACTTTGAAGTCATGGTTGCCAATGGCAGCACCTTACCTTGCAAGGGGAAGTGTCACAATGTGCTTATCTCTCTGGAAGATTATAACCTATGCTCTGACATGTTTCCCTTATCCCTAGGCGGATGTGATGTGGTTTTGGGCGTTCAATGGTTACGCACACTTGGCCCCATCTTATGGGATTTTGCTGAACTTTGGATGCAGTTTTCAGTAAATGGGAAACAACCCAAATTTAAGGGCTTACAACAAGGGTCTCTCCGCATCATCAGTTCACATCGCCCAAAAAATATCCTTAAGAAGAATTCACATGGTGTCATCGCTCAACTCCATTGCATCCAGATGCACCCATCAAGGTTCTCCCCTACGTCCTTGGATAGATCTGTAGCTGTCCTTGCTGAACCAGTGGGATTGTCTCCTTCAAGAGACCTTTCTAGTAAGAATTTAGCTGCAGCTACATCTCAGCAGGAAATGATGGCTATTTTGCATGCAGTACAGGAGTGGCAGCCATACCTATTAGGGAATTATTTCTGCATCAAGACAGATATCCAAAGTCTGGAAAATTTCTTGGAACAATGGGTCTCCTCCCCAGCACACCTGAAATGGGTTATCCAACTCATGGGTTATGCCTATGCGATCACTTACAAGAAGGGTAAGGACAATATGGTGGCAAATGCTCCTTCTCGCACATTTGATGACCCAATTTCTCTTACAACTATTTCTCTACTAGTCCCAAATTGGTTGCAATCTGTTCAACATGGTTATCTCTTCTATGAACTCCATGCTTCTTCATCAGTAGGGCACTCTGGGTTCCTCAAAATGTATGACCGAGAACAATGTAACTTCTTTTGGTAGGGACTGAAAATGATAATTCAACAGATGGTGGATGACTGTGATACTTTCTAGGTCAACAAGGGTAAAATGGCACTCCTTTCGAGATTGCTCGAACCCTTTCCCATCCCTACACAGGTTTGGACAACTATTTCTATGGATTTCCTAGAAGCGCTCTAGTGGTACAATAACACATCTAAAAGGGAACCATATGAAGCAGTCTATGGACAGGCACTGCCAGTTCTTCTTCCATACACCCTCAGAAGCTCCCCAGTTCAAGCAATTGACTCGGTTCTTCGAAACCGTGATCAGATTCTTCTTATTCTGCAGGACAATCTTCACATGGCAAGAATTTGACTGAAACAACAAATCGATCAGCACCGTTCTGAATGTACTCTTCACACAGCTGATATGGTTCTTCTTCGTCCACAGCCTTCCAAGCAACCCTCCCTGAAACTCAAAAGGCATCAGTGGCCCGGAATGCAACCCGAGGATGCTACAGGGGAACCACTCCTTCAGATTCTGCATCAATTTCCACATCTAAAGCTTTGAGGACAAAGCTTTTTCTAAGGAAGAGGGGATGTTAGGAACCCATGTCAACCCTTCTATTTACTTTGTTAGTATATTGTTGTTGGACACATATGCTTTGTAAGTCGTCCCGTAGTATTTGTTGATCCATACTTTGTCTTATTGTTGTTAGACGCATATGCTTTGTAAGTCATCCCGTAGTAATTGTTGATCCATATTTTGTATTGGCCCATGGTTTGTATTGACACATGGTATTGACCCATGGTACTGGAGCCTAGACTCAGTATATAAGTTTTTGTTGAGACCAATGAAGGTACCATGAAGTTATTTGTATTGAGCTTTCTCAAAGGAGGTTGCCCCCTCGAAGTGTCCTGCGATCAATATAAAGTGATTCTGAGTTATGTTATTTCTGCTATCTCATGTGTTTTCATTAATTAATTATTGCAGGTTCTCCACATGATTCTAGACACAAGCGTAGATCCATGATGAGATGATAACACAGCCACGACCAATACAAATGTGGATCTGTGCAAGTATGACTCAATACAAACTCCATCGCAACCTAGGTAAAACATGACTCCCCAAGGTCTTCAAGTTGAACCCGCAATGATACAAATCTATCCATGTGATAACAAATGTCTTAGTGTCGAACATGGTAGAAACCACTTGATTACCAGTCATTGATGTATACCATTAACAAGTGCGAGGGAAATCACCATCAATGCCAATGATCCCTAAGGTATCACAGTACATATCATTGAGCGCGAATTAATGAATTGAAGTCGAACGCAAGATGAAATATTTCGATCAAGAGTTAATGATGCAAACTCATGTCGAAAGCGAGGTAACCTTCCATTGAGGCATGCAGGGCCAAGGTACTTGGTTGGTTTCTAGATTCGATCCTTGGATGATGTGTTGAAGTCGACAAGGATGAATCCGTCGAAGGAGGGCCATGATGAATCCCCCATCATTGACACGAAACACGACAAAGGATTTGTAGAGCTGATTGGACGGTACAATAACATGTGATATTGACTCAGAGTAGACTGACATGATGGAAGGTGTACAGACTGCAGATAATGAATAGTGAGAGTATTCTTGAACATGGGCATGGCATGACTTAGCAGTATTGACATGATGAGTATGAAACCAACTACTAATGCAACTGATAATGGAAGCTTTCTTTGAATGACTCAAAGGAGTAACAAGACTTGGGAAGTAAGTGGAACTCGAGGACAAACAGATGATCCAAGTACTGTATGCAAATGCAAATAAGTGCCATGTTCAAGAACGACTAGGTACTACCACAGATAAAGGTGTAATAGATGAGGGTAAACAGATGCTTGGTATAGCTCATCTCATAGATGATTCCAATCCCAAATGTTTTTCGAACCTGGGATAGGAGGGGTTCGTCCCATGACGGGCCCTTCAATGTGAAATTTTAATGATTCCATAGAAGGCAAACTCAGTCGTCATTTCATGTTTAGAGAGTCTGAAAAGAACTTAAGAAGACTCCAACGATCGTTTTTCATAAAGTTATCCTCATCGCCCGAAAAAGGGTAAAACAACGCGGGAGAGGACTCTTCCAGTCATGATTGGCTGGAGTATATATTTTTCATAAGTAGTGCCCCCTAGTCCGAAAAAGGGGTGAACTATCACCAGGAAGATGACCATTCAAATCCTTTTACAAGCGTGAACGTGACAAGTTCGCTTGGAAATCTTTTCGTATTTAGAGAGCTTGAAAAGAGCTTAAAGATAGACTCTGAGGGGTGTTCCTTTTCCGTAGGAGTTTAACAAGCCCAGAAAAATGATAAATCGTAACTCGGTAACATGTTCTCATAGTTTTAAGAGCACAAGAAAGAACAAAGAGTAAGCTCATTATCACTAAATAATTGCAATCTAATGAATGAAAAGATAAACGACAAAAAAATCACAAGGGGTGTTCATACCTGAGATGACCGTTCCAATGCAAAAATGGCATGAAAAGATACTTAACGACTCCAGCACACTCAGAAACTAGGTCAAATAGTCAACTGACCGTTCAAATATGATAAAATCGATCCAAACTATAGAAAATGGTGTAAAGGCATCAAATATTTGAAAAAAGAATATTCCATTTTGTTTATAAATAGAAATAAAAACCAAATATAGTCACCATTGTTCTATTTGCCAAATTTGGGAGGAGAAGTGCCATTTGGAGCCAAAACTTCACTCGTTAATTCCGGGAGCTATGAGCAGCCATTTCACCCGCCGTCCGGAGCAGGTAACTCTAAACTTCACCCAGCATAATTGTAGTGGTTTACATTTTTTAATTTCATTCATTTTTTTGGGTTTTGGCTTGGTTTGGGAATGGCCATTGCGCCCTTGGCTCGTCATAGTCTGCCTTTTCAGGAACTGCGACGAGACTAATTCGTCGGAAAGGTCGCATACCTGGACTGCGACGACGTCGCACTATTTGCAAAAATGGGGTGCGACGATGGAAACGTACATCACCAAACTCAAACCAATCTCAAAAGAGGAAATTTTGGTGGTTGAAGCAAGTTCTAACAATCTTAAAACTCTCCTTTTGGAAGGTTCCAAGCATCCAAAATGGTTTTGGAGTGGAGAGAATGGGAGCATGGGTTAGATTATGAACAAGCTGCAAATGACCCACATTGTGTGGAATCACTGAGGAACTGTGGGCTCCTCAAGTTCTTCGAGATTCAGGGGATGAGGTCCCAAATCCCACTACTAAACCATATGATCCGATGCTAGGATGCGGCCCAACAATATTTCATGATCAGTGAGCACATGCTTACCATAGATGTCAAGGACATCTATTTCTTGACTGGATTGTCCCGCAGGGGGGACAATTTTCTTCTGACTGGATCACATGGGAGTGATCAGACTGTGGGTGACATGGTCCTGCAGCATTGTGTTCCCAACACTTCCACTTCCAGTGGGAAGATTCCCATAAAACGCGTGCAGGAACGTCCATTGCACGCCATACTCTTCACCATTATGAGGATGGCAGGGAGCCAAGCTCCACACCTAGCCACCAGGTCACAGATGCTCTATGTGGAGGAATGTATGTCTCTGAATATCTTTAACTAGTGCGAGGGACTCCTCGCAAACATGCGAGCTCAGCTGACCAAGTGTCGGCGAGGAGAGCTCAAACAGTTTGGCTATGGTTCGATAGTGATCTCGTTCTTATTGGAATGGGTTCCCCTATTGCGCACTCAGGTACCACTGGAGGACAAGGATCCTAGGGATCCACACATGGCTATAAGGGTAGGTGTGATGACCCGTCACGGTGGGGGTCCCATTATCTCATAAGTTATTGAGTTCTTCAGCTGGCTAGAGGGCCAGTTACTGAAGGTAGAGGACTTCCCATATAGTGGTACAGACTTCAGAGATGATCCTGACTTGCCGCTGCCAGAAGGAGAAGCATGGGGAGACCTAGGTAAGAACAAACAAACCCTTGAACTTTTTAAGTTTTGTACATTTATGATTTTTATGACATAGTGCTAACAAGTTGACAACATGTGTGTGCAGATGTGGGGCCTGTACGACCAGTGGGAGTCTCTCTTCTTGCAAGGAGAGATCGAGGAGAGGGAGCAGTCCTAGGTCTAGTTGTACATGCCGTCATTGCAGAGATGGACGGATTCTATGCCAACCTAAGTGGGTTGACATTAGATGTTCCCGAGCCGACGGTAGATGAGGTGCTGCGGCCCATGCAGATGTACATGGTTGGAGCGAATACGCTCTTCAATGCGCTGCTCCGTAGGGTTGCGAGAGCAGTTGACTATTTCCACACTCGGCAGGCTAGAGATGTTAGACCACCTAGGGTTGTACGAGCCAGGCACTAGGCCTGATGCTGTTATCATGCATGTACTGAGAGCTTAGAGGCCTCAGAATTTTGTACTACTGAAAGCTATGAGCTTCAGATTTTGTCGAAACTTACTGAAAGCCATCGTGCTTCAAATTTTTGTACCAGCATTACTTTTTGAGATTATATATATACAGACATTTCAATGATTTATACATTATGTGTTTCAAATGAATGAATGATGCGGTCTTGTTATTATGTTGCTTATGAAATGAATTATTTACATGTTATGTCTACTTTTAACAGTTCATGAATATGCTTATGTGTGTGCAATGTACCAATATAAAATGAAGTTGGCCATAGAATCGACAACTATGTTCATGTCTCGTGGAATGTGCAGGTACTGAATGAACTCGAAGGACCTTTCCAGAAGATGAACTCGTCTAAAGAGACGGAGTAAAAAGGGATCGTGGATGGCGTAAACTCGGTTGAAATGAGAGACCACCAGTTGAGAATCCAGGTGGATGAAAACGTGGTCCATACCCAAAGAAATAGTGTTAGTTAGGGTTCCAATGACTGCTTGATATTCTGCAGCATTATTAGGTGCAAAACCTAGACACATTCCCCCTGAGCTAATGAGCTCTCCAGTAGGTGAATAGAGTACCCAAGCTGCCGAAGCAAGGTTACGGGTATGCTGGCTGGCGTCATCCGCGAATCCGTAGCACGTTGCCATCTACACATGCAGACAGAACATGGTATAAGAAACGAAACAAGACCTAAAACACGCAAGTAATCAAAGCGTCACATCAGACAGAAAAAAACACACACGCCATGTACAGTATATACAAAAGCACTTATACGTGAAAGACTCAAGCATAGTACCTCTTCAGGTAAATCCCATTGTGGGGTTCACCCAAAGATATCCCATCATAATCTTCAAGCTCGTAAGCTCCCTTCTCTAGGACACATTTCACTATGTAAGGTCTATTCCACATGGATTCAAATTTGCTTGCCCACAGCTTATCATGTTTTTGATTGTAAGTAAGGACCAAATCCCCTTCGCTATAAACGTGAGGTTCTACCAACTTGTTGTACTATGCTTTGATGCATTTCTTATGGGCATCATTGGAAAGAGAGGCATCTCGGCAAGTCTCGTCGAGCTTAGCTAGGTAGAGGAAGCGTTCTTCCTCGGTAGTATTGTTTGGGAGAAGTTCGATGACGAGATTGAGAGATGGAATCTCGCACTCTATAGGAAGGACCGCCTCCAATCCATACACTAGTTGGAAAGGAGTGAATCCAGTGGTGGTTTTCACGGAAGTCCTATAAGCCCATAGTGCGGAGAAGAACATGTTGTGCCAATTGGCCTTGTGCGTACCTACCATTCGTTGGACCATAGTTTTCAAGACCTTGTTAATGGCCTCGACCTGTCCATTCAACTATGGGTAGTATGGTGTTAAGTCTTCATGGCGAAAACCCAATCTAGCTCAACTCATCAACCATATGGTTCATGAAGTGGGAACCATGGTTGTTAACTATCGCCTGAGGAAATCCAAACCGTGCTATTACATGGTTGAACATGAAGAGTGCGGCGGTATTGCCGTCATTTGTGTATGTAGGCATTGCATCGGCCCACTTTGTAAAGTAGGCCACAACTACAATGATGTAACTATGCCCCCTGGCCAAGCTAGGTTTACAGTGCATGAAATCAATGCCCCATTTAGCAAAGGGGCCAACGGCAATAACCGAGTGTAACGGGGCAGGGTGGGTGCGCTTCTTGGTATGAAAATGCTGACATGGAGGACATTTTTTTACGGCCTTGATACAATCTTTAAAGATAGTCGGCCAAAAATATCCTGTGCGCAAAATATTCTGGGTTGTAGCCATCCTAGAGAGGTGACCGCCACATGCCCCTGTGGCAGTCATTCATAACGTGTTCAGCCTCTTCATGAGTCAGACAACGTCGAAGTATAGAGTCGATACCACAATGGTACAAAGTATCACTGATGATCAAATAATACTTTGCATGGTGGGGTATACGACACCGATCGTCGCGAATCAATTCAGGGCTGAATCATTGGTTTTGAAGATACAATGTGATATCTCCATACCACAGATCAGACGTACTAATAAGAAACAATGACTCGTCTAGAAAGGATTCATTGGGCTCAGACTCTACATCAGTACGAGGGAGGTCGCAAATAAGCTTAGCAAACACCAAAGACTTTTTAGACTTAGCTTTTTCGAAAAGAAGATCGAATTCTTGCAGTATCACGATCCAGCGTGAATACTTGCCCCCAAGCACCTGATGTGTCCGAACGTGGTACATGGGGTTCGAATTGGCAATGATGGTTGTGGTACGAAACAAAATGTAGTGTCGAAACTTCTGCACGTCTATTACTACCGCGAGGGCGAGCTTCTCAACATGTGAATAACGAGTTTCAGCGTCCATGAGACCTTTAATGTCATAGTATATCACATGTTCTTATGCGTTCTGATATTCCTGTACCAAAACCATGGCAATAGTGGTGTCGGAAGCAGCGATATATAAAATGTAATCTCGATAGTAATTCGGCGGTTAGATCACAGGGGCATGCGTGATGGCATGCTTCAAACTATCAAAAGATCATTGAGCCTAGTCATCCCAAATGAATGGGACGTCCTTTTTCATTAATCTCATGTAACCTTGCGTCTTTTGCATGAAATTACAGACGAAGCGCCGTAAGTAAGTTGCTCTACCTTGCAGACTCTGAAGTTCTGTAATATTGGTTGGAGGTGGAAGAGAGACGATGGCTTCCACCTTCGAGGGATCAATACGGATTCCATCTTTTGAGACGATAAATCCTAAGAGGCATCCAGACTCGACACAAAAAATAATTTTGTGAGGATTCAGGCGGATGTTATACTGCCTACATCTGAGGAAAACGACCGTCAGATGATCAAAGTGGAACTCCCGTTGCTTCGAATGGGCAGGGAAATCATCCAAGTAGGGTTCCACAAAGTCCTTTACATCGTGGAAAGCGTACAACATGGCCCGCTAGAATGGCGCCAACGGTTTTAAGGCCAAACAGAAGTTTGCGATATGAAAACATTCCCCAAGGGCATATGAAAGAAGTTTTGTGTTGATCGGCCAGGTGGATCTCAATTTGGTTGTATCTGAAAAAGCCATTCATGAATGAGAAAATGACACTTCCAGCACAATTGTCGATGATCTGGTTGATGAAGGGAGTCGGGTAGTTGTCCTTGGAACAAGCTTTGTTGAGATCTCAATAATCGACGCAAACATGGATGGTCCCCTACTTTGTGTTCACAGGGACGATGTTTGAGACCCATTCTGTCAATGGGACAGGGTAAATAAAACCGACCTTCAAGAGTTTCTCCATCTCTGCCTTGATTGCCACAGTCTTCTGAGGGTGTACCAGTCGCAACTTTTGGTGAACAGGTTTGACATCGAGATAGGTTTTAATCTCGTGTAAAACAATGGAGGGGTCTATCCCAGGCATCTCCTCATAAGTCCAAGCGAACACATCTCAAAATCGCTTAAACAAGGACGTAGCGATGATGATTTCTTCAAGGGAGCACTTCTGGCCTAACTGAATGTGTTCCACTACACCAGGAGTAACTGAAATGTCTATCAAAGTGGTAGGCTCAATGTTGGCTAGGTTTCCTTCAGAGTCCGTTTGACACGCGAGTATCAAGGGGTGAGAGCCATAATAGACATCCGGTGTAAGGATGGTGTGAATGTTGTTCTCTACAATATTTGAAATAGGAAGGAAAGATGAATGGTGGTGGAGGTCTTCCCACGGAGGATCATCTGCACTCATGATTTTCACAATGGACTCATCTGAATGAAAAGTCCATAGCAGAGGATCCGATGATGTCCGTTGTAGAGAACGGGGGGTGGAGGGAATAGCTAAGTGATCCTCTGGGGCTGATTGGATGGCCTCATATATAATTTAAACGGGTGACAGAGGCATGATGTCTCCAATCAGGTGCATGGTGGCTTCATCAGGTACAAGCCATGAATCAATTGAGTTAGGGATAGGTGAGATCTGCGAGGAGATCATGTTCACTGTGGCAACATGGTTTGGGGGATCCGAAGTAGGAAAAATGCCCATAAGGGATGAATCCTTAAGGAGGTCAACCCCCACACTCTCATACTTTTGCGAAGACTATCCGATTGAAGGAACGTTATCGCCTGAGTGAGAAGTGGTGTCAGGTGTACAGAAATCCAGTTGGTTGATTGTGACAATTCGGCCTTGATGGGGGAATTGTACTATGAGGAAGATGGATGATGCGACCGCAGTCATGGCATAAAACCAATTACGACCAAGCAGAATGTTATAATCTAACGGGGAAGTGACCACTTCCATGTTAAGGGTTACGGTCTTTCCCCCTAGTTCAACTGATAAAGCTTGTAACAGCCCATGAGGTTGAAAGCCACATCCGTCAAAGGCTCTCAAAGTGGCAGGAGAACGATTCAACTCGAGAGAACCTATGGCTCTCCAACATGCAATCGACATGACTAACGTAGAAGCTCCTTCGTCTAAAACGGTATGATGGATAATCTTCCTAGCAATATTTGTGGCAACCTGAATTTCCAATTGGTGGGAGAGCCTCGGTTTGAAGTATTCTATCTGGAACATGATGGTATTCGATGAATCTGGGTCAACTACACCGATGGAAATGAGGAGATTCTTGCGCTAATTTGGACATTTTTGCAAGACTTCGAGCGTCGACATAACACAAGGAGCTTGTGCTAGGTCCTCTACAATGTTGTATTTTTTAGCAGCCTGAGCATTGGGATTAAAAACCAATTTTATAATCGTGCTCTTGGGTGGTCGCAACACTGACTCGAGGGAAGGCTTCTCAATGGTGAGAGGCGTAGCCGGTATGGTGACATCGAGCATCGAAGTGGAATCTTTTTCAGTACTACTTCCAACGGGTTCCTTGGCTGGAACAGAGTCATACGAACGAGAACAGGTGTTCAAGTTGATAGTCTCATTATGTACCATGAGAACATGTGCGGTGGTGGATGTTTCTCCTTGGGAAGAAGAAATGTGAGCGATCGACTACTGATTTTGAGCAGGGAAGGGATCATTGAGAACTACAGGTGTGGGCTTGCCCTTAAGAAAATTTTGAACTTCGTCTCTATTGGGGCACTCCTTGTAAAAATGATCATCACCACACATTAGGAAAGGAAACTTTAACTTCCTTTTCTGTTTGGTATCATCAGGGGTGCTCTTTTGTTCCTGCTGGGTGGAAGATTTCTTAGGTTTCCCTTTGTTTTTCTTCTTACTGCCAGACTTTTGAGGTGAAGCTGATGAAACATAATTCACTTCTTCAGTGACAGCAAGGGTGGATGATTTGGTGGTGCTGAGACCAGCCTGTGTTGGTGATGGGGACGAACCCTGTGGGTTTGAAGAACCAATAGTTTGAGAGGCAGGCCGGGTGTGAAGGGATCCAATGATGCCATCGTCTTGGGGTCCCTTAGGTGGTTTCGCGAGTTCGTAAGTGTTGCGGGGTACATCAGGAAGAATATCAAATAATGTGTCGAATTGAGCATAGACTAAGTCTAGGACATGGGCGCGAGTAATGGTTTGTTCTTCAGTGACATCACCTCCCATGGAAACATCTCGTGCTATGGTAGGGATGAGAGACTTCATAAACCAGTCTGCTAGGATTTGATATGGAATGGGAGCTTTAATGAGACGATGTCTCCTTCGCCACTCATGTATATGATCTAAAATGTGAGTGGCGGTATTCTGACGGAGCGAGGTTAAAATATCTGTACCAGTTTCATACCGTATAGGTAGCTGGAAGTGAGTCAAGAAATTCATGGTAAGAGAACCAAAATTGGGAAAAGAATGGGGTGGTAATTCGATATACCACTTGGCAGCCGAATCGGTGAGAGTTCTTTGAAATAGTTTGAGACGGATCGAGTCGTCTTTCAGGGAGTTAGATGAACACCATAAGTGGTATTTCATCACGTGGTTTTTTGGATCTTCATGGATCTTCACCTGACTTACCATCAAATTTTGGGATATCTGACAGAAGTTTCACTGGAATAGGCGGCCAATTAGTTCCATGGTGGATGGGGTCATTGGTCAAATGAGACAGATCGGGTAGGTCCAAAGTAGCCAAAAAGGACAGCTGCAAATTAGGCTGCGAGTACTGATAGTATGGATAAGGCGTGTAAAGACCAGTATGACCATAAGTTGTACTAGGAGGAAACTGGCCATAGGGGAACGGGCTGCCCAAACCAAAAGGAGGTCCGCCACCATAGTAAGTTGGTCCATTACCATAATAAGGTGGCCCATTACCATAAGGTGGGGACCCTCCTCCGCCGCCAGGAGGAGGTGGGCCACCTCCAAAAGGTGGGGGTCCACCACTACCGCCAGGGTAGGATGGTCCACCACCGCCTCCACTGAGAGGAGGTGGTGGACTGATACCACCACTGGGATAGGATGAGCCTCCACTACCTATGCCAGGAGGGGGTGGTGGGCCACCTCCACCACTGGAAGGGTAAGGGCCTCCTCCACCACCTCCAGCATAGTAGGGTGGTGGTCCACCACCACCACCATTGGGATAAGAAGGTCCTCCACCACCACCACCGTCAGGAGGTGGTGATGGTCCTCCGCCACCACCACCAGGGGGAGGTGGGCCCTGATGACCAAAATGAGGTGGTCCTCCACCCGAAGGTAGAGGTCCGCCTCCTCCAGAGCTATGTGGGGGCCCACCTCCTCCAATGGGAGGTGGGGGTGGACCAATGGGAGGTGGAGGCACTGTAAGTGGGGGTCCATGTTGTAAAACATTTTGCTATCCCCATAGAGTCTAATGATTATCGGGTTAGGGTACCCCGTAGAGTGCGTTTTTGAGATTGAGTTGACCCGGCATAGGGTTAGGATGACCTGGATACGCTTGACTCGATGGAGGTTGAATTACGTTGGATGGTCCCCCAACATGGGATAGTCTCATAGTGGAAGGTCCAGGAGGTAGGAAATTACCAATGGAAGGTCCGATGGGAACTTTGACCGCGGTATTATGGTTAAGAGATGGGGGTTTCCCCCTAGTAACAACTTGGTGACCACTAGGTAAAGGTTGACCCAACACTGGTTGTTGATTATTCACCGTAGGATTAATGTTACTTGTAAAAAGGGTAGGGGGTAAGGAGCATCCTCCCCTTGAAGTTTGGGGTGGGGACAATTCCGGTGACTTGAAAGATAAAGAGTGACCTGGGATTGGTCGGTCACGAAACTTATTTGAAAGTTTCGATTTCTAAACTCTTCACCCATAGCACGTAAACGAGCTAATTGCTTGTGGTAAGGTGCTAAGCGATCATCGAGACTAGTCCAACTGGGTGGGGGTGCAATAGAAAAATGGGCCACTAGGTGGCCGGTAAAAGATGTCCAATAAGCTGTTGAAGGACCAACAGCTATTGTGGGGTTGTCCTGGGGTTTATTTATGCATTCCAACGACCCAGGCTCTCCTGACACAACGGGAGGCAAGTCTTGTGAAGTGTGGAGTTGTGCTTATTCACCCTGCGAGGGATGAGAAGCAGGTGAATCTGGAGGAGTGTGAGGAAACAATAGTCCTCCAACATTCAAAGTGGGGTTTTCCACTTCATGTGACCTGACCCTGGCATGTGGATCCATCCTTACCCTCGAAACTACCTCCTCATTAAGGGGATATTCAGGTGGTAAGTTTTGAATTCTATGGGACCTTCTCCGAGGAAAGTCAGCCAAAGTGACTGAAACAAAATTTTCTCCTAAGGCAAGCTAAAAGAAAAGCAGACCAGAAAAAACCCTACACAAACTAAGGCCATAAGCAAACTTATGTTATAAGAGTCGATTCAACGGTCTGGAACCTCACAGGATTGTCAAGGCTTCGCAACTCGCTATATACCGCAGGGTCCAACAATATGATGCGACAAGAAGGATTGGGACCGTACCCTTTCTTGCATACCCGATTACTTGGACGGTACGTGCGTAGTAGCTCCCCGAGTGTTGTTTTCGGTGTATTGCTTTGCCAAGATGGCCAAAAGGTTAATTCAGTTGGTTTCAGGAATCCTAAGGGTGTCTCCCGATATACGCAAGGTATGTGGGAGCTCAAATCCGTAGTGGTGATGTCTAATGCACAACCGTTCGGCAAGAGACCTTCCGATATACTACCGAGTACGTGATACACCCTTCGATATACGCCAAGTACTCAAGGTGACTTGGTGGGTACGTGAAGGAGCTCGATATACCGATAAGTATGTGGAAGACTACAATACCCCCGAGATACAATGCTGGAAAATAACGACAGCTGCCATGCTTAACGACGCCGGGACACGTCTCTAACTTACACACAAGTTGCTAAAAATTTTACCCTAGTTTTACCGCTAATTTTATTTGGACGGTTAGCTGAATGCATGAGGTGAGTACATAATTGGAAACATAATGCAGGCCCTAACTACATGCAAAAAGTATGCTTTTCTTTTGATGAATGCTACGTATGGGAAGGAGAAAATTTTCTTTTTCTTTCCAACAACTTTACCAAAGCAATGCAATTCGACACAATCTCAAATCTACGAAAAGTGATAATGAAATATTCTTTTCCTTTTCAGCGAAACGTAAAGCACAACACTACTAAACCAAATCAAAACATGTTTTTCTTTTCTTTTATCCTTTCAAAACGAAAATGATGCTAAGTAATGAAAAGAGAGAGATCCTAAGCAGAGTATGCAAGCTTTTTACTTTCACTATGGTTGCCTAAAAGCATAAAAAATAAAAAGATACAATGTAACTTTTTCAAGCATGGAACTAATTTTGCAAAACTTGAAAGCTATCCAGGTTTTTCAAAAAGATGAATGACTCATAATTCATGAAAAATGCAAACAATACAATTTTCTTCAATTTTCCAAAAAGATTTATAAACGAAACATTCCAATGCATGTACAATTTTCCAAATGATTTCGAAAATGATGGAAACAAAGTATCCTTGATATTTCAATGGATGTATCAAAACAATAATTTAATAATAGCTATGCTTTAAACATGGATTTTTTAAATGAAAAGATTACTTGCAGCACTCTAACAACTCAGAAAATCTCAAGAGAAAGCGAGCACTTTGTGGACTGAAAGTACATACAAACACTCAAAACTCAAACAGTAACAAGTAGCACTAAAGCAATCAAAGCTCACAAAAAGGAATGCAAGTGAGGTCTGGAAATCGATCCAATACACTCGACCAGATCTGGTAAGGAGAGGGGGGAATGCAAGGGTGATTGGATGTAGGTGGGGGAGACCAAAGTGTCCACCACTACCAAAATCTCAAACTTGTCCAAGATGGAACCCAAAACAACTCCAACAAAACCAAACAACTCATTCACACAAAGCAAAAAGAGATCTCTAACTGGATCACACAGTATAGAGGGAGTCTGCACACAAACCAAACTCAAAATAGAAATGGAGAGAGGGTGCTTGTATGGCAAAAATGGCAGATCGACGCACTTTGTTTTTGTACACGGTGCAACGTCGTAGGTCACCAATGCGGGGAGTGCGATGGCGTCGCAGAAGACCAATGGAAGGGATGCGACGATAGACTAACAGGCATAGAACAAAGATAAAAAACAACACAGTGTCGCTCTGGGTACAATGACCAGGTGCGATAGGCGAGATCGGAGTTCACAAATGAACCAATTCTCCAAGTAATGAGCATGAATGGGTTTGAAAATGAGAAATACAAACTCAAAGGAAGCTAATCAAACTCTTCAAATTGAAGATCTGATGATGAAATCAACTCAAAGAAGGAAATGACAAAATGATATGGATTGGTAAGAAATCAACTGAAAAACAACATTCAAATTGACAACTACAAAGAAGTGTTCTTTCCCCAGTATTATTTCCATATTTGTTTGATGTACAATCCACTCGAGCAGACGCAAGCCGGATCTCCCTAGCTCAATGCGAGTCTAGAACAAATAGTATAGGCTACAAGCTATTTTCCTAGATTTGATTAAGGACCAAGTGCTAGATATCTTACCTTAACTTCGCAATCCTTTCTCCTGGACATTTCTCCATGCTCCACGATTGTCAGACCTCAACTGCAAGACCTGTAAAGACACAAAAAAAATACAAGCAAGTAAAAGATATCTATACAATAATCAATCTAAGTAAATAGTTAAGTAGGTAAACTACACAACATCATCACACATGAACAATATTGGTGGAAAACATTTGTATTACTGTAAATAGGGAAAGTACATAGAAGAGAATAGATCACCACCGAAGCTTAACGTAGCAACCCTTCTCCATCCAAGCCAATGCCATAACCTCTTCAAGGAAGCAAGAGTCTCTCAATGAGTGAGTAGAGGTCTCTCTAAGATGATTTCACCAACATGTAGACACTATAGACTTCCTCCCTTTAGAGAGTGGTAGAGCTTCACTTATATAGGAATAAGTGGATAGGGTATGGATAGGGTAGGTTGAGATATGGTAGAAGAGAGGTAGGGGATCATCCCAAGAGGTTAGGAACCGAATTCCAACTCCTCTCAGAGGTCATGGATGAGGATACAAGTCAGCAAGCTTCAAGAATGAGCTCGAAGAAGCTATTTTTTCCCATTAACTGACTTCGTTGCACCCTATAATAGATCAAGGTGCGACGTCGCAGGTTGCATGAGTGCAGCCTATGACGACCTCTCAAAACCTAGCATAAATGCAATGAAGTCCTTACCAGGTAAATAACTTAGTCTATGGAACTTCAGGGATGTATACACTGAATCTCAAGATGGTAGGATTTTAGGTGTAACACCTTCTTGGTAGGGGTTCTCATCAACCCTGCAATCCTAGTTTGTTTGAAATTGGGAAGCACTTCGTCTAGAGTAGACTCTTCAAACATTCACTTACAACGCGACTCTAAAACTCAAAAAGGTCTATGAATTTTTTCTAATTCTCAAGATAGAAAATCATGGTAACCGAATCACTGTGCAAACTGTGGTATTTATAGGCACTGGAGGCCTTACCCGCGTCCCTTAACAGTTATATTAGCATTAAAATCTATGACCGTTCTGGCAAATCTCAGCAGATTCCGTGTACTTCACTTCCTTAAATACGCCTTGAACAGGCGATTCCTCCTTAAATGCCGAAACACATAGTTTCCAAAACACTATATAAAGGTCACTTTTCAGCTCTAACAGCTATATTGGTGTGTTGCGTCAAACTGTGCGGACGGGTTGTCACCACTCTCGACGTGGTTAACTGCGCGGTGTGATATTTATTCTTATTGAACTTTGCATCCGTCCTGTTTCATTTGATCTGCGCAGCTTCACTTCTCTACTAGTACTACGTGGTAGATGCTTCATGTGCATCGGGATTTGCATATCGGACCACAACTGTGTACAGAATCTGTCCAATTTCTAGTGCCTAATTTCAACTGTAATTGACACTTAGAAATTTCTCTTTTGATCACTGAGGGCTTGTCGAAGTAGGACTATCCCTATAGATTTTTAGTCTACTTCCATTTATCAGACCTAGTAAGTTTTCTCCGGCTAATGTGGCTAACTGAGCTACGCCACCGTTAGTAACATGCATAAAAATATATGGCCCTAGCTAGTGCATTTTAAATTTTCCAGGGAATTTCATGAATTTACTATCATACAGGAGGACAAGATCTCCTACCTGAAAGAATTTGTGCTTGATATGGAGATCATGCCATGCTTTTTCTCTGTCCTTCTGCACTTGTTGGTGAAATCCTGCAATGAAGCAATCTTCCTTCAATCCAACCAAGTGTAGAAGCCTTTCTTCCATTATATCTTCATCTTCCATGCTTGTGAATGCCAACAATTCTTAATCTTGGTACTATATATTCCATTGGCATCATAACTTCCTGTCCATAGGCCAACCTGAACAGTGTATGGCCTGTCAGTTTCTTACAAGTTGTCCTATATTCCCATAATACAACTGGTATGTGCAAATACCAATCGTTTTTGTTTGTGTTACATACTTTGGTCAGCGCATTTTCCAGCACTTTGTTAAATGCTTCAACAGTTCCATTGGCTTGTGGATGGTATGGTGTACTCTTCTAATGATATATTTGAAATTCTTCAGTCAGCACTTCAATGGTTCTGTTCAGGAAGTCAGTTCCTTGATCACTCATTAGGATTTTTGGGCATCCAAATATCATTAGGATATTCTCAAAGATGAACTGCGCTGCCATAACTACGCTACATTCCTTTACTGGTTTAGCTTCTGCCCATCTGGTTAGGTAGTCTGTAGCGGTGATAATATATCTCGCACCAGTTCTCTTCCCTGGTGGGTTAATATGTCCCACAAAATCAATAGCCCATTTAACAAATGCTTGTAAAGTTAGTTGCAGTCTTAATGGTTATTCGCTCGTATTCTTGTTCCAAGATAGACTCAGGTTCTGCGCGGTTCAGGGAACCAACAAAACCCCTTTTCAC
The DNA here is from genome assembly GCA_027924585.1 of Larix kaempferi. NCBI lineage: Eukaryota > Viridiplantae > Streptophyta > Pinopsida > Pinales > Pinaceae > Larix > Larix kaempferi. The sequence goes on along the minus strand of BSBM01000617.1, from coordinate 2,128,059 downwards.
CGGCCCTTTTGGCAACAGTCTGCGAACAGATTGAGGTCTCACCCGAGGAGAAGATATGGGGAGGTTGTGGAATCAAGTTTCCACGACCGAGTGATGCGCGGTTCAGACTGGCTTTGCGACACAGATATTATTCTCTTGCGGCTCTCCAGCTAGGAAGCAGCGCACTACAGGTTTCGTGCTGCGGTAAAACCCAATGTGCAGGGTAGCTGCGCTGCGCGGATGGACACTTAAACACTTTCAGCATTCGTCGGACCTGTGCAACTATGTAACTTATACCTTTATCCATGCACATTACTTAGATTATTCTACATCTGGTGTCTTCTGAAATGAAATATGCATACATTCATAAGTATTGACCGCTTGTATACCCGACTTAGAGCAAGATTACTTAGACTTTAATCTTGTCATTCACATTCCAGAAATATAGACAATAACACAAACATGAAAGAATAAATGTGCATAAGAAAAATACAACATCATAAGCAAAGAACACATTCACATAAGTCTCGTCACACAACACAGGATTTAACATGGTTCACCCCCAAGATGGGATCTACGTCCATAGGAACTGTTGTTTATAATAAAGGGAAAGGGTTCAACAGTTCCAGTCTACGCACAAAGTTGTAGACTCTTCTCTCTACAATAGGTCTCTGCGCACACAACTGCAGAGCATGTTCCTCTCTTCGGCTCTTACAATACATAGCTTCTCGAGCTACCAAAAATCTCCCAAAAAATGACCAACCCTTCCCTTACAAAAATTCCCTTTTTATAGATCGTGCCTGTAGGTTACGTCTTAACATTCATGGTGGGATAAAGAAAACCCTAAGGTACCCAAAATGGTGCGGTTACCCCGCTAACCAAATCTGTTAGGCTATGATAGCGACTTCATCATCGTGGCCATCCTTCTACGCTATCTCTGGCTTCTGGTATCTTCTGACTGCGCATGGTCACGTTTCTTTCAACCCCTTTGCTGGGCGCATGCCAACAGGTTGCTTTCATTCCATTGTTCCTTCTCTAACGGTTCCATGTGCCATGTTCACTTAGTGATGCCTATGCTCATGAGACCGGTCGCTTTCCTTCTTCGCCACTCCTTATCCATCTCCCAGGAATCTCAGAGCATCTTCCCTAGAATAGATCGCCGATCGATCTTACCATAACTTATATCGTTTTCCTTCCAAAATTATGCCATGCTGGATCTTCGCGGAGCTGGCACTTCGCAGCGTTGGATCTTCGCAGCGCTGTAAGTTCTACTTTGTCGACACTGTGCTGCTTTGTAACTTCGCAACTCCAAAACTGACTTGTCCAAAAATGACTTAACTTGGGTCACGCCCAACACAGATTCTCCAGTTGGTATTTTAAGGAGAAGCTCCAGGTAGAGTCTCGAGAAGAGACTTGAAGTGCTAACATTGTGTATGTCAGCATAGGAGAAGTGCTAACATTGTGTATGTCAGCATAGGAGCAGATTCTCTAGTTGGTATTTTAAGGAGAAGCTCTAGGTAGAGTCTCAAGAAGAGACTTGAAGTGCTAACATTATGTATGTCATCACAGGATTAGATTCTTTGGTTCGTATTTTAACGAGAAGCTCTAGGTAGAGTCTCGAGAAGAGACTTGAAGTGCTAACTGGAAAAAGTCACAAGATGAATTTGCATAGAATGTCCAAAAAAAACAATGCTCGGGATAGGTGTGTCATAAACACGGCTAAGCACATTCTAGAAATTTGTGAATGGGAAAAGTAGATGGATTCCTTCATTGGGGTTCACAAAGGTAAACACATAGTACTCATTGTGTAGGTTTAGTCTTTATAATTGTTGGTTGCTAGCATAATAACCCACCTTGGACTCCCTCTAGAAATTATATTAACCCCTCCTATCGTGGACTCCATCTTATTAGATGACCCCTCCCTGTGTAATCACTCCTTAACCTCATAGGATAATTGTGATAGACAATACTCCCCAAATATGGATTTGGAATATGGCATAGGTTCCCTCAACCATACAACCAACATTGAGAAAGGGAAGTGATTGGATCATGTTGGATTATAACCTTAGGAGACCACGCAAGTTGAAGCCCACCTTAGGCATTGAAATTAGTACTTTATATTTGTTGTTTTTAAAATGTTTTATTGCATTAATTTTTTTGCTTAATTGATTTGTAAGACAATATAACTATAAAAAACTTGTCTTAGAAATACTAATCCTATAGTTTTTTTAAAAGAATCGTTTGCATTTTGGACATTTTTATAATTTTTGTATTACAATGTTGTATAAATCAACCATAATATTTTCTAATACTAAATATAACTATTATTTGTATATATAACTATTTAATTTAATACAATTTTAATGTTCCTCGAATGGGGTGATAGGGAGGCAAAGAGGGGTCATCCCAAGGCCACATCGCATACTTTATGTGGAACGACCACATTCAAATAAAAGAAATGGGAGTATAGGTTGTGGCGGCAATGGATCGATGGCTTGTAGAGGGTATAGGTTGGGAAATATGCAACCTAACCCTTGTACAAGGCAGTATGATGAGACAGAGAGGCATCTACAAATGACGGGTAGTAGGCATTAATCCATTACTCCTTGACTTTGTTCCAATGATGACAGTAAGTATTTCATTATGGTGGCTTGTAAATGTTTATAGCATGCAGATTTGCAAGATGCAACAGGGGTTAGGGGGATGACCTTGGTCTTATGGGAGTGGGAGATATTCTGATAATTCCATACTGGGTTCATCTCTTCGCACAAAATTGAGGTCTTACAACATGCACCTTGAATTTTCTTGTGGGCCTCTCCCTCTTCAATGTTCTCCCATCTCTGAGAAGGAAATTCATCCCATGCTCTTCGAATTATGGAAAGTAGGGCTCGTGAGTGTCGTAGACACAAAGGAAAAGGAGGAATCTTGCATCTTAGGGTAGTGCAAGAAGTAATGAATGCAGAAGCAATTTATTAACAACAAACCCCAGCTAATATTAATTAAGAAATCTCTTAGGATGAATATTGGGTAAAAGAAGAACAAGGTTTTATTTGCAACAAGGAGATGAGCCCGAGTGCCATGGGTCCATGATGCAGGATCCTCTTAGTCCCAAGAAACCAAGTGTTGCAAAATGATGGCTTTGTACTAGCGGATGAAGTTGCTATTGGGTGAAGCCTTTGGGGATAACAAGGAAGAGCACAAGGAATTATTGTTACAATTGGATAAAACCCAGGACTAGATCCACAAGCTAAATGTGAAGCTCAACATTCTCATCAAAGATACCACCAACCTCGACTTCTTTGCAAAACACCACAAACCTTTCCATGGACAAAAGTTGGCCATGATTTCTATTTTAGATGATGATACAACTGTTTAGCTTGATCTTTATTGAAGTTTACTTTTTGATTTCATGTTTCCTTTTCTATATACAAGTCTTTTAAAGCAATATAATATTATCTAGCTTTAAAAAAATAACTTTGATTAATAATAAATATTTTAATAAAATAAAAACAAGTAAAAATGAAACCTATTAAAATAAAAAATAAAAATGATCATCCTTGCTAACCCTTTTGAGGATATAAACAACTTTTTAATTTATTTGAGGATATTCATCTTTTCCCTAAACTATTATCACCTAGTAAAAATATTTTAATAAAATAAAAACAAGTAAAAATGCAAAATATTAAAATTAAAATTATCATCCTTGTTGACTTTTTTTCCATTTGCTCCAATCACATGACCCAACATGTTTAACAATTTGGTAAGTATAACTCTTGTGCTAAGGGGAGGACTCTCATATGGAACATTGCGTGATATCTTACAAGAATTTAATTGATAACAAGAGTCCCTTTTACGTTTAAAAAACAAAGAAAAAAACAAATTAAATTTAAAAAAAATTCAAAAAAAATTCAAAAAAAATTTAAAATATAAACAACTTTTTGATTCATTTGAGGATATTCATCCTTTCCCCTACACTATTATCACCTAGTTTCACTGCAATGGAAAAGGTTTTTAAACTATTATCACCTAGTTTCAGTGAGATGGAAAAAGTTATTTTGAATAAGTATAACTCAAAAGCTCAGTATGAATTTCTTACAATGTGTATACACCTTAATTAACTCCAACCAAACCTTAAAAATAGATTAATAAACCCCACTTAACTCAATCAACATGTGACCTATGACTTATAATAACCTTATTTAAACCTCAATTATATGTTAATATATTATAACCTAAGTAAATCCTATTTATAGGTTATCAAGCCATAATTAACCACAAGTAAATTATAATCATAAGCTAATAAACCTTAATTAACTAAAAAAATCTTAATTATATACTAATAAACTCAAATTAACCCAAATAACTCCTTATTAGGACAAATAAACCCTTATTAACCCACATAAACTTTAATTAAACTATAATTATATGCTACTAGACCCTAATGAACCTAAACTAGCCCTAGTAACCTAACAACCCTTAATTTACCCTAACTAAACCTTAAAAATAAACCAATAAACCCCACTTAACTCAAACTAAGCCATAATTATTTTCCAATTAGAATCCTTTGGGATAGCTCCTCTTCCTTAGAATATCTAGATGGCAAGGATGCCAACATAAATAAGAATTGATAATACAAAATATCTGAGAAGAAAATTGAAAGTTGATATGCGTGTTTAATGAACTCCAATACGAAGAAACTTAAATACAATTACTAAATACATTCATATCAAATTTACAATCTAATATTGAATAAAGATCAATCCCAATATATTAATTGATTATAATATTTTACAAAACTAAAAGTAAAATGAATCTCATTAATACTTTTTTATTTATTTTTTATTTGTAGTAAATGTATTTGTAAGTTGGACATTGCATATAGAGTAAGTAGGTATATACATTGCAAAGCCGAGTAATTAAATATATCTATAATCATATGTCACATCTATAACATTAATAAATTAATAAAAAGAGAATAAATGAAAACCTTAAAAAATCATTATAATAAAATAAATTAATATAGATCCATTTAAGTTTAGGTTTACCAAGTATAAATGAAAACCTCCCAAAAAATAATTATAATAAAATAAAGTACCATAGATCTATATAGAGTTAAGATGGATCCATTAAAAAAACAAAGTGCGGTTCTAAAAGAACTACATCACCCACATAATTTTCTAATTACATTGATAGGTGTAATGCCCATAAGTGTTAGAATAACACCCATTGATGTTATTCTTTCCACTTTTCTTCCAATGGAATTCAATTTGCAAAAATTCAAGATTCAAGGAGAAGTTGACACTTTTATGAAAAATATTATGGTAGTTTTAGTAGTTTTCGTTGTCATCTAATTATTTGTGCATGTAATTCTATTGTTGAGAATATTGAAGCATGCAAGGATTTCATCTCTGCGCATTCGTGTTGTTACATGAACAACATCATTTGATGGTGGAATATAAAAGGGAAGACCATTTGTCGGGATGGTGAGAGGCTTTTGGTTGTAGACTACAATGATTATATATAAATACGTTGTTTTGTTGGAAGATCCACAAGGATGAAGACATCTTGTTTTCTTCCCATACCTAAAGAATATGGTGATGGAACAAATAGATATGCCTTGTCTGGAAGAATGAGATGGAGAAAATACGCACAACCAGATAGCATATTTTCCTAAATGGCATGATCTTGTGAAAAACAACACCGACAACATGACTATTCATCTGAATGATATTGATATCCCAATATAGAAACCTTTTAAGTGTGTCGATTCATTTGATATGTGGCTTATGCCATTTGGAACTGTAGGAACCATTCTAGATCGACTGACCATGCTTATGGTGATGTTTGCATTAAGCAGTTTGATCGACACAATAGGAAAATTTGGTTATTCATCCACTAGAGTTTTCACCCATACTATCAACACGGTAGTAATCATTTTCTTTACACAGTGAAACTTCGCATAAAACCCATCTCACATATTGATGAATGTCTAGGTTTTGGTTAATTGTACAGTATACTTTGCATCTTGTGTATTTTGCAACCAGTGTGTTTTTTTGTTGCATTTACTTCATTCCTACTAAGTCAAGTGTGTACTGTGAATCTTTTATTTTTATTTTTTTCGCACTATGAATTTATGTTTTTATTGCTTGTTAAAATTTATATGTTCACAACTTTAATTCACATGAGCAATTTCAATATGCATAAAAAATAGTACTTTTAAGGATTTTGTTAAGATTACTTCCCAAAATCTTGCTCCATTGTGGAATTTCACTGTATATGGTCCTTGCAACTCCAACAACTATTGGAATTATATTTATCGTCGTGATTGTGATTAGAGGGGTCATGAGATAGCTCCATTTTACAAATTCATCATCATTCTCTTCATTTGTATACTTGGATGTAAGTGTGAAGGATATATCTATTCCTACAATGACCTTCAACAAGTTCTGTAGAACAGCTGCAGGGTGGGAAACGATGACTCTAATCAACCAAAATTGGTCATTTCTCTACCACTCTGCTATTCCAAACCATTTTATTTCTAGGATTTCTAATAGGTAGAGTGAAAATGTGATGGCCAACAAGAAGACCAGGAAGAGTGAAAAAGGAACGATGTTGGTAGGAAATAGTAAACCATGGGAAATATGGAAGTGAAAGAGTAGATACCAACATTTATACAGGCTATTATTTGTAAGAAATTCATATGGTGGCTTGCAAACAAAGCATTGTTACAAGAGAATAATATCTCCACTAGCCTAGTCTCCCATCTGAGCACTTGATGTAAATAATTAGTCATATTTATTGGGGCAGTGTCTTTGAATGTATCTCTCTTTGTTAGACATTAGAATGATCTCCATCCTCTGTTATGCATTCTATAACATGTAACAACATCTTATGTTACAGATCCATAAATCCAACCTACTCTTTGTCTCCATTCAGTCTTATCATCATACCAACAAGATATCACATTGATATCTTCAGTAACAATAGCTACATCTAGAGGTTCTTTGGGGATAGCCAGAGCACCTAGAGGCCTACCATTATTAACTCCTTGTCGATATACAAGAGGTCTACCTTGATATTATACAATAGGAATAGATGCAAATATAGTCATAGATTTACCAAACTTCTTGGGTAGAAGTTGAATCTCCATATCTTCATCTCCATTGCCCAACTATTGAGCGAAGATGCATCATAATCCTTTTTCAATTTTTTTAAGGAGCGTTTGTATTCAACTTTTTCTTCCTTTCCCAATAGCATCCATGCTCTGTGAATCTGGTAGGATCAAATCCATAGAGGGGAATCCTTATGAATACACATAATTCAAAATCATTCATATTTTATCAAATTCAAACTCCAGATTTCATATTAACAAGTCTACCTCTTCCTAGTAAGCACTAGACTCGTAAGTGATCAATAAAGCATATATTATGGGTTCTTTGACATAGCTCCTTTTCAAGGTTACTTTACTAAATCTATTCAAGGCTTGCAAATCATTGTAGTTTGTAGCTTCACATGGTGTTATATAGGCTTAACTTTAAAGAATGTAACTCTGTCTAAGCTACCCATTAATTACAAATCTATCCCTCCATTATATGTTTGTATAATGCCTATAATAAAACAACCTTTTTAAGGGTTGTCTCTCCTCTAAATTTCGTGTGTATGTCAAACAAATGAGAAAATTTACAAGAGAATTGAGAAGAACGACAAAGCAAGTCCAGGCTCAAAACATGTTTGTCATATTAAAAAATGATCATTTGGTCAAGAATGGACCCCATTTACCAGGGTTTTCCAAATTTGATATTTACCAAAACTGAAAAAACTGTAGCATGATGTATATTTCTTTATAACTCTACAAAAGTCTTACCACTTGAGGGATTTTTGGTGATTCCAAACAATAGAGAAACATACAAAAAAGACAAGGAAAATTGATTTTCATTCCAAGCTAGAGAGCTAGAATATTTTCAAAATGTGATAACATATCTTCGCTAACAAAGATGGAATTTGATGTCCATTTGTGAGACATTTTGGCCATCAATACAGTCAAAATTATGAGGTCCCCGTCGTCAAGCACACCAAAAACTAGTGAGTATGTTTATATATGTATGTAAGATTGTCGAAATGACAAGTGAGAGGTGTTTGCAAATTCCAACCATGTTTGCTAGCATTTCACAATGGAACATATTGCACCTAACCTTCCACAATGGAACATAAAACACACCACACCAAAGTACCTCTATACAAACAAAAGAAATCCACTTTGATGCAATGTTGGGGAGGGAGGGCGGATGCTTATCACATCAACCCAGAGACATTCATCCAAAATTATGCTTCAAATTGACAAATATTTAAACCTCAATTGTGCCCTATGAAGCACTTTGGCATGGAAAGAGTAATCAAAGTTTGGAATCTCTAGAGAAATGCAAATCTTCTACCTTGGTATGGCCTATTTAGTTTTAATAATTTTTAATTGTTGAGAGAAGTCTTGGTTGGATCATAGAATCTCCATGTATGAAGAGATGCAAAGGCAGGCACAATAATATATACAATGAGAAATTCAAAACCAAACACAATACAACATACAAAAACAACTCTAAATAAAGAGGAGAGACTTCAATTATTGCAAGGAAACAAAATAAACAGTTTCAGAACTATTGTAGAAGCTAATCAGTGAGTGCAGTCATATTGCATGGTTGTTTAGAACTTAAGGAACATCGATGTGAGCCCTTAGTATTCAAAATACCATATTACGAAAATGGTTAAATTTGATCCCACATAATGTTGTGTTGCTGAGAATTTTAAAGAGTGGAGAATACATTTTTGTGGCAAAAATTTCAACACTACAAAACACAGTATCCTACTAGGCACAAGAAAACCCATTCACCAAGTTCTCCCTCGGTTGTCTGACATGTTCAACTACTATGTTATGAATAAAATAATAATAAAATAAACATCAACATATATATATATATATATATAGAAATACTAATAATAATGATAATAACAACAAACAAGAATAATATAATAATATAATTAATTAGTGAAATGGTGTAACTCTTTATGAAGAGTTGCATTAGACACCCTTTAAACAATTATAAATACGGGAAAGTCTATCTTGTAAAAGACCATATCTATTTTATCAACTTGTATATATATTCATGGATTATTTGTATTTTCGAAAGTGGAAGTTCGAGAAGTTCCAGTAAACGGATTTTAAAGTGCACATGGTTTTGTGAGAAGTGGGTTTGATTTTATTCCCTAACAACAAACCAAAAGTGAGATTTGAACTTGGGTGGGGAAGGTTATAATCTTTCCTCCCAACCAACCATTCTACACCATTTTACAACTAGCAATTGCTCAAGAATGTGCAATAATACGTCGATAGGTTGTTGTTGGGGTGGAAAATGCTAAAAAGGAGAACTAAAATTCAATTGGTGTTTTTTTGTGGGGAAAAAGCAAAAAGAAAAAGTGATGGAATAAAGTTTGGTGTAGACGGCCTTGTACCTTGAGTGAGATCAGTCAAAATGGAACTTGAAAATTGAAGTTTATGGAATTTTGCAATTTCAACAATCACGATTGTTTTTTTCTAGAATAAATGTCCAATTTGAGCAAGCGAAAGTGCAATTTTAACAATTAGGATTCTACCTGATTCTGGTGGCTCAAGGCCATTTTTGTGCATCACAAATCAATCATAAATAGGCAATTGAATATTCACGTCACAAGAGGTAATTTCTGATGCAGACCATCCCCAGAAATTAAGATATGTTGGTGCCATTAATGAATTGTTTGATATTTATCAAGTTTTAAAAAAAAAAATTATCATTATAAGAATTATTTCCTATATATAAAAAGAAGATCAAAGGTTAAATCATGTAATATTTAGTTTTCTTTTTTTATTTGTTTATAAATCAACTACTTTATTTATGTTATAGTCATTAATGTCTACATGATTTGTATTTTAAGTGATTATAATAGATTTATTAAGAATTTTGACATTTTTTTAATGGAGCATGTCTATTTTATATTTGATGAAAAATGTTTCATTAAAATGTAATATATTCATTGTAGAGATAGATTATTAATTTTTTATAAAATTATCAAATTTTATAAAAAAATATTTATTCAAATGTAATATATTCATTGTGAAGTTAAATGGTTATATATATATATATATAATTAAACTATCAATTTAAATATTTATAAAAATATGAAACTGATCAAATAATTAGTAATATATATTATAAATAACATGACAATTAAGAATTTAAGTATGAAATAATATATATATATATATATATATATATATATATATATATATATATATCAAACCAAAACAAAATTTATTTATGTCCAAAATAAGACTCAACCCTAGAATCCCCAACTTTATGCAACAATAGATGTCATCCATTTCAAATTTGTACCATTAATAATTTTAAAAATTATATTTATTACATTTTCCAACTTTATACTTAGATGTCATTAGTTTAACGGTTACACCATCAATTTCAAAGTATATTCATTACACTCCCCACTCAACAACTATCAATGACCAAACTATCCCTTTAGGTACTTATAGGATTCCAAAAACTATCAACTTTTGTGTAACTATAGATGCTGCCCATTTCAAATTTGTGCCAATAAAAAAAAACTATATTTATTACAATGCCCAACTATATACATGTGTCAATGCCATTAGCTTAAAATTTACACCATCAATTTCAAAGTATATTCATCATAGTCCCCATTGAGCAACCACTAGTGACCATACCATATCAATCGAAAAGACAAATAAGAAAATAAATCATCTAAAGAAATAATAAGACAACTATAAATTATATAATGAATATACTTGGGAAAAGAAATTTGATTTAATTCTTGCTAGAACTATTCATCCTTTATATCTCTAATCTATGTTGCCGAATGTGATTATAGATGACCAATTTTGTGCTCAAGCTACTGCATTGTTTCGAGGAAAATGTGATTTCCTTTCTTAAGGTATAGATGTATTGTGATTAGGTATAGAATGTGGTTTAAGAAAACGTGTCTATCTATCTATCTATCAAGCTTGTCGTTGTAGTAAACTTAAGGCAAGTGATCTACCCAATAATCCATCTATGTTTTCTTATCATTCACACTTGAAAACATTTTCATTAGGAGAGATGTGAGAGAATTTGATCGAAGGGTTCCATCCAACCTAGGGGCATTCATATTTTCCTTTAGGGAGAAATGGGTTATTTTTTACTTGTACTCCATTATTGTATTATGTTAACTTGTACTCCATCATTGTATTATGTTTTCTCATATATTAACATAATCATCATTTTTCCGTAGTATAAGAAGTATGAGTCTTGTGGGTTAATATAATAATACACATAGTGCATGGAATAAAGGTATAAATGTCACGATCTTAGTTGCTACTAGAAATTTTAAGGTTTGCTTTAAAAACTTAGCAAATGTTAGTTAATCCTCAATTTCAGTATATAATTTTTGGAACATGATTGAATTTGTTGTTGAAAAGAGTCAATTAGACTATGTATCATTGTTCTTAGATATATTAACATAATCATCATTTTTCCCTAATATAAAAAGTATGAGTCGTGTGGGTTAATATAATAATACACATAGTGCATAGAATAAAGGTACAAATGTCATGATCTTAGTTGCTGCTATAAATTTTAAGGTTTGCTTTAAAAACTTAGCAAACGTTAGTTAATCCTCAATTTCAATATATAATTTTTGGAACATGAGTGAATTTGTTGTTGAAAAGAGTCAATTAGACTATGTATCATAGTTCTTAATACATGGTTGATAGTTTTTGCATATCGAAATAAAATATCTTACAATGGAAAATAGTGTCTATGCCTAGATGGCCAGGAAAAATCTCCTGATGCAACAACACTAAACATATTCCCTTCCATATGTTTAACGAGGTGACCAGCCTAGAAAATATGTGATGATATTACAATGTAAGAAGCTGAAGAAGGGAAATCTACATGTCTTGCTATTAATAAATTAATAATTCTGGACCCTCTTCCCATTTGCTAGAGCCATGGGCCACCATTGACTCATTTTTCATAGAGCATTCCTTCACTTGGCATGCATATGGATGGAAATAATGATAGATGTATTCCTCAGATGTTAAGCAGTAGAAATAGAGGGTGCAATAATAAATTCCACTATAGAGTGATTAAAACCTTGAACTTAGTGCAAGACCTTTAAAATATCTGCAAGCATAATGATGTGAGACCTTACTCATATATGGGAGATTATTTCCTCATGTAGATTTGATCTATTTATTCCAAATCAATTTTCTAGCTACATTTGATCATTTGTTTGTGTAGCTCCATTGGTCTATCCTATGTGTAGGCATTCGGTTCCTTGACAAAAAAAACCCTACCATGCATGTAACACCCCTCCCCCAATATCTATATCCCCACTTCAATTAAACAATACTTCCACCAATATACCATTATAATAACGACTATTAAAGGCCGAGTTACATAACTTGAAAGCACAACTTAATTGATTGTATCAAAGACGACAAATTTGAAGCAATTGCCCCAATTGAAGTGAACAACAATATCTTGTCCTAGAATAGATGCACAACTCACAAACCAATATAAGGATAACGTTTCTAGGTTGAAAATCAATATTTCGGTAACTGCAAACCAATGTAGAAGTGATTTTACAATTGTGAGAGGAAATATTTTATTTTGAAAATGGCATTGAAGTAAGTTATTTTAAAATAAATTGACATTAAATATTAATGGGATTTTAAGAATATATGTTGATCTAAGTTAGTAACAATGAACATACAACTTTTGTTGTAACTCATTATCTTATTAAAACTACAGTTCCTTACAAAATATATTAAAGCAAGTTAAAAGAACAAATACTCTAGCTCACATTCTTTATATGCAGACTTTATGACATAGAAAGTAGTTTAATCAATATATGTACTCTAGTTCCAAGGGTTTCAAGATTTCATAATTTTGAAAATTAATATATTAAGTATTTTGATCATGTATTTCTCGAAAATAGAGATGAACACTATGTCTCTTTGAGACATGCCCTCAAACATAGTATGATCAATATCCACAGTGACATATTTGGTGTACATATTTGTTAGTTCATTCCCTCACAAAAAATGGCCCTCCTATCTATTTTGTTTTATATAAGCATGGACTTCCTTACTATGTTGTGGGATTGTTAGGTTGGAATATTCAAGGAGAATGCTTGCAATGGTTACAAAGTTGGGCTTCAATTTAATTGCAACTTAGTGATATTTTTTTTTAATACCCTTATTTGTTTCATCATTTTCTATAACTTTTCAAGGTCAACTTACCTACAAACTTTGATAAGCTTTTGATAAAGTCATGTGTCTCATCTAGAAAACCAACATAACCTAGAAAGTCCACTATATATACATATAAAGAAAGGGCATATTACATATAAACTGTTGTATATATATATATATATATGGAATTGATATTTTTAAACTATATATATAGATATAAAGAAAGACATATATACATATAAAATATTACGATTGGATATGCAAGTTGAATGGATGGTGCACATTTGTTCACCCTCTCTCCATTGTTTTCTTCTCCAAATGACACAAACAAGATGGACCTTTCACTAAAAATGCAAGGATGGTGATGATCAATTTTTACATTCGTTTCTGTAGGCACCAACGGTCTCTATGGGTTGATCACTCTTGCATCAATCTCTTTAGGTACATAAAAGTTCATGAGTGAAAAATGGCTTAAAGACGAGTTCTTTCTTATGCCAAAGACAGAGGTAAACTAATTTAAAACTATTTTCAAATCCATAGAAAGAATTTTTCCCTCTAGTAATCATTTTCTCAATGCTATAATTCCATTTAAAAGCTTGTGATAAAGAATGATTTTGAGATATTTATTTGAAGTCATTTACTCCAAGTTGTTATCATGCCCATACTATGGAAAAAATCCTTGGTAGTTTCTAGTTGTGTGTCAAGATCATAGGGACTCCTCACCATAAGAACAATATCATTAGCATAAAGAAGAGGGATGGTGACTATACTAGCCAAAGTCATACCAGTACAACATGTCTTCCAAACAATCCTCTTATCGCTATACATGTATATTGCGACAAGGATGGATAACAGTGGTTGGTCGAGTGATATAAATCACTATATGTTGTTAGAGATCTTACCTAGGTAAGGTATCAACAAGAACATGTAAGGTAACAACAATCATTTTATGTTAGAATGTGCGACTTACACTCACATTAGATTGTACTTCAAACCATTTGCTACAATACTAACCTACCTAACCTTCTTTATGTTAGAATGTGCAACTTACACTCACATTAGGTTGTACTTCAAAACATTTGCTACAATACTAACCTTCCTAACCTTTTAACTCATCACAAGTGTGGTTAAATCAATAATATTTCTTATTTAAAGCCTTTCTAGCACATGAGTAAAAGCCTAAAGAAAACCAAGTGATCCCTTGCCTTTTCCAAGATCCAATAAGTCAAAAGTTAAATTCAGTGGATATTAATAACCATCATAATATAATTACCATTATTGTCATCAATATTAATATAAATATTATTAAATGTTTTTAAAATATTGTTTTGATCCTATTTAAAAATATCCATTAATATGTCCATAAAAAACCATTATTAATATACTAAATATATATATCTATAAAAATATACACTTCATTAATATTAATATACACTTCATTGCTAATTAACAATAATCATTTTAATATTCATGTTTCCATATACATCAAAAAATTTTATTTAACATATTAAAAATAACAATTAAATTAATGTGGAGAAAACAATGTGGAAAATAATGTGCATTGTGAGGATTAATTTATGGTGTAATGCAAAGTAGAGAATTAATACAAAGTATTGTAATATGTTTTATAAATGATAATTTAATTGACTATTTAATAAATTCAAATTTAAATGAAAAATTTTTGTAAAAAAAATATAATAAAATATAATATCTTATAATAAAAAATTTATTTATATTTTAAGTTTTATTTATTTATTATTATATATAGTAATTTATTATAATAGTGTAGTCTAAATATTCTATATTTTCATTTTTTTTAACAGATTTTGGTCTTATTTTGTTTAAAGTTCAATTGGAAATTTTAAAAAAATCTTAAAATTACATATATTATTTATAAAAATTGTATAATTTTGGTGTCATGGGCTATTCGATGGTGCAAATCTATTTATGATTTCAAAAACATAATTTAAACAATTCCAAATTTGACATCAAAACTCATGATAAAGTCCAAAACGTAAAATAAATAGACTATTACATTTAAATATTTGAGGTTTAGAAAAGACATTTAGTTATCAAATTCTCATTTATCAATATGGACAATAACAAAATTCCTCGTAAAGAATGTATCAGTCGGGCTTAGATTCAATGGAACTTTGGGACATTTACCATTGAGCATAGATTAATTAAATTCCCAAATCTTTTTATCAACCTCCAGTTTTTATATTGGCGGCATATTCTTTGAACCGAAAAATTGAGCCTGGTTTTCAAGCTGCAGCATTTACAGGGAGGTAAATCGTATGTATTTTTCAATAAAAAAGACAAAATTAAATTAAAATGTATGGCTAAAAGATGGTCCAAAACATAGAAAATGGTCCAAAACTAGAACTTTTAGCTTACATTTAAAGTAGGTGGTGAAACTATCTCCAACTTTGTATGGTCCCATTTTTTCACGTTCTTTAGTATTCAGAAAATGTAAATGTCAAAAACTGAAAACACATGCCTTGTGGCAGGGCGGAGCAGCCTAGCCTAGCTATATATGTGAGCTAGTGGTTTATATATGTGAGGGAATGAT
Source organism: Larix kaempferi (assembly GCA_027924585.1). Taxonomy (NCBI): domain Eukaryota; kingdom Viridiplantae; phylum Streptophyta; class Pinopsida; order Pinales; family Pinaceae; genus Larix; species Larix kaempferi. The sequence continues at coordinate 2,112,214 of BSBM01000617.1, read as the reverse complement.
TTAATTGTTTTTTTTCCATATTTATAGGAATTTGTAATAAATTTTTTTTGTTAAATGTCATTTTGTATTAAGCAAATTTTATTTTTTATTACACAAATAGATTTAATTCCTTCCAATATCCCTCAAAGAGTTCTAAAGCACCTGAATTTGACCAAAATTAACCAGAAAGATGTCATAGGGTGGAATAGTGATGAACCAACTAACTGATGTCATGATTGGTTCCACCCCATGATATTGTGTATCCTTGATTCTTTCCTTTGATTCTATAGCAAATTTTTCTAGTTTGGTCTGTCCACTGGAATTGCCTACAGATGAGTTAGCAGCTATTCTTACCTTGGCAGCATCAATTTTCTGTTCTCGCTGCTTCTCCAGAATTTGGGTCATAGATGGAGATGCAGAAATTTCAACAACTTTGTGTTCATCAATCTTATTTCCCTTAATCTTGTCACCCTTTGTTTCATCCTACTTTCTGTTTTCAGCTTCTTGTGGTTGAATGACAAATGGAGACGACTGTTCCAAGGTTGGATGTGCACCTTTTGGAAAACTCACTTGATATTCGCCATGAGATGTGTTTGCATTTCTCTCTTTGAAAGAAACCATGGGAGTAGGATTAGGCTTGGCAGACAAGGAAAACTTCGGAATCTTCCTTGGCTCTCTCTTTATCATGGAGGGCCTTCTTGTTTCAGTAGGGCCTCTGTCTGAAATATGGTTTCCATCTCCTTGGTGGCCAATTCATGAAGTACATATGCAGCAACAAACTCTTGAGAGTAATTTGAATAATATACGAGTGCATTGTTGAACACCAGAAGCAAATCCCTGAAAAATTCTACATTGCCAAAGTAAGAGCCTTCCTCTAGCCTTGACCTCACTATTACCAAGTCCACATGCCTCTGAATTATGATTTGGTAGTACAGATTATCCTGCAAAGTGAATTGTGTGGCTTTCATTAGTAGAGCAATTTATACTGAGAAACAAACCATAGATACAACTGCAGGTCCAACTACTTGTCATGGGAATTGAAAGACCAGAATAAACAGACTTTTTATTGGAGGATAAGACATCTCTAAATGCCACTAGTGATTATAACTATATTATGGGTTCAAGAGATTATGTTTATCAACATTGGAGATAATATAGTTGTTCGAGAATGTGTGGACTGGATTCTTTCTGTTGGAGCTGCACGCTACAGAGCAAACATTCTTCATCTTACATGCCTTAGCTGAGGAACAACTATTCCGCCAAAATCATGGAGGACTTATAATTAGCCTCAGCCCTTTGAAGCTCGTGCCATTCAAATGAGGCAGAACACAGCAGTAATGAAACCCTCATAGACTACTTAATACTAAATCAGCTTCACGATTGAAGCAATACTGCCAGTTGGCAATACAAACTGATTTTGATAAAGAATATGACAAATAAAAGAGATTTTGAAAGTTTGATGAGGAGAACATCCAACCTGGCTTTCCAGCCTATTCTTGAAGATGGAACCAAACTTGTGGGCAATGATAGCCCTAAAACACTCAAGAAGAGGGAGCAATTTGCTTGGAACCTTGACCTCCCTTTTGCTTCTCTTGCTCATTGGTGACATCTCATCAGTTCCTTCAACCTGACTGTCCCCGGAAGACCTTGTGGCTTGATGCTTATAGGCTCCCATAGAATCCTCATAATCTTTATAATGCCCACGAACAGTTTTGCTGGCATCATGGATCGTAATGGAAGATTTCCTGCCATCCTTTCTCCTAGTTGACAATTCTGCAGAGCTCAATACATCATTAGAGTCCCAAGGTTGTAGCCTTTCTCCCTTGTTGCATCATTTTTCACAGATTCCTTTTCCCTCCTCCTCTCCAATTTCTTTGGACTCATCACTGCACTCTTGGAATCCACTGCCCTTCATGTCCACAACTGTTTCAGAGTGGACATCTGTAGATTCCATGCAGACCTTCTCCCTTGCATCATTTTCGTCATCATCATCATCATCTGGTTCAGAACCTATCTTATCGTTATCATTATTATCATCATCATCTTCTTCCTCCTCCTCTTCTTCTTCCTCCTTTTCTTCTTGTTCAGAACCCATCCTATTGGGGTGTTCCTTTGCTATTGTCTCAGAGCTACCATAATACAAATCCAGAGGAGATGCAGGCCCAGATATAGTCTCAGGCTTGGCCGGTTCCTTGTGAAGGGTTTTCTCATCTGGCTGCTGCGGTATGGGCTCTTAAGTAGAAGGGGGTTGAGCGCTTTCCAAGGGAAGATCTTGTTCACCATGTGGTTTTTTGTCAGGGATCTCGTCATGCACAACCAAAGCCTCCTTAGATCTCAAACCTTCATTTGGGTTACCAGATCCCGGATCTAGGTTCTCCAAAGGACGATTTGGGTTATCGTAAGATTCAATTTTTCCATTTTCCCTTTTAGGGGCACTTGGGTCAGTTTCAGGGCACATTTGAAGCCCATGCTTACCTTCTTCTTCGGGAATTCTCTCCTGCTCTTCTTGGGACGTAAGTTTTTCTGTCGTCTTCTACTGTTCCTTAAGTAAGATTTGTTCCCTCTCGATCTTGAGTTTCTTCAGCTTAGATTCCAAAGATCTGAAACAAAAACAAAGACCACAAAAACCCATGAGAAACTAGGACCAAACATGGCACAAACCCGCTATCCAAGGGTTCTGATCGGCACATAAACAATAGAACCATCATAGCATTCAAGCTCCCTCTTAAGCTGAGCCACTCTCAACTTCCTCAGCTCCTCCAGCCGTGGCATGCTATTGCTGCAACAACCCAGAAACACATAACAAATCTCAATTACCCACTGCTACAACTCCTATTGTGTCCTTCTACTTTCTCATCTGCTGTGGCTTGTTGCAGTTGCACCAATGTAGTGTATGCCCCATTGGGTCTATAGATCAGATCTTCATGCGGCCCAATATTCCTTAAGTTCCCATGGCCAAAGAAATGGAGGTTATGGAGTTGGGCTCTCATACCATTCATTACATATCCGTCCGTCAATGGAAAGGCGTGTTCAGGAATTCACGCAATCTGTTGTTGTTGTCTGGAAATTGAATTCATCTACAGGATTGAACATCTAGATGAATTTAGGGAATCTTGATATTAAAACTGAAAGTAGGTTACCTTGAACCCTAGAATGTTGCAGAAAAACTACATTGTCATTATGTTAACCCTTTAAACGTTCAGCAGTAGGAGGTTTGATCGGAAGCTGAGCGAATTTCTTCAAGAGGCCGTTGAAGGCGACAAGAGGGGGCTTCGCCACGGTTCGAAACCATTCCCTGCGAAAAGCGCGATGGCTGAATGTGGTATTAGAACTTGAGTTCTCTTGGCACTACGTGTTTCCTGCAACGCAATCTCAGTTCCATTCCTAGGTGCGGAAACCTATTACCCACAAAGTTTGGCCGGCAATCTGGAATGCTTTGACGGTTGCAGTGGAGGGAAACTTCTGGAGCACGCAATAACTAGCTGCGTTAAAACGTGATCTAACCTGATCCGTATCTCAATCAAACCTTATCCTTATCTCAATCAAACGTGGCGGTTTTTTATTTGCAAAACACTGAAAGGTCGTGAAACACGTGGCATTTTTTTATTTGCTCGAGGGACAACGAAAAAGGAATAGTGTTCCTCAAAACGACCCTCAGGAAATAACGCATATCGACGTAAAAATTAAGGGGAAATTAAACTAGAAGAGCATCAACACAAATAATTTTTACAAGAAGAATCAAAGAAGACCAAGTCAAAGAAGATATTGAAGACAAAAAATTATTTTCAAAGAAGTTGAAGATCCATTATCATTGAAGAGCAATATCAAATCAGAAGAAGACCCTTATCGTCAAGAAATCAAGTCAAAGGAAACCAGCTATCATTGAAGAAGTCAGGAACAATGGCAAACACATATTCAATAATGAAGTCAAAGCTACAAGCAGTACTGGATGAATTAGAGCAATATAAAGCGATTAGTAAACGTCTACAAGCTGAGATTGAGACATAAAAGTTCTTGAAGAAGTGGAGAGACAATGAGAATCGTCGCTTATGGAATCAAAACCGACAGCTAGAACGAACCATAAGAGATAATAAGACAATGTTATCTGATCATGATAAAGAAAACTCATGTTTAAAAATCCACAATCAAAACTTGGAAGACCAGATTAGGAAGTCAAAAAATGACGACAAGTCACCTGATGGAAGTGATAATGATTTAGAAGAAGAAATAAAGCATTTAAACTAGCTCGTCAGAGACAAAGATGATGAACTAACGCAAGTCTAGAGGAATATACAAAGTCAATATTCAGACACAGGTCAACAACAACAAAAGAATAAAGAACTCCAGCATACATACGACGCTACTAAAAAAACGCACAAGCTGGACGAATTAGCAAGAAATACCGAAGAACTATTTCGACTAAGAATTCATAACAAAACATTACTTAGAAAAATCAAGAAATTGAAACATAGTCAGAAGATGGAACACTCCAATGAAGACCTTGAAGGAAGAATACTAGAAAAGCAAGAAGAAAACCAACACCTCAGAAAGTTTAAACAAGAACTAGAGGAACAATTCAAGAAGTTAAAAGAGGACAAAAAGTCACAAGACAAAAGGTTCGAGAAAATTCAGAGTAATAACAATCTACTGGAGAACAAAGTAGCACAAATCCAGAAGGAAGCATCCAGACTCTCCAGAAAACAAAATCAAGTTGAGGAAGAAGAAATAAAATCAAGTTCAGTCTTCGCCACAATTCAAAAAGATTTCAAACCAACAAAAAAGAAAACAACAATAACTCCCTATCGACACCCAACCATATAAACCAGTATCCTAAAAAGTGGGAATTGTCGAAAGATAATGGTACTAATGTGCTCAAAGCTCCTGACGACAGATCAATAGAGAATCCCAACAATCATCAACAAATCAATTTTGGTTGGATTGATCCATCAACATATCGGAAGTTATGTTCTACACTTAGAAGTTCATACCAACATGTTTCGTCAGCTACGACGTCACAAGGAATGGTACGACAACGTTATAAGGCTTTGAGGACAAAGCCTTTCTAAGAGAGAGGAAATGTTATGAATACAATAATAATAAAATAAACATCAACATATATATATATATATAAATAGAAATAATAATAATAATAACAACAAACAAGAATAATATAATTAGTTAGTGAAATGGTGTAACTCTGTATGAAGAGTTGCATTAGACACCCTTTAAACAATTATAAATACGGAAAAGTCTATCTTGTAAAAGACCATATCTATTTTATCAACTTTTATATATATTCATGGATTATTTGTATTTTCGAAAGTGGAAGTTCGAGAAGTTCCAATAAACGGATTTTTACCGTTACATACTCAGAAATGGAAGCCGAAGTTTGCAGTTGAGAATCCATTTCCTTCAATTTCTTCTGCAATTGGTGAAGCTCATTTTCCATGCTACTCGATTTATCTTCAACAACTTGTACACGAATCGAACCTTTTATCATTATAATCCCTATGCAATAAAACCATTTGAATGAAGATATTATCATATCACAAAATCATTTTCCCTCACAACCAAAAATAAAATAAGGAGGAGTCAAGATTACCTGGACTTGTGATAATGATGCTTCCTAGGTCGCCAAATGACTCTGGATGTCTCTTATCTCATATGCCATGGAACCAAATTCTAAGGCCATTCTTTTGAAATTTTTCTTCTTTTCTTGCATAGCTTGCAGAATGGGATTCAACTCTCGAGGATAGCTCTTGTTGGAATTCGACACCAACATCAACATCTTGACTATGGATTTTCTATGGTTTCTATGATTGAAATTGGATTGAGTTTTTCTCAATCCAGACTAGTCAAAACAACAATGAAAAAGAAAACCATTTATGTCTTCAATTTTGCTATGTAGATGTATCTCTCCTACAGAACTCCGAATCCAAATACCTTAATGGATCTCTCCTATGCAAATCCAACTCCAGATACTTAAAGAAAAAAGTATATGTCCTTTCTATGGACCTCCAAGTCCAAATACTTCAAAGAAACAATGTATAATACCTAAATATACTGCCAAAAAACCTTGATTTAGTCCATTCCTTCCAAGAAAAATGCAAATTGTTTTGTGATCACCATCCTGACAAAAATTTCCGATGCAAAAATTCAAATACTGCTTAAAGAATTGCATAATGCCTTTAGCCTTTGCTTGTAAAAGCACAAGACTACAAATGTAAAGCCAAAGAATGAAATTTGTAGGCCTAATTAGCCATAATTCATAATGTGAACACTATGCTTGTCACCATATCCATCTCCAATTGAAGAGATCATTTTTTTGAAGAAATTGATTAGGACTACATGAAAATAGAATTTCTAGCCACATCCATCACTTGGGAGCTTTAAACCAGTGGCCAAATAATTGCCCACGTGGTATCTACTTCCGATATGTCTGTAACTACTTTCGATATGTCCTCAAAGGAGAAGAACCCCAAACCTATCGAGGGTTCAACACCCACTTGCACATCCCTTACTTCTCAATTTCCTGTGATCATTTACATTTTTTTTGTAAGTAAGAGTTTGTATTACCATTCTAAAAATACAAATATACATATACCGACTTCTTGAGTTTGGGCTGACAACATTGGAAAATTAGTCCAAACTCCAATCAAATTCCAGAAAATTTCAGCTCTTATAAGGCTCAAAAAGAGTGAAATTTCACTAATTAACTAGATGACAGCTTGGTTGTAGATAGAACCTAAAAGTAGACATCTAGACTATGAAAACTTAGAGGCTTGCGATACATGTTATAGGTGATTCGTCTGAGAATTAAGTAAAAAAGAAGGATAGCAAACTAAAGTGCTAAAATAACCTGCATGGTATAAAAAATTATCAGTCTAAATACGCTTCTTTGTTCTAGCAGGATCATCCCTACGCCTCTACTCCAAGTGAAGGGAAATCTTGGTTAACCACTATCAGAACTATAATGTCCCTATCTTGTTGATGTCGAGCTAGTTGTGAGCAAATGTCTAGCACCAAATTGAGCTTGTCCTTCAGCTAATCGCTTTTGAAATGGAGGTTGGCCACTTCACCTCAAATCTCATATATTAGCCTCTCATGTTCTTCTACCAAGCAAAGGCCTCATATGTACTCATCCTGATGACCATCTATAGGCTACTAATTCAGGGGCCTGGTGGGAGAGTTGTTGCCCTTTTTCCTTACTTATGTCTCAGTACCAATTGTCTTGGAATCACCCTATAGGTGAGGAGTCTTCACCTTGTGAGCGATCTCAACAGGAGTGAAGGTGTTATCATCCATCCAAACCACATGACATCCCCATTGGAGATCATCGTCCTCTTTATTTTATTGCGCAGTATCGATGTGAAAGGAGTCAAAGTTTCCAAGTAAGTTATATACCTCGATAGTTTTTTTGATAACTTCCTCCAGTTGATACCCATCACTTCTATGTAGCAAGATATCCTTAGGTCGAGCCCTCTCCTCCACTGTAGCCACCTTATCGTCCTTAGGACTGTTTCCTGAACAACAAGTTGATAATCTTCACTAGGATGAACGGTGAAGTCACCATCATGTCCTACGACTTCTACTTGTGGTTCTCTGTAGCCTGCATTCATCAAAGAATCTTCGTCATTGTTTGTGCTTGCCCTCTGAAAATACCAAGCTCCTTGACATGGCCTTCCTCTTCTCCTAAGGTGTTTCATCTTGAGAGGAAGAGGAGGCCAAATGCACTCTTTGGTCTGCAAATGCACCCATATCAATTGATGCATCAGGGTAGAGACTTGCATAAGAAGGATGTCTTCACTCTTATTAAAAAACTTCAACATACCATCATCCATCAAGTTTGTGACGAGGTTAATAATTGTCTATCCATAAATGGTATTACCCTCCACGATCTCCCTTATACTGCATACTAATTGCACCATCATTCCCACGCTCATAGTACAAACGATCATCTTGAAGATCCAGGTGAAATAGGTGTTAGTTAAAGCCCCCACATGCCTGCCAATCCCTCTTAGCTTCAAGGTGGCGAGGCACGATCTCCCATTTTGCATTGGCATCCTCAATCACGATGTCACCCCAATTGAGGTCTACAATCATTTACATTGGATGTGTCTAGAAATTAAATTAAATGTGTACATCGAAAAAGTTTCATGAAATAGATTGTATCAAAATTGATGTAAATTAATATATATAAATATTTATGTAGAATATTAATTTTTATGAATATTTTTTAAATTTTTATTAATAAATTTAATGATAAAAAATGGTCAATTTCAATTTATTATAAATAAACATTTAAATAAAACATAATAAAAATATTAAAAAATAATATTAATCCTGATAATTTTATTAAACATCATGTGTGCTGATGTATTGTTTTCCATTAATTGCAAATGGTGGGACGCATATATTCTATGGAGTTACTAATAAAATAAATAAAATAATTTAAAGTAGAGATGCCCTTGCTGGGTTGGCAATGGCATTTTGTTAGTAATTATTTGAAACGCACATGTAAGCATCAGTGGTGTTTTATTTTATTATTTAAATAATTAAATATCAGAAAATTCAAATGAAACGCTTTTGCGTACATTGGTGGTGCTTTATTTAATATGTATTTGATTAAAAAATCAAACAATTTTCTTGATGCGCAGTGATTATTTATTCAATTAAAAAATTAAAAGTTGTCTCGATGTGCACATCATTGCTAATGATCGTTGGTAGGTGGGCACATGCGTTTGGGTCAGAGAAATTTTTAGGTGAGTAGGTATAGATAAGGAAAGGAAAGAAAGAGGACCAAACATCAAAGTGGTAGACAGTTTGCCCCGTCATGAAGATATCTTCCCTTCTTATTTCTGGTTTGCCTGTGTATCAATGGCTTGTCTCTGTATCAATGGCCGCTGTAGCCACCCCCGCCACTGCATCTCTTGCTAGCAAGTATTATAATATTTTGTTTTTCATAAATCATTGTGGTCCAGATGTAGAGAAAACTTTCACAAGCCATCTCTACAGTCGCCTTCTTTTACATGAATTGCGAGTGTTTGTGGAGAAGGAGGAATCGCAGGCGGGAGACGCTATTAGAACCGCCTCAGTGCATATCGCTATGGAATCAAATCGGTGCCTCATTGAGCAGGTAAGAACTCCAACATTTGCTTTAATTTGGATAGATGTACTTAATTTCTAATGAATTCGATTTATTGTATTGGTTTATGTTGGATAGATATACATAGTTTCACTATTTCTATATGTTTTTATTGTGCATGACCAGAGAAAAGGGAGCGTTGCTGGATAAACTGTCTGTTGAAAAAAGTAAAAAATCCAACGCTTTTGGATGAGAAGGAGAAAGATTTTGAAAATACACTGTTGATGCAGATAAATGAGAGTTGTATCTCTACTGTACTGTATGCTGCCGTTCAAGGATAAAGAAATTAGGGTTTTACATCCATTTTATCCATTTTTTAAGAGTTTTATTGTTGAAAAAAGAGACATTGTAAATTGTGTTGATAATGGAAAAGATTAACGTTCACTGAGACTCTTTGGTTTATTGGATCCTTTGGTATCTGTATTATATGCTAGTGAAAGAGGATTCATTTGTTGAAATGAATCTTGCGTATAGTGTGTAGGCTGTGTTATCATGTAAATTGAATTTATAAAATTTTAATTTTGTTAATCTAAGATAATTGATAATCAAGTTAGAAGATATCTAAATGCGAGGTGTATTTGATTTATTTTAATGGATATTTAAAAAAAAATGTTTTTCAAGATAATTCTTGTCAAACTCTGTGCCAACTTCGTAGAAAATAAAAAAGATCCCATTGTTTTATGAAGAGCTTTGTTAATGCTTACTGTTACTATTTATTTGTGATATGGATCTCAAGTAGGACTTTATGAGTTATATGTTGTGAGAATGTATTTTTTATTTTTAATCAAATGATTTAATTTAATTAATTAAGTTAAACGGTTGATATCACCTAGCGACTGCTATTTTACAGAATTTCAATATCTTAAAATCTATCCATTTATAAATTAATTGGTCTTAATAAAGAAGAGTCGAGAGAAGCCCATCAACATTTAGAATTTGAATATCAGGTAGATAAAATTATATGAATTATTTTATTAGAAACGATCACTCTGTAAAACGTTTTTGTTTTATCACTTATAAAGTTTTAAGTTTTTAATAATTATTTTTAACGTTTTTGTTTTATCATTTATAAAGTTTTAATTTTTTAATATTATTTTTATAATTACGCCGAAGGGGCCGGCTCCTCCGACCATCGGCCTATGCCATGGGGAGCTGCCATCTGTCCACATTAAATCTTCGGCAAAGTCGTCTGTCCATTGTTCTCCTGCGTGGCATGTATTCCATGAATAGATTGTGCTTCTCCACGCCATTCTCGACGGACCGACCCTGCCTGGCACCGAATGATAAACGGCGAATCAAGGGAGCGTAAATCACAATTTCTCCAAACATTTGTCGTGTGCTCCAAGCCCCGTATGCTCTTCATCTTCACACACCCCTCTCCCCCCAACTCCTCCAGAGATGTCAATTTTTCCATACTTGGCAGCTCTTCTAACCCATACAACCAACGAACACGGATTATAAGCTTTGTTGCGTGCTCCAACCCCCGTATGTTCTTCAGCTTCACACATCCGGCTGCCTCCACCTCCCCCAAAGATGCCAATGATTTCATACTTGGCATCTCTTCTAACTCAGGTAACGCATGAACATTTAGGAATCGAAGATTTGTCGCGTCACGTGCTCCAACCCCTGTATGCTATTCAGCTTCAGACATCCCTCTGCCCCCAAATCCCCCAAAGATGTCAATGTTTCCATATTTGGCATCTCTTCTAACTCAGAACGCCCACTAACACTTTGTCCCGTGCCAACCCCCTTTTGCTCTCCTTCAGCTTCACACATATCATTGTGCAACAAATCATCAGTATATTCATCATAGTCCCCATTGAGCAACCATTAGTGACCATACCATATCAATCGAAAAGACAAATAAGAAAATAAATAATCTAAATAAATAATAAGACAACTATAAATTATATAATGAATATATTTAGGAAAATAAATTTGATTTAATTCTTGCTAGAACTATTCATCCTTTATATCTCTAATCTATGTTGCCGAATGTGATTATAGATGACCAATTTTGTGCTCAAGCAACTGCATTGTTTCGAGGAAAATGTGCTTTCCTTTCTTAAGGTATAGATGTAGTGTGATTAGGTATAGAATGTGGTTTAAGAAAACGTGTCTATCAAACTTGTCGTTGTAGTGAACTTTAGGCAAGTGATCCACCCAATAATCCATCTATGTTTTCTTATCATTCACACTCAAAAACATTTTCATTAGGAGAGATGTGAGAGATTTTGATAGAAGGGTTCCATCCAACCTAGGGGCATTCATATTTTCCTTTAGGGAGAAATGAGTTATTTTTTACTTGTACTCCATCATTGTATTATGTTTTCTCATATATTAACATAATCATCATTTTTCCATAATATAAGAACTATGAGTCTTGTGGGTTAATATAATAATACACATAGTGCATAGAATAAAGGTATAAATGTCATGATCTTAGTTGCTACTATAAATTTTAAGGTTTGCTTTAAAAACTTAGCAAATGTTAGTTAATCCTCAATTTCAGTATATAATTTTTGGAACATGATTGAATTTGTTGTTGAAAAGAGTCAATTAGACTATGTATCATTGTTCTTAGATATATTAACATAATCATCATTTTTCTCTAATATAAAAAGTATGAGGCGTGTGGGTTAATATAATAATACACATAGTGCATAGAATAAAGGTACAAATGTCATGATCTTAGTTGCTACTATAAATTTTAAGGTTTGCTTTAAAAACTTAGCAAACGTTAGTTAATCCTCAATTTCAATATATAATTTTTGGAACATGACTGAATTTGTTGTTGAAAAGAGTCAATTAGACTATGTATCATAGTTCTTAATACATGGTTGATAGTTTTTGCATATCGAAATAAAATATCTTACAATGGAAAATAGTGTCTATGCCTAGATGGCCAGGAAAAATCTCCTGATGCAACAACACTGAACATATTCCCTTCCATATGTTTAACGAGGTGACCGGCCTAGAAAATATGTGATGATATTACAATGTAAGAAGTTGAAGAAGGGAAATCTACATGTCTTGCTATTAATAAATTACTAATCCTGGACCCTCTTCCCATTTGCTAGAGCCATGGGCCACCATTGACTTATTTTTCATAGAGCATTCCTTCACTTGGCATGCATATGGATGGCAATAATGATAGATGTACTATTCCTCAAATGTTAAGCAGTAGCAATAGAGGGTGCAATAATAAATTTCACTATAGAGTGATTAAAACCTTGAACTTAGTGCAAGACCTTTAAAATATCTACAAGCATAATGATGTGAGACCTTATTCATCTATGGGAGATTATTTCCTCATGTAGATTTGATCTATTTATCCCAAATCAATTTTCTAGCTACATTTGACCATTTGTTTGTGTAGCTCCATTGATCTATCCTATGTATAGGCATTCGGTTCCTTGACAAAAAAACCCCTACCATGCATGTAACACCCCTCCCCCAATATCTATATCCCCACTTCAATTAAACAATACTTCCACCAATATAACATAATAATCACGACTATTAAAGGCCGAGTTACATAACTTGAAAGCACAACTTAATTGATTGCATCAAAGATGACAAATTTGAAGCAATTGCCCCAATTGAAGTGAACAACAATATCTTGTCCTAGAATAGATGCACAACTCACAAACCAATCTAAGGATAACGCTTCTAGGTTGAAAATCAATATTTCGGTAACTGCAAACCAACGTAGAAGTGATTTTACAATTGTGAGAGGAAATATTTTATTTTGAAAATGGCATTGAAGTAAGTTATTTTAAAATAAGTTGACATTAAATATTAATGGGCTTTTAAGAATTTATGTTGATCTAAGTTAGTAACAATGAACATACAACTTTTGTTGTAACTCATTATCTTATTAAAAACAGTTCCATACAAAATATATTAAAGCAAGTTAAAAGAACAGATACTCTAGCTCACATTCTTTATATGCAGACTTTATGACATAGAAAATAGTTTAATCAATATATGTACTATAATTCCAAGGGTTTCAAGATTTCATAATTTTGAAAATTAATCTATTACTTATTTTGATCATGTATTTCTCAGCAATAGAGATGAACACTATGTCTCTTTGAGACATGCCCTCAAACATAGTATGATCAATATCCACAGTGTCATATTTGGTGTACATATTTGTTGGTTCATTCCCTCACAAAAAATCACCCTCCTGTCTATTTTGTTTTATATAAGCATGGAATTCCTTACTATGTTGTGGGATTGTTAGGTTGGCATATTCAAGGAGAATGCTTGCAATGGTTACAAAGTTGGGCTTCAATTTAATTGCAACTTAGTGATATTTTTTTTTAATACCCCTATTTGTTCCTATTTGTTTCTATTTGTTTCATCATTTTCTATAACTTTTCAATGTCAACTTACCTACAAACTTTGATATGCTTTTGATAAAGTCATGTGTCTCATCTAGAAAACCAACATAACCTAGAAAGTCCACTATATATACATATAAAGAAAAGGCATATTACATATAAACTGTTGTATATATATATATATGGAATTGATATTTTTAAACTATATATATAGATATAAAGACAGACATATATACATATAAAATATTGTGATGTACCTGCAATAATTAATTAATGCAAATACACGAGATATCAGAAATAATAGAACAGAATCGCTTTTATATTGATCACGGGCCACTTCGAGGGGGCAACCTCCTTTGAGCAAGCTCAATACAATTAACTTCACGGTGCCTTCAATGACCTCAACACACACTTATATACTAAGTCTATGCCCAATACTATGAGTCAAAACCATGGGAGATATAATACTACGGGACGACTTACAAAGCATATGCGTCCAATACTATGGATCAATACTATGGGCTAATATAAACTACGGATCAACAAATACTACGGGACGACTTACAAAGCATATGCGTCCAACAACAATATACTAACATAGTAAAGAGAAGGGTTGACATAGGTTCCTAACATCCCCTCTCCCTTAAAAAAAGCTTTGTCCTCAAAGCTTTGGTTGGAGAAATTGCTGCAGAATCTGAAGGAGTGGTTCCCCGGTAGCATCCTCGGTTTGCATTTTGGGCCACTGACGCCTTTGGAGTGTCAAGGAGGATTGCTTGGAAGGCTGTAGATGAAGAAGAACCCTGTCAGCTGCGTGGAAAATGCGCTCAGAACGGTGCTGATCAGCTTGTTGTTTCAAGCGAATTCTGGCCATGTGAAGATTGTCCTGCAGAATGAGAAGAATCTGATCGTGGTTTCGAAGAACCGAGTCAATTTCTTGAACTGGAGAGCTGCTAAGGGTGTATGGAAGAAGAACAGGCGGTGTTTTTCCATAGACTGCTTCAGATGGTGTCCTTTGAGATGTGGTATTGTACCACCAGAGCGCTGCTAGGAAATCCATAGAAATTGTTGGCCAAAGCTATGTAGGGATGGGCAAGGGTTTGAGCAATCCCGAAAGGAGTGTCGTTTCCCCCTTGTTGACTTGGAAAGTATCATCGTCAGCCACCATCTGTTGAATTGTCATTTTTAATCCCGACCAAAAGAAGTTACATTGTTCCCGGTCATACATTTTGCAGAACCCAGAGTGCCCTGTTGATGAAGAAGCATGGAGTTCATAGAAGAGATAGCCCTGTTGAACATATTGCAACCAATTTGGAACAAGCAGAGAAAGAGCTGTAAGAGAAACTGGGTCATCAATTGTGCGAGAAGGAGCATCTTCCACCATATTATCCTTACCCTTCTTGTAAGTGATCACATAGGGAGAACCCATGAGTTGGATAACCCATTGCAGGTGTGGTGGGGAGGAGACCCATTGGTCCAAAAAAATTTCCATACTCGGGAGATCAGTCTTGATGCAGAAATAATTCCCTAATAGGTATGGCTGCCACTTCTGTACTGCATGCAAAATAGCCATCATTTCCTGCTGAGAGGTAGATGTGGCTACATTCTTATTGGAAAGGTCTCTTGAAGGCAGCAAGCGCATTGGTTCAGCAAAGATACCTGCATATTTATCCAAGGAAGTAGTGGAGACTGTTGATGGGTGCATCTGAATGGAATTGAGCTGAGCGATGACACCATGTGAATTCTTCTTAAGGATTTTTTCCAGGCGATGTGAACTGATGATGCAGAGAGACCCTGGTTGTAAGCCCATAAATTTGTGTTGTGCCCCATTGACTTTAAATTGCATCCAAAGTTCAGCAAAATCCCATAAGATGGCGCCAAGTGTGCGTAACCATTGAACCCCCAAAACCACATCACATCCGCCTAAGGGTAAGGCAAACATGTCAGAGCGTAGGTTATAATCTTCCATAGAGATACGCACATTGTGACACTTCCCCTTGCAAGGTAAGGTGCCCCCATTGGCAACCATGACTTCAAAGCTGGAGCAAGGATGAACAAAACAATCAGCCTGTTTGGCAATCTGAGGGTCAATGAAGTTATGAGTGCTACCAGAATCAATGAGTATGGTAAGAGGGAGCTTCTTGAAGTATCCCCTGACCCGCATTGTTTGTGGGGTGGTGACGCCGATTACAGCATGGAGAGAGATCTCGGGTGGGTCGTCCTAAGATGGGGTGTCAACAGGTGGGTGTTGCATGTCGACCGGATCATCTACTGTATCTGTAGCTTCTTCACCAAGTTCTAAGGCAGGCGGAGAATCCACATCCAAGATATAGAGCTTTTGTTGAACACATCTATGTCCCCGAGTGAATTTCTCATCACAATTAGAGCAAAGCCCTTTTTCTCGGCGTGCCTGCATTCCTATTTCAGACAAATGCTTGATAGGAGTTGGTTGAGGAGCAGGCGTGATGGGAGGTCGTTGGGAACCCATGTTTCTGAAGGGAACAAAGGTGGGTTTGGAGCGTTCTTGAGCTGCGATCTTGTCCTCGGCTAACTTAGCCAACCCTAGGACTTCCATCATTGTGTTGGGACAAAACATTTTGACCTCTGAACGGATTTCATCCTTGAGACCACTGATAAAACAACTCCTGTAGAATTCATCAGACAATCCTTCTGTGTGATTGGCTAGTTTCTCAAATTCCATCTGATACTCTCTCACTGTGCCAGTTTGGTGAAGTTTAGTGAGTGCTCCTGTGAAGTCGTCAAAAGCACTAGGACCAAATCGTGGCAAAATGAGTTGGAAAAAAGATGTCCAGTTTGGCTCGGGATGAGCTTTGATGTACCAACGGTACCATTGAAGGGCTTCCTGTTCCAAATGAAAGGATGCAAGTGGAACTTTCTGAACATCAAAAGTATTATGCAGACTGAAATATTGTTCTGCTCGGTATATCCATCCAGTCGAATCAGTACCATTGAAGCGAGGAAAATCAAGCTTCGGCCCATGAAAATTGTTGGAAGAAGAGAACTCGGTGGCTGCAAAAGATTATGGCTGTCGGTTATTGTTCATGGCTGAATGCTGAAGATGAAAGCTGAGAAATTTTTTATCCAGATCTTGGAGTTTGGTTTGGATGGCTGCAAGTGCTTCCTCCATGGTGTTTGCTCCTACACGGGTGACAACCATAACCAGGTTTTTTTTTTTTTTTTTTTTTTTTTTTTTTTCAGACTAGAGCGGCTACAGCTCGAAAGGGATCTGGAACAACGCCGAATGGATTGAAAATGGTTGAATCTGGAATGGCTTGCAAATGGATCTGAAACGGCGCAGCAGTGATCAATAATAGTTCAGCTGAAAGTAGATATGGACCCCAGGTATGTGCGGCTTCCTAACAGTTCAGGGTTTTCACTCGGCCACCAATGCTGTCTGACGGCTTGCGTATTGGGGCAGTACCCCTCACTCCACGGCTCAGGTAAAACTGATAACCGCTTTGCCACAAACGACAGCTCTTGGTTTACCTCACGGGTAGGAACTAGTAAATCAGGTAGGGGTCGTTGCCCTTTTCGCTGGCAGGTCCTCTCAATGGGCCAGCTACTTCGGGGTTCCTATGGTACTCCTCACAATGAGTTTTAGGGCTTATTCCCAAGTACTTCCCATAGTTAAGCGGATAGGAATTATTCCCAAATCCGAACCTGCAACAGAAAAAATTTGGGCAGAAATTCCACCCAATGTTCAAAAACCGGATCTACATTGCTCAGAATCGCTCTTATAGCATGTTTTCGGAACTGGAACAACCACTCTGCTTCTACCAATGAAAGCGGAATAGAAATTCGGGCACTTGGTCAAAAGATTTTGTCGCCGCAATTTCCGCGGCTGTCATCGAAATTCTGAAAAATTGCTGATTTTAAATCCGCGATATCTCCACTTTTAGAACTCCAAATGAGATGATTTTTTTTTTGAAACTACGTATTTTTGAAAGAGGAATTCAGATATGCAATTGGTTTCTTTTGATTTTGTGCAGAAAGTTTCAGAAATTGATCTGAAAGTCGCCGCCCAAAAAAAGAAAAAAAAATTCCCACTTGTGCCAAGGAAAGTGCTCTGATACCAGATGTGATGTACCTGCAATAATTAATTAATGCAAATACACGAGATATCAGAAATAATAGAACAGAATCGCTTTTATATTGATCACGGGCCACTTCGAGGGGGCAACCTCCTTTGAGCAAGCTCAATACAATTAACTTCATGGTGCCTTCAATGACCTCAACACACACTTATATACTAAGTCTATGCCCAATACTATGAGTCAAAACCATGGGAGATATAATACTACGGGACGACTTACAAAGCATATGCGTCCAATACTATGGGTCAATACTATGGGCTAATATAAACTACGGATCAACAAATACTACGGGACGACTTACAAAGCATATGCGTCCAACAACAATATACTAACATAGTAAAGAGAAGGGTTGACATAGGTTCCTAACAAATATCATGATTCGATATGCAAGTTGAATGGATGGTGCACATTTGTTCACCCTCTCTCCATTGTTTTCTTCTCCAAATGACACAAACAAGCTGGACCTTTCACTAAAAATGCAAGGATGGTGATGATCAATTATTGCATTCGTTTCTGTAGGCACCAACGATCTCTACGGGTTGATCACTCTTGCATCAATCTCTCTAGGTACATAAAAGATCATGAGTGACAAATGGCTTAAAGACGAGTTCTTTCTTATGCCAAAGACAGAGGTCAACTGATTTAAAACTATTTTCAAATCCATAGAAATAATTTTTCCCTCTATTAATCATTTTCTCAATGCTATAATTCCATTTAAAAGCTTGTGATAAAGAATGATTTGAGATATTTATTTGAAGTCATTTACTCCAAGTTGTTATCATGCCCATACTATGGAAAAAATACTTGGTAGTTTCTAGTTGTGTGTCAAGATCATAGGGACTCCTCACCATAAGAACAATATCATTAGCATAAAGAAGAGGGATGGTGACTATACTAGCCAAAGTCATACCAGTACAACGTGTCTTCCAAACAATCCTCTTATCGCTATACATGTATATTGTGACAAGGATGGATAACAGTGGTTGGTCGAGTGATATAAATCACTATATGTTGTTAGAGATCTTACCTAGGTAAGGTATCAACAAGAACATGTAAGGTAACAACAATCATTTTATGTTAGAATGTGCAACTTACACTCACATTAGATTGTACTTCAAACCATTTGCTACAATACTAACTTACCTAACCTTCTTTATGTTAGAATGTGCAACTTACACTCACATTAGGTTGTACTTCAAAACATTTTCTACAATACTAACCTTCCTAACCTTTTAACTCATCACAAGTGTGGTTAAATCAATAATATTTCTTGTTTAAAGCCTTGCTAGCACATGAGTAAAAGCCTAAAGAAAACCAAGTGATCCCTTGCTTTTTTCAAGATCCAATAAGTCAAAAGTTAAATTCAGTGGATATTAATAACCATCATAATATAATTACCATTATTGTCATCAATATTAATATAAATATTATTAAATGTTTTTAAAATATTGTTTTGATCCTATTTAAAAATATCCATTAATATGTCAATAAAAAACCATTGTTAATATACTAAATATATATATCTATAAAAATATACACTTCATTGCTAATTAACAATAATCATTTTAATATTCATGTTTCCATATACATCTCTAAATTTCTATTTAACATATTAAAAATAACAATTGAATTAATGTGGAGAAAACAATGTGGAAAATAATGTGCATTATGAAGATTAATTTATGGTGTAATGCAAAGTATAGAATTAATACAAAGTATTGTAATATGTTTTATAAATGATAATTTAATTGACTATTTAATAAATTCAAATTTAAATGAAAAAATTATGTAAAAAAAATATAATAAAATTTATTAAACAATAAAATTGAATATCTTATAATAAAAAATTTATTTATATTTTAAGTTTTATTTATTTATTATTATATATAGTAATGTATTATAATAGTGTAGTCTAAATATTCTATATTTTTATTTTTTTAACAGATTTTTAGTCTTATTTTATTTAAAGTTCAATTCGAAATTTTTAAAAAAATTTAAAATTACATATATTATTTATAAAAATTGTATAATTTTAGTGTCATGGGCTATTCGATGGTGCAAATCTATTTATAACTTCAAAAACATAATTTAAACAATTCCAAATTTGACACCAAAACTTATGATAAAGTCCAAAACATAAAATAAATAGACTATTACATTTAAATATTTGAGGTTTAGAAAAGTCATTTACTTATCAAATTCTCATTTATCAATATGGACGATAACAAAATTCCTCGTAAAGAACGTATAAGCCGGGCTTAGATTCAATGGAACTTTGGGACATTTACCATTGAGCATAGATTAATTAAATTCCCAAATCTTTTTATCAACCTCCTGTTTTTATATTGACTGCATATTCTTTGAACCGAAAAATTGAGCCTGGTTTTCAAGCTGCAGCATTTGCAGGCAGGTAAATCGTATGTATTTTTCAATAAAAAAGACAAAATTAAATTAAAATGTATGGCTAAAAGATGTTCCAAAACATAGAAAATGGTCAAAAACTAGAACTTTTAGCCTACATTTAAAGTAGGTGGTGAAACTATCTCCAACTTTGTATGGTCCCAATTTTTCACGTTCTTTAGTATTCAGAAAATGTAAATGTAAACAACTGAAAACACATGCCTTGTGGCAGGGCGGAGCAGCCCAGCCCAGCTATATATGTGAGGCAGTGGTTTATATATGTGAGGGAATGATTTAATTGTTTTTTTTCCATATTTATAGGAATTTGTAATAAAAAAAATTTGTTAAATGTCATTTTGTATTATGCAAATTTTATTTTTTATTACACAAATTTTATTTTTATTACACAAATAGATTTAATTCCTTCCAATATCCCTCAAAGAGTTCTAAAGCACCTAAATTTGACCAAAATTAACCAGAAAGATGTCATAGGGTGGAATAGTGATGAACCAACTAACCGATATCATGATTGGTTCCTCCCCATGATATTGTGTATCCCTGATTCTTTCCTTTGATTCTACAACAAATTTTTCTAGTTTGGTATGTCCACTGGTATTGCCTGCAGATGAGTTAGCAACTGTTCTTTCCTTGGCAGCATCAAATTTCTGTTCTCGCTGATTCTCCAAAATTTGGGTCATAGATGGAGATGTAGAAATTTCAACAACTTTGTGTTCGTCAATCTTATTTCCCTTAATCTTGTCACCCTTTGTTTCATCCTACTTTCTGTTTTCAGCTTCTTGTGGTTGAATGACAAAGGGAGACGACTGTTCCAAGCTTGGATGTGCACCTTTTGGAAAACTCACCTAATATTCTCCATGCGATGTGTTTGCATTTCTCTCTTTGAAAGAAACCATGGGAGTAGGATTGGGCTTGGCAGACAGGGAAAACTCCAGAATCTTCCTTGGCTCTCTCTTTCTCATGGAGGGGCCTTCTTGTTTTAGTAGGGCCTTTGTCTGAAATATGGTTTCCATCTCCTTGGTGGCCAATTCATGAAGTACATATGCAGCAACAAACTCCTGAGAGTACTTTGAATAATATACGAGTGCATTGCTGAACACCAGAAGTAGATCCCTGAAAAATTCTACACTACCAGAGTAAGAGCCTTCCTCTAGCCTTAACCTCACTATTACCAAGTCCACATGCCTCCAAATCATGCTTTGGTAGTACAGATTATCCTGCAAAGTGAATTGTGTGGCTGTCATTAGTAGAGCAATTTATACTGAGAAAAAAACCATAGATACAACTGCAGGTCCAACTACTTGTCATGGGAATTGAAAGACCAGAATAAACAGACTTTTTATTGGAGGATAAGACATCTTTAAATGCCACTAGTGATTATAACTATATTATGGGTTCAAGAGATTATGTTTATCAACATTGGAGATAATATAGTTGTTCGAGAATGTGTGGACTGGATTCTTTCTGTTGGAGTTGCACGCTACAGAGCAAACATTCTTCATCTTACATGCCTTGGCTGAGGAACAACTATTCCGCCAAAATCATGGAGGACTTACAATTAGCCTCAACCCTTTGAAGCCCGTGCCATTCAAATGAGGCAGACCACAGTAGAAATGAAACCCTCATAGACTGCTTAATACTACATCAGCTTCACGATTGAAGCAATACTGCCAGTTGGCAATACAAACTGATTTTGATAAAGCATATGACAAATAAAAGAGAGTTTGAAAGTTTGATGAGGAGAACATCCAACCTGGCTTTCCGGCATATGCTTGAAGATGGAACCAAACTTGTGGGCAATGATAGCCCTAAAACACTCAAGAAGAGGGAGCAATTTTCCTGGAACCTTGACCTCCCTTCTGCTTCTCTTGCTCATTGGTGACATCTCATCAGTTCCTTCAACCTGACTGTCCCCGAAAGACCTGGTGGCCTGATGCTGCCAGGCTCCCATAGAATCCTCATAATCATTATAATGCCTGCGAACAGTTTCGTTGGCATCATGGATGGTAATGGAAGATTTCCTTCCATCCTTTCTCCTAATTGACAATTCTGCAGAGCTCAATACATCATTAGAGTCCCAAGGTTGTAGTCTTTCTCCCTTGTTGCATCATTTTTCACAGATTCATTTTCCCTCCTCCTCCCCAATTTCTCTAGACTCAGCACTGCACTCTTGGAATCCACTGCCCTTCATGTCCACAACTGTTTCAGAGTGGACATCTGTAGATTCAATGCAGACCTGCTCCCTTGCATCATTTTCATCATCATCATCATCTGGTTCAGAACTTATCTTATCATTATCATTATCATCATCATCATCTTCTTCCTCCTCCTCCTCTTCTTCCTCCTTTTCTTCTTGTTCAGAACCCATCCTATTGGGGTGTTCCTTTGCTATTGTCTTAGCGCTACCGTAATACAAATCCAGAGGAGATGCAGACCCAGATATAGTCTCAGGCTTGGCCAGTTCCTTGTGAAGGGTTTTCCCATCTGGCTACTGTGGTACGAGCTCTTCAGTAGAAGGGGGCTGAGCGCTTTCCAAGGGAAGATCTTGTTCACCATGTGGGTTTTCGTCACGGATCTTATCATGCACAACCAAAGCCTCCTTAGATCCCAAACCTTCATTTGGGTTACCAGATCCCGGATCTGGGTTATCCAAAGGACGATTTGGGTTATTGTAAGATTCAATTTTTCCATTTTCCCTTTTAGGGGCACTTGGGTCAGTTTTAGGGCACATTTGAAGCCCATCCTTACCTTCTTCTTCGGGACTTCTCTCCTACTCTTCTTGGGACATAAGTTTTTCTGTCGTCTTTTGTTGTTCCTTAAGTAAGATTTGTTCCCTCTCGGTCTTGAGTTTCTTCAACTTAGATTCCAAAGATATGAAACACAAACAAAGACCACAAAAACCCATGAGAAACCAGGACCAAACATGGCACAAACCCGCTATCCAAGGGTTCTGATCGGCACATAAACAATAGAACCATCATAGCGTTCAAGCTCCCTCTTAAGCTAAGCCACTCTCAACTTCCTCAGCTCCTCCAGCCATGGCATGCTATTACTGCAACAACCCAGAAACACATAACAAATCTCAATTACCCACTGCTACAACTCCTATTGTGTCCTTCTACTTTCTCATCTCTTGTGGCTTGTTGCAGTTGCACCAATGTAGTGTATGCCCCATTGGGTCTATAGATCAGATCTTCATGCAGCCCAATATTCCTTAAGTTCCCATGGCCAAAGAAATGGAGGTTATGGAGTTGGGCTCTCATACCATTCATTACATATCCGTCCGTCAATGGAAAGGCGTGTTCAGGAATTCAGGCAATCTATTGTTGTTGTAGGGACATTGAATTCATCTACAGGATTGAACATCTAGATGAATTTAGGGAATCTTGATATTAAAACTGAAAGTAGGTTACCTTGAACCCTAGAATGCTGCAGAAAATCTACATTGTCATTATGTTAACCCTTTAAATGTTCAGCAGTAGGAGGGTTGATCGGAAGCTGAGCGAATTTCTTCAAGAGGTCGTTGGAGGTGGTGAGAGGGGGCTTCGCCACGGTTCAAAACCATTCCCTGCGAAAAGCGTGATGGTTGAATGTGGAATTAGAACTTGAGTTCTCTCGGTGCTATGTGTTTCCTGTAACGCAATCTCAGTTCCATTCCCAAGTGCAGAAACCTATCACCCACAAAGTTTGTCTTGCAATCCGGAATGCTTTTACGGTTGCACTGGAGGGAAAATTCTGGAGCACGCAATCAACAACTGCGTTAAAACATGATCTAACCTGATCCTTATCTCAATCAAACCTTATCCTTATCTCAATCAAACGTGGTGGTTTTTTATTTGCGAAACACTGAAAGGTTGTGAAACACGTGGCATTTTTTTATTCGCCTGAGGGACGACAAAAAAGGAACAGTGTTCCTCAAAACGACCCTCGAGAAATAACGCCTATCGGCGTAAAAATTAAGGGGAAATTAAACTAGAAGAGCATCAACACAAATAATTTTTACAAGAAGAATCAAAGAAGACCAAGTCAAAGAAGATATTGAAGACAAAAAATTATTTTCAAAGAAGTTGAAGATCAGTTATCATCGAAGAGCAATATCAAATCAAAAGAAGACCCTTATCGTCAAGAAATCAAGTCAAAGGAAACTAGCTATCATCGAAGAAGTCAGGAACAATGGCAAACACATATTCAATAATGAAGTCAAAGCTACAAGCAGCACTGGATGAATTAGAGCAATATAAAGCGATCAGTAAATGTCTACAAGCTGAGATTGAAACACAAAAGTTCTTGAAGAAGTGGAGAGACGATGAGAATCATCGCTTATGGAATCAAAATTGACAGCTAGAACGAACCATAAGAGATAATAAGACAATGTTATCTGATCATGATAAAGAAAACTCATGTTTAAAAATCCACAATCAAAACTTAGAAGACCAGATTAGGAAGTCAAAAAATGACAACAAGTCACCTAATGGAAGCAATAATGATTTAGAAGAAGAAATAAAGCAATTAAACCAGCTCGTCAGAGACAAAGATGATGAACTGACGCAAGTCTAGAGGAAGATACAAAGTCAAGAATCAGACATAGGTCAACAACAACAAAAGAATAAAGAACTCCAGTAGACATACGACGCTACTGAAAAAATGCACATGCTGAAAATTAAGAAAATCAAGGACGAATTAGCGAGAAATACAGAAGAACTATTTCGACTAAGAATTCATAACAAAACATTACTTACAAAAATCAAGAAATTGAAACATAGTCAGAAGATGGAACACTCCAATGAAGACCTTGAAGGAAGAATACTAGAAAAGAAAGAAGAAAACCAACACCTCAGAAAGTTTAAACAAGAACTAGAGGAACAATTCAAGAAGTTAAAAGAGGACAAAAAGTCACAGGACAAAAGGTTCGAGAAAATTCAGAGTAATAACAATCTACTAGAGAACAAAGTAGCACAAATCCAGAAGGAAGCATCCAGACTCTCCAGAACACAAAATCAAGTTGAGGAAGAAGAAATAAAATCAAGTTCAGTCTTCGCCACAATTCAAAAAGATTTCAAACCAACAAAAAAGAAAACAACAATAACTCCCTATCGACACCCCAACCATATAAACCAGTATCCTAAAAGTGGGAATTGTCAAAGGATAATGGTACTAATGTGCTCAAAGCTCCTGACAACAGATCAATAGAGAATCCCAACAATCATCAACAAATCAATTTTGGTTGGATTGATCCGTCAACCATGGATAATTTTAGGGGCGAATTATAGCCCATGGGCGAAATTAGAAGGGTTTACATTTTTTAGGGGGCGAATTTTGTATATTAAACCAGTTTTGAAAAATAAAATTATTAGCCCACTATTTATTAACATTATAATATTTAAAATTAATTTCGCCCTTCCCAATAACCACGCGCTCTCATAATTCACCCCCTAAAATTAGCGTATTTTCTGGCATTTGCCCTCCATTTCCAACTGGATGGGTGTATTTTCCTTCATTCGCCACGTGATATCCAGTAATGGTAGCTTTAAGCAGTGATTTCACCCCCCATTAATGCCAGCATTATCGTATATAGTTGTATTCACCCCCTTTTATCCATCATTCATGGAATTCGGGATGATGGGATTCAGTTGGGAATGATTTTGTTCCTATAAAATCCCTTAGCTTACTCACTGATAGCACCAGGTGATAAACCAAGGTATGGTCGTCAGTGGAGAAGCAGCATTGTTCAAATTTTTGAAAGAAATCTAAGTTGAAAGGTATGCGAGTTCTTATTTCCTAGCTCATTGATGCTATATCCTGATCATTATTAAGTGTGGGAATTAGTAAGGTTCCAGGGAAATCGATCCCTTGAGAAATAAAATTGGTTTCCAATCAAACTGTAATGTGTAAACGCTCTTTAATAGTAGGTTAATCAATCCCATGGTTGATGAAATAATTACTCAATTTCCTGATCGATCTAGAGGGTTCCAAAGACGTTTTGAAGATATGAATTGGCATGGTAAGTCAATTCATTCCTAAGATCATTCATTGCCCAAGCTTTATCGACTATTTACCAGAAATAAAGAATCCAGATCAGGTCTTTGCATTAGTGAAAGTGTTCATAACTGCTGATCTCCCACATGACTTAATTGAGCTTCTAGAGAATATTGTGCTACAAAATTCTGCATTTAGTGGAAACCCCAATCTACAAAATATTCTCATTCTTACACCCATTAAGGCTGCCAAGTAACATGTGATAGATTATATCAACATAATGTACAACTTTGATGGCCTTGTTGTTGGAGCAGGGTTGTATAAGGAAGCCTTTGCCATTTTCAAAAAATTCAACCTGAATGTGCATGCAATAAATGTGCTTTTGTGTAATATCCGAACCACTAGCTTGGGAGCTTTTAAAAACTAGGTTTTATCAGAGCCCTGAAACTCTATCTGGAGCATTTTCAAAAGTGAGTTTTGAGAATCTTCTAAAACTCACACCGAGTAATTTTCAAACCTTTGTTGAGTCACAAGTTTCTTCCGACCTCTGAAATAGTATTTGGGCAAAATTTTCAAAAGTCATTTTTTTTAAATGTCTCGTAAACATAGGAGGCTCCAATTTTGAAGATTTTCCGAGTTGGGAGTATTACCTGAGGCCCGATCCGAAGAGATTGGAGAGTAGATGATTGGAGTTAAAGCATAAAGACGTGAGGGATCTTCCCCTGAAGAACAGGTAAAAAAAATAAAATGAAATTGAATAGTAAACTTGAATTTAAGTGGGAAATGATCAATACATTGAGGGATAGTGTAGACAATTTGCACAATATGGTAAAGGAACTCAATAACAAGAATATACTCCTGGAAAACACTATAAAGTAGATAACCCAAAGTTCCCTCAAATTAAAAAAAACTCAATTGGGAAAAGTCATAGTATTATTGAGGGAATGCCTCACCCCAAGAAAAGTGTGAAATTTGAGCAAAAAATGATGATCATGAAGAAGGTTGAGGGAAGTCCGAGTTTTATGGAGCCTTCATGGCCAGAGTGGGTTCAGTTTGTTGAGTGTTTGAATAAGAAAGGGTATCTGTGTAAGGAAGTAAAATTTGAAGATGAATTGATAGATCTTCAAGGTCTCAGGATGGGGATAATCCAGGGCTTATCAAGATTGCAGCTTTCAGTTATGTCAAGGACTATGAAGAAATCGTAAATTCATTGTTTATGAGTGCCCTGAGAATAATTAATATTTCTGGCTGGCCAAGTGATGAAAAGAGAGTTATCTCTACCGTAAAAAGGTTACGTTCTTTCATCAGCAGCAAGGAGTACATTGATCCATAAATTACATGAGCATATAATTCCTTAACTAGACATAAGAACATGAGCAATTTGTCATAATTATGTGCATAATTTGCAATGAAAACTCTACTTAACCAAGTGAGAATGCAATCAAATTCACCCATACAAATTGACAACCATATGATAACTGAGTTAATAGGAAATTGTGTTCAATCTATAATGGTTTTGACTAGCACTGCACCCTCTAAAGGGAGCACATGAAAATCGATATTCCTGGGCTTATAACGAGAGCACATGAAAATCGAGGTTTGGGGCATGCTTTTTTGAGGCATATTGAGCGGACTAAGGCAAACATAACCCAGGAACTACTAAATAAAACACCCTACCATAACTAATAAGAACATAACCTGCAAGCATGAAAATAAAACTTTTTAATACTTTCACCCACAAGATGTAATATTTGGCATAATTGTCCCTTTCTTCATTTATCTTGTCACCGGTGCAACAAAAGAAATGGGGCAACTTGACCCTTCCACAACTCCTGCAATCACACAATCAACCCTTGATCTTTAACCTGTAGGTTAAAACACACACACTCTCTCTCCAAGATGGCAAAAAGCTTCTATGCAGAAGAATTTGTTTTAGATTTGTTTATAGCAGCAACACAATTATTAAAACTATTGAGGTATTGACCAAATTTCAGTCACAGCTGAAGATAGAGAGTGATTACAACAATAGGCAAAGTCAGTTGTGTTTAAAATGAAGATGTTACAGATAAAATATTTGCATCCATTGTCTCATTACACCAAGTGGAAGTAAAACAAGTCTAAGCTCCCAGTAAAACAAGTCTAAGCCTACCTATGCTTAGTGTTGCTTCTGTTTCTGAAATAACATGCTGCAGTTTGCTATGTTGCCCATGCTTTCTCAAAACTAAGGGAAATGGGCATAAAAACCATCCAATCTTTGAGCTCTTGAAGATTGGTTTGTTGTCCTTTATTTATGTTGATAAGAAATATTGTAATTTTTAGAAACCGGTGAATATTGCTGCTGGGGTTTATTATTTTTTCCTTGACCTGGATAGATATATTGAAATGAAATTGGCCCTCTTTTAGGGATATCTTGAATATTTAAATGTCTTATTAGAGCATCTTATTGTATTGGCAATATAGGGAAGATATTTTTCCTTGACCCATATACACCATCATAACCATCCCCCGGCTCTGGTAAACATAGGGGGATAATTACACCTTGGATACTACTAGGGGATGGCCTCATGGTTGAGATCCTAAACCACCAATCTACTGGATATATTACATTTAAAACAAAAAAAAGTAACCCTGCATATGATACAAGTATTTAAAAAGAGCAAAAAAGAGGGCGCTAAGCTTGGAGTTCAAAGTCAAAGGTGACACTACAGATTTAAGCCCTTAATGGGAAGACAGTACTGAAATAAAACTGGTAATTGCTATAAAAACCAATGAGAGCCTGGGGTCTTCCTATACTGTGGTTCCATAACCCACCCTGCCCTACTAGTTCTACTAATGTTTGTGAAATGTGTCCCAGCTAGCTTCTTTGCCTAGATTTTCTCCCCATTCAGGAGAGTTGGTCCATCCTACTGTGTTCTCTTCTGGCTCTGGCCTTGCCACTGCAGAGTGTCTCCTAGTAGATCTAGCCCATTTTTTGGTAATCCTTGGGGGTTCTCTTAATGGATTTGTCACCAACTTAAGTGGGAATAAAGGAGGGGCTGCCACAATCGAGAGAAACTTTGGCAATGTTATGTCTTACAAGTATTTTCCAACTTTCATTTCCTTGAATTTCCTTGATGATCCGCATTGAATAAAGAGTCACACCTTGTTTCACAATATAAGTCAAGCCAAGACCTTCCATATTCCTCATCGGGCAGTAAATATCCCATTTAACTCTGGTGAGGCCTTTTTTCCATTGTGTAGGTGGTCATAAGAAAGTTTTATATAAGCTGGTCAACAGGTTGCAGATCTTCTTTGAACGACAACGACAACATGAATAAAATGCATGAGTTGCTACAATATTTTAGAACAGTCATCCACTTAGTCTACCATTAGTCCACCTTTCCGGTCATTATGGCTAGAACTTGATTCCACATGTCTGCAAGAGAGGATTGAAATTTAGAGGGGAAATTCTTTATCCATGACTTTTGGTAGCCAAAATCCAAGGGTACAGAGTTTATGGAGTATAAGCATAGCAACATGTTTCCCTACTTTGAATCTGGGCATTGAAAGCATCATATAATTCTCGAATTGTGGCCACTGATAAGCTGTTGGTCTATTTGGTTTTGAGAGATGCCCCTGATGAGTCCAATATTGTCCTTATGTTCAAGAGAGAGCAATTCATCAACAACTGGCATATAAGAAATTTAGAAACTAGGCCCACGGGTCTGTCTTTCCTGAAGGCTTTAATGGTCAAAAGGGCTTAGAGGTGTCTTTGTTGATGGTAATTTTGTTCGAAGCATCAAATAAAAAGGTTGACGTTGCTTTCATAAGCTTTGGGTCAAACTCATTGGGCCTTAATGAAGTGCCATCCCACTCTGTTATAGGCTTTCCCAAAATTGATTTTCTTGAATAAACGTATGCCCTCAAGCTCTAGCTCATCCCATCATCCATGTCTTCCCAAATAGCTATAGTATTATCTAGAATGTTTCTCCCTTGTATAAACCCTATTGTCTTAGGTTTGACAACCCATTTGAATGAAAGGAGGAACCTTCTGAAGATAAACTGAAATCTTCTGGCAAAACCTTTGGCTAAGATTTTGTAAATCACTACCAACAAGGTGATTAGTCTTTGATTATATATTAGCACAGGATCATCACTTTTGGGAATATCCGTGATATTTACTTGGTTAATCATGCTTCCAAGTGTATTGATTTTCAAGGTTTTGTTGTAAGCTTTCAAAAAGATTGGCCTAGTGAAATCTAAAGTTTCTTTGTAGAGTTTACAGTGCAACCCATCTATCCATGAGGATTTTCCATTAGCTGTACTGTTGAGGTCTATCTTAAGCACCTCCAGGGAGAGGTTCAACTCAACAAGAATCTCTATCCTTAAGAGAAATCTTGGAGGGAGGAAATTGTACACATTAGTTCAAGGCTTCAGATTTCTCATTAGAGGTTTTGAGTAGTGAACACTTGTTTACAGTGGCATGAAAATTGTTCAGGAATACCTTCATTTTTGTTGAGTCTAGATTCATCTGAAGCACCTCTATGGAGAGGTTCAACTCGTAGGCCTCTTTATCCTTGAGAGAAATTTTGGAGGGAGATAAATTATTGTGAAAAGGGGTTTAGAAGTTTGGTATTTGTGGACAAAAGGGGCATAAAAGCTTTCTAATCAGCTTGAATTAAATAGAGATTATAATTGATAGGCACTTGTTAGCCAACTTACGGATCTTCTTAGCTTTGGTCAAGTGAAAGGTTGGTTAGGGTTTTTGGTTGGAACTGAAGCCTATATAAAGCCTTGTATCATACTCATTTGATATGTAGATAATAGGGAATATCTGAAGTTCCAAATAAGGGTTACTGTTTCTTTCTTGCCCATCTATACTTTCTTATATGCTTATGAGCTCTGTTTAAATCTAGTTCATTTCTGGTTATATATAAGTTCGTGTTTTTTTGGATCAGTTCTGATCATCTTCATATGACTGAGTCCAGATACTAGATGTGGTTCTAAGTCCTTCCATGGGCCTCAACATGCCCAACATCACTGAACTCATGGCAAATAAGACAAGATAAGATAATTTTATTAATGTCCAAAAAATGACCACAAAATTAGGTCAATGGGACTAAAAGATACATGCATCGTCATGGCAGATAAGACAAGATAGATAATTTTATTAATGTCCAAAAAATGACCACAAAAGTAGGTCAGTGGGACTAAAAGATACATCCATCGCCAATCACAAAGTGGGAGTGCCGTAGCAACTCCTAGATCTGAAGAAATCAGTTGCATCTGAAGTTATCACTCAAATTTGTCCTGATGCACTATGTTTTGGCTAAATCTTGATATCACTCATGTTATCACTCATAGCTGTCCTCAATGGAATGTTCCACAATCTTCTTAGAGGGTTCTGAATGAACAGATTGGGGAAGGTGCTTCTGTCACCGGCATAATCCCTGGGAGATTTGAAGTTTATTCTTCAAAAACCAGAAATAATTTTTTCTCACATCTGCAATACAAACTTGCTGAGCTACAATTAGTTCTTCTAAATATTCATGTTTGAACTGTCAAATCAGCAAGAAGTCTGATCTCTAATTGTCAATTGATGTTTGCAGATATGAAATTAATCCTCCAAAACAAAAAAAATAAAAACTTGCAAACAACAAACAGATTTGATGTTAAATTTGATTTCACTCAATGATTGGTGCCATAGTACAATGGGTATGGACTAGAAATAAGAATATGAACAAGGAAATCAAATGTTGCTACTCATATTATTTCTGAAGCTTATTGACTGTTGAATCAGATCTGGAGTTTGGCTTTGGGGGTTCTTTTAAGAACCATTAAGTTTCCAACATCAGTTAATGCTGTTGTGGTAGATCCTGGTGAGTATGCACTTTATGCTGGATGCACTGATGGCAGAATATACATTGCTGCTTTGAACGTTGGAACAACATCTGACAGCATACATGGAGATGGTATTACTGGGACACTTGTTGACTACAAGTAAGAATATCAGTAATCATTGAAATTTGTTTCTAAAATATCAGCTCTATTTGCATGCATACCTGAATTTATGTATTCCAAATTGTCTATGTTGAACTGCATCAAACTGATGCTAGCAATTTTTCCAAAGGGTCAATTCAATTTGATTTCCATGTTCTTGTTTTTTTCTATTCTTCAACAGTCGGAAGCATTATAGAGATAATCGTTAACCTAATAATGCTTGCATGCATATCAGGAGATGAAGAAACATTCAATTAATTTTAGGATTTATGATGCTTTTTGAAAACATTTTCATTGTATTTGGAAAGTGATAACATTCTTGATATTTGCTATGGATTAATAGCACTGGAATGCTTTGTTAATTCTGATTCAAGGAGTAGAAGTAAATAAGAAGACTTTATTGAAGAAATTTGGCAATATCTTTACTTCCGAGAATTCTAGTATTCATGGATATTAAGACTTGTTTGCTAAAATGTTTTTGGCACAAAGCACCTTATTATAATTTCCAGTTGTTGATATTGAGAGGTATTTTATCTATCATAATTACATTTCCTTGTAGAAGCTACACGGGATTTTAGGAATGGGCAAGCTTTTTTCTCATAGTTCATTGTTGCTACAAGCATTTTAGGAAATAACTTGAACTAAAGAATATATGCATTTGAAAATTTGAAGCCGAAAATCACAAAAAGAAATTGCAAAGGTCGCCCAACATTGAACGGCCAATGTGAATTAAATACTTAACATATAACTGCGATTAGAAAAACCAAAATGAATATCTTCTAGTAATGAGATATTGGTGGGAAAGTCAGATTTGAAAAAATGTATTTGATGTTTACTCATACTGATGAAGTTGATACAAAAAATTGAAAATGACATTTTGGGGCATATTGTTTGTGGTCAAAGCAAAAAGAAAAAAAATCAAATCAAAGGATCAGCCAGATGAAATGAACTATATTGGAATATGTGGAGAAGAGTATTGTATTTGCTATCAAAGTTGGCATTTTAATTGAAGAAGGCTAATCATTCTAGTTTTTCAACCTTTTCTGGTTTGCTATTCACCTGAATCCGGTCAAACAATTTTTGCCAAAATTGCAATTTTGGATTTGATGAAATAGCAGTTTTTAATGCAGAAATTGATTTAGTGCCCTTGAATACCCCTATTGCAACAAGATTGTGCAATGTGAAAATCTGATATATGCAATTCCATCAATCCAAAATGAATCTTGTCAGATTTAGGTAAAAAATGTCAGTTTCCTTTCCTGTTATTTTGAGTGATTGGAAAAGGACTAATTCTTAGCACGTTTAAAATTTAGACTAAATGCTATAAGGAGATAATAGTTGCTCTTTATAGCAGATTATCGTGGTGCACTTTATAAGAAAATAGTATACCAAGGGGGAGTGGGGAGGTGGTTGAAGATTTTTTTTATCAAGGATCTTTTTTTTCTACTGCACGGTTAATGAAACAGGTTCCTTGCTAGACATACATAATTTACATGTTGTTATGCTTTTCCTTCTATTGTTAATGCACATGTTTAGTAGTTCATTGGTTTATATTTTCTTTGACATTGTAATCTGGCAAATACAGCGGTCAACTGTAGAGTTTTTAAGTAGTGAAACTAGAAAAGATATGTCGAAAGCCAATACTAGAGCCATAGAATGCAGTAAAACTTGGCAATAATTTAGAATCTTAAACAGGTTGAATATTATGGAGATTTCATATGTGCTTTGTTTCAAACCCCTTTTTTATGTGCTTTGTTTCAACACTCTCATTCTTTGCTCACTTTCATCTTCTTGTTGTCCAGGACAATCTGTCTTTTTCCCTTTTTCACCCAAATTGGAATGCAGGTGAAGAGATATTTCTCTTAGAGGTATGACAAACTGGAAGGTATCTAAAATGCAACACATTGTTTACTTTTAACGAGTTGGTATTGTGCTGGACTTTTTACTGTTGTCTTTATTAGTTTCTGTGGTCTTTACTTCTTGTTTGTGTCAGAAATTGTTACTAAGGCTAGGGTAACAAGCCAACACAATCTCAAAAATAAAATCAATCCAAACTAGGTTTTTAGGGTTTTGTTTTGTAGGTTTTGGTTAGAAACTTCAAGAGCATAAGGGAATACATTCAGCAGATAAGTAAAAACTAATTCATACACATATATCTATGAAGATGCATATATATCTCAGGAATCCAACAAAAGATTGCAATGAAGTTCATACAATAAAAGACAAGCATCACTGGAAATTACACATAAAACCAGAAATGAATTTGTCAATCAAGAAACTATATAAGTTCAAAATGAAGCCAATACATATCAGAAGTGGGACAAGGAGTCATATATTCATAGTTTCATCAAAAATGCATATGAGAGTTTGCAATACTTAGCAGTGAACAAGTCTGGTAGAGTCAACAGCTTGCAGACCTCCTAAAGCTCTCCAAAAATTCGAACCCTTACAATGTCTTTTTTCCCTCTCTAAATAGTTTTTTATCTCCAAAAAACAGTTAGGGTATTTCCTACTAATTCTCCATCGAATGACTAGACTAGGTAAAATAGCATTTACATTTTTACAAATTACAATTTTGCTAAAAATAGCAAATCTTTAACAAAAAGTCTTAAATGAACCTAACTGCCTCCTATTTCTTTCGATGCCTCCACAAGCAAAGAGATGCCATCTGGACTTGAGGATCTTTTCTTCATTCTTTTGTGCTTTTGCTCCAGCTCAGCTATTCTTTTCTGTAGGTGTTCATTTTCATGCTGCAAAGTTTCAGCTGTCTTTTCTAATTCTGAACATTGCCTGTCAGCAACCCTTTTTCTTCTGAGTACTTCCTTTGCATCAATCACTAACTCCTGAAAGTTGTCATGAGTATCTTGAAGATCTTCTCTTAATCTTCTATTTGCCATCATTAGACCATCATTAACTTCCTGCATGTAATTCATTTGTTGTTTATACTGTTTGACAGTCTTCTTCAAATTATCCTTATCAGAATTAACCAATTTTTCTATTGCAGCATCTTGCTCCTCATTAGGTTTGCAAAACATGTCAAACTTCTTAAATATTGCTTCTTCTGTCAATAGCTTCTCAGCAGTATCTTCAATGGTAGGGTTTGAAACATTTGTTACCTGTACTGACTTAATCTCTTCTGTTGACAATTTTCCAGAATTGTCTTCAACGATGGATTTAGAGCTTTTTTCACCTGTTACTTTTACTGACCTAATATTCTCTCTTTTAACTGAATGCAATTCACTTTTCTTTGGTTTCTCCTCCTCCATGGACTCTTCATCCGAGATGGTCACCTTATCAATCTTCAATTTTGGATTTGACAGTTTTTTCATACTTAACCTTAATTTGTTTTTAGACCTAGTTTTAGGTCTCCATAAAGAAGCTGCCTCTCCCATCATTTTTAATTTCTTCCCTTGATATTGGATAGATGCTAACTCTACCACTTCCAGCTTTTTGATCTTCTTCTTAGGCTTGGTGGCTTTGTCCTCTATAGCTTGATTTTCTTTAATCTCAGTTTTAACCTCAATCTCAGGAATAAACTGCTCTTATTTTAACATATAGCCCTCATCATCTGAGAGGACTGTGATGGGGCTTCTTGGCTGATTATGAACTTCTTCTTTTGCTACAGGAATCACTTTGATATCAATTTTCTTCTCCTCTTGAAAATCTGCTATAGGTGATGACTTCTTTTCAAGAAATTCCTCTTCCTTTTTGTCATCAAATAATGAGAACTTGACTTTATTGTGCTCTGAAAATTCTTGAGGCTGACTGTCATTCTGTCCTTCATCTGCTACCTGCTTTGTCTTCTTTTTAGCTTTAATATCATGTTTGTTTGCAGGTTTAACTGAATGCCCTAACTTTTGTATCATTACTTTTCCCTTATCAGTTTGTCTTTTGGGTTGTTGGTCTTCTCCTTTAGGATGAAGCCCTGACCAAAACAAAAAGAAGTCCCAAGTTTTTCCCTCATGCTGCAACACTGTAGAGATGATTAGCTTAATGAGACCATGATGAAACAGTGATTGAGAAGTATGATCATCATGCTGTTTTATTTTGCTTGACATTTTCTGCAAGCTTTTAAATAAAAAGAATGGAAAATTCATTTTAGAAATCCCTGCCATGTGCTGTAGGAACCCGAGATGATATTTGAACACTAATGAATACCTTCCTTCACAAGTCACATAACTCTGAAGAATCCTTATAGGTTCAATCCACTCCTTCCTGAAATTATGTATGAGAATACCTTTGTTCCAGTCAGGAATAACATTAGGCAATAAGTATCTTTGAGGATCAAACTCAAAAGGAGACTTCTTAAACTAGAGCTCGCCCTCATTACTAATTTCAGTGGCTTCTGCAATCAATTCCACTGTCAATTTGAATCTCAAAGGATCCATTATAATCATCTCATTTTTAATTCCTTTAGCAAAACTGCAGGACACTTGAGCATTAAAACCATCTATCCTTTGAAGAATTTCAACCAGCCTGCCTGTTGGAACAGCTCTGCACAATCTGGAAGTTTCTGAATCCATGTCAAGTCTGTGGGCTCAGCCCTATTAACCTTGCCACTTTTACTGCTTTTTCCCATATCTTTCTTTTCAGGGAACAGGAATAGTCTAGTTTTAGGTTTCAGAAATGTTTTATAAGCTGTTTTCTGAGCAAATAATTCTGCAGGTTATAACAATTTCAGTGATATTTAAATCACCTGCACAAATTAACAGACCTTTCTGTGTAACACCTGTATCAAGCTAGCAGACTCCCTTCTGTGTAAAAACTGAGTTCTACAGATAACTCTGTGAGTCTTTTCGACGCCCTATTATGTATATTCTGATGTTTAAAACATTAGGTCATGATAGAAACATTCATGCAAATTCCTCCTAACTGGCTTCAGGTGACTATTTCTGTGGTGAATTCCTCATCTTACGATCTATTACATCCTCCTCAGCAACCAATTTTTTCAGAAAAATCATGCAGCAGCAAAAACCCAAAGTTTCCAGCTATATGGGTTATAATATAATACCTGTCAATTACTCGTCCAATGTGGCTTAATGTCTTCAATTTGAGGTGTCAATGATGTCCTCCTTCGAGCACAGGTGTCCTCATATCGATTTTTTAGCCACAGGTGAATGAATTCAAAAGCCCTAAATTTCGCTGGCGCCAGAACACACCTGTCTCCTTTCCACAGCGACACAATCCACCGTTTAACAGTGAACTCTCCTGCACAAACACTGCCTCTTCTGTGATGATGCGTGTGACAAGAGAAAATTGACAGCTAAACCCGGAATTGGCTGGTCTCTGTGCAACTGAACCCGCATAACATGTAATGATGCCCTTGTTTTCTCTTCGTGATTAACAACCAACTAACATCATGTTCAAAATGCTGTAAACACGTGTTAAACACTCACACAATGCGATTAGATACTCTCACTCTGCATCATGATTGAAATCAGATCGAAAATTTACAAAAAACTCATGCCACGATATTCCTATAGCGCGCTCTGTGTTAAACTTTGGTGTAGCGCTACAAGAATATCTTTTAACCAAAATTTAGCAATTTTCTAACTTTTTGCCAATTTGTCGGAGATTTTGGAAGCTATTTGGTTTAGGACATAAGTTCAACCATTCTCTAAAGTCATTGATGATTCTCCTTTTGAATATAAAACTCTCATTGACCCCCTTTTCAATATAAAAAATGACCAAAATCAAATGAAATCTGAAAGGATTGGGTTCAAACTTTATTCAATCACTCATAAGGTTCTTAAGAAGGCAAAAACCAAAACTGAAAACCAAAAATTAACTAAGGTAGACTCAAAAAACAAACCAAAATTGGAAAGAAAAAACTAAAATTGCAGAAAAATTTACTGACTTAACATCTGGCTCCAGTTGCGGGATGAAGTCCTCCCTGTGAGGCTTCAAGAACCTGTAGACTAGTGCCTTCAGTCTTCCATTGGGCTATGGAGTCTTTATTCAATCTCACTCACACCGATATACAATGAAAAGTGACCATGATCCTCATTTAACTGTAGAAATGCTTGAGGAATCGCCCATTAACAGGGCTCGGCAATTCCTCTCCTTCCAAGGACTGTAATATGAATGTATTATTTTCCAAAACTTTAGCTATCAGAAAAGGGCCAAACCATAAATTATCAAATTTTCCATGTTTCCCTTTCTGTTCCTTTCTTGCATCCCATCTCAAAACCATCTCACCTTCTGAAAAAATATGATCTTTGATATTTCTGTCAAACCTGGTTTTCATTTTAGCTCTATACAACTGGGCTTCTTTATCTACCTTCTCCCTGTTCTGCTGTAACTCAATCATTTCAAAAATTCTCCTTTGCAAATCATCTGGTTCCTCTTGAGAATTTTGGAGAAACTTCATTACTGGGATTCCCAATTGTACTGGAAACACTGCTTCTGTTCCATAAACTAGCTGAAAGGGTGAAGTACCAATGGCTTGTTTTACAGTAATCCTGTCTGCCCATAATGCATATTTCAACATTGAATCCCAAGATTTTTTATTTTGTTTGAGCAATTTCTTGATGCACTGAATAATATTTTTGTTAGATGATTCAGCCTGACCATTTCCCTGAGGATAATAGGGAGTTGAGTGTTTTAGTATAATACCATTTGTCTCACAAAAGGCCACCATTGCCTTGGATTTGAATGCTTTGGCATTATCAATAATCAATCTTTGTGGACAACCAAACCTGCTCAGAATATTATTTTCTATGAAATCCATAATTACCTTATCTGTGGCATTCCTTGTGGGGATAGCCTCCACCCATTTTGTAAAGAAATCTGTGGCAGTAAAAATCCAATGATGCTGGCCTGAAGATGCTGGGTTTATTTCTCCAATAAAATCCAGACCCCACTGCTGAAAAGGGGCATTGACTATAATAGGCTTCAAAGGTAAAGACAGCAACTTCTGTTTACCTGCAAACTTTTGACAGGGTATGCAAGCTCTCACATGTTGATAAACATCTGAAAAAAGTGAAGGCCAATAGTAACCAGCTCTTAAAATTTTATAGGCTGTTGTTTTCCAGTATTTATGTCCTCCACAAACTCCTTCATGAGATTCTGAAATCACTTCCTTTATTTCAGCTTGATCTAAACACCTTAATAAGATTCCTGCTGGATCTTTCCAAAACAATTGACCTTCTATCAGACAGTATTTAGTAGTTTTCAATTTCAGGGACCTGGCAGCTTTTCTGTCTAAATGTTCTGGACATTGCAAAAATAACAGAAAATGGACAATGTCAGCATACCAATCTGAAGATGAATAAGAATCCATGATTCTTTCTTTTTCCAGGATTACTTGATTTTCTTCAGGTTATGATTCTTCTGTCATAGCATGTAATCCTAATGCCTGACAATTTGAGTCAGCCAGCAGTTTGGCCAATCCTTGTCCTTTGACCAGCTTAGTAGGTCTGATTTCCACTTCATATTCCATAATTTTGGCAATCCACCTTCCCCTCTTTCCTTCACTATCAGGCTGTGTCAAAACATCCTTCACTGCAGCATTTGGAACAAAGGAAACAACCTTGGAGTGTAAAATATAAATTCTGAAAAATTTTAAAGCCTTTACCAGAGCATAGGCTTGTTTCTCCAAGATACTGTATTTCAGCTCTGAATCTCTAAGTGTTTTGCTGAAAAAGGCAATTGGTTGTTCCAATCCCTCCTCATTCTTCTGAAGTAGGACAGCAGCAATGGTGTCTTCTGAAGCAAAAGAAAATGTAAGAAATTCTTTGTCAAAATTTGGACTCACCAGGATAGGTGCTTCAGTCAAAGCCACTTTAATCTTCTCAAAAGCTGCCTTTGCTTCAACAGTCCACCTGACTTCTTGGTCCTTTTTTAACATGGCTGTAATTTGCTTAATTGTTTCAGCAAAATTAGGAATAAACCATCGCAGAAAATTAATTTTGCCAATAAATGATTGCACATCCTTTTTACTCCTGGGCAAGCTAATCTTCAGTATTGCTTTGACTCTTTCAGGGTCAATTCTGATACCATCAGCTGATACCAAGTGCCCAAGCAACTTACCTTCTTGTACAACAAAATGTGATTTTTTAGGGTTTAAAGATAAGCCAAATTTCCTGCATTTTATGAAGGTTTGTTCTAAATGCTTCAAATGTTCATCATCAGACTTTGAGAAGACAGTGATATCATCCAGATAGATAACTACAAACTTATCTTTTTCACCCACGAATGCAATGTCCATAGCTCTCTGAAAGGTTGCTCCGGCATTCATCAAGCCAAAAGGCATCTTGTCATACATAAATGTCCCCCAGGGGGTTGTAAAAGCTGTCTTTTCTTTGTCATCAGGATGCATGGCAATCTGATTGTATCCTGAGAAACCATCTAGCATAGAAATCCTTTGAGCTCCAACCACCTGCTGCAAAACCTGCTCAATCTTGGGGAGAGGATAATTGTCTTTTAATGATGATCGATTCAAATTTCTGAAGTCAACACATAATCGAATCTCTCCATTCTTCTTTCTAACAGGAACCAAATTGGCCACCCAAGAAGAATACCTAAGAGGCACTATTATTTTTGCATCCAACAACTTCTTTAATTCTTTTTCAATTACAGGGAATAAGGCTGGATTGATTCTTCTTAATTTCTGCCTGAAAGGTTTCACATTAGGTTTTAAAGGAACTTTGTGCTGGATAACTGCTGTATCATAGGTTTTTAGTTCTTTGTAAGACCAAGCAAATGCATCTATATATTTTCTCAACAGCCTGATATATCTGCTTCTTTGCTCAGCTGTTAGGTTTTTAGACAGTTTTACCATTCTGGGATGTTCTGCTGAACCAATATTGTACTCCTCTACATTGTCTTCTGAAGATTGCATTACTGGTCTGGAAGGTGTATCATCTTTAGTGAATATTCTTTCTAAAGGTACTAGACCTTTTGGAATGAAATTGCTCTTCAATTCAATAATCTTATGCCCAGCTATCTCCTCTGCAGCAAATTCATCTAACTGTTCATCCCTTTCATCTATTTCTTGATCAATTTGATTGTTTGAAAATTCATCTACAAGCTCAAGAAATTTTTTTATTTCAATGTCATCTTCAAAAACCCTCCAATGTCTCACATTATCTGGAACACATGGTCTATATCTCACTTCTATTGGATACCTTAATTGAGTGGTTTTTTGGAATTCTGAAATGTGTGGCAGCCAGGGCTAAAGAATCTGCAGTTTCATTATTATTTCTGGGAATATGAGTAATATTAAATGCTATAAAATAGTTCTCAAGCATATCCCATACCTCATTTCGATATACTTTCAGCAAACCCTGCTTTACTTGATATTTGTTCTTTACTTGCTGAACAACTAGTTCGGAGTCGCCAAATGCAGAAATCTGCTGAATTCCCAAATCTTTAGCAGCCTTCAATCCCAGTAGTAGGGCTTCATACTCAGCAGTGTTGTTGGTGGTAGCAAATTCTAACTTAAACATAAGTTTCACCATTTCACCCCCGGGAGAAATCAATAAAATTCCAGCTCCAGCACCTTCTTTGCATGAAGACCCATCAAAATACAACTGCCACAATACATCCTGCTCTTCTTGACTGTGTTTTATAGGCTGATCTTTTTGTACTTGTAACAGACCAGCAGAATTTTCTTCCTCACTAAACTGTAGTATGCATGAACCAAGGTCTTTATCCACAGAATACATTGGGTGATTTGTAGGGTTTTTCTCATCTGTGACTATGTAAGCCAACTGTAGCTCTCTATAAAGTCTCCTGTTTTCTCCACCAAAAACAGGAATAGTTGCATAAGAGCGGTCCATCTGTAATGTTCCCCCAACTTTCTTAGCCCATGACCGAGACAGAAGTAAACCAAATTTTGGTGTGATGTCAGCTACCATAACATCCATTATTACACTTTTCATGGGTAACTGAGTAAGATTGACAACCATATCTTTTATCACTCCTAGACATTTTACAGCTTGGGAGTCAAAAGCATATAGATCATGGTAAGGCTCAGTGACATTAAGGCCCAGGGCTTCCATCACAGATTTTGGCATCAAATTATGGGATGCTCCTGAATCTAGCAGACAGTTATGAATCATCTGCTCATGCACAGTCAGAGTTATATAGAAAGGAGGAGAAGCACCAGCTTCATTTTCAGTCTTTTCAGCCAAAGCTGATCCAATAAAGATTCTAGGATTTTCCTCCTGCAGATTTACTGTATCTGAAACTGGCTGATTATTGGGTATATTCATTACTTTTAAAACTGTATTCTTGTATGATGGATTTTTTATAAGCTCAGAAAATGGCACAGGAATTTTAAGTTTTCCTAACTCATTTTCCAAACTAAAATTTTGACCTGACCTATTCACCTCTTCAATTTCTGTATTCTTC
Source organism: Larix kaempferi (assembly GCA_027924585.1). NCBI lineage: Eukaryota > Viridiplantae > Streptophyta > Pinopsida > Pinales > Pinaceae > Larix > Larix kaempferi. The sequence goes on along the minus strand of BSBM01000617.1, from coordinate 2,069,900 downwards.
TTAGGTTTTTCTGCAGGTTGCTTCTTTTCTGCTACAGGATCAGCAGTTGGTTTATCAGGAATAACTGGAGCAGGAACAGCAGCTTTCTTCTTAGGAGTTTGAACTACTTGTTTCGGTCCAGTTCTGAGATTAATAATTTTCTTAACTCCATTCTGATTGGTAGCAGCATTTACAGCAGTTTTTTCACATTCCAAATCATTTTCAACTTCATACAAATCAGCATCATAGTATTCAGAATTTAGAAAATCTTCTTCAGTAACAAAGCCTGTAAACATTTTATCTCCAATGTGGTTCATATCCTGATCAGTCTCAGTTTCTTCAAAGAGCAACTGCTGATCAATTTCTTCTTCATCAACCAAATTATTTTGAAAAGGTGGGGGCACTTTTTGATCTTCATTTTCTCTCCTTTCTTGCTGGATGTCATTATTTCTTCGCTCCCTTGGCATGAATCTAGGTGCAAATTGTCTTCTAAACTGATTTTGATTATTTGGATTCCTCTGAGCTTCTGGAGCAGGTTTAGCAGAATTCTTTTCAAGCTCTAGTTTATTCAACTTTGCAGTAAGGATCTTAACCATTTTGGCCATCTCATCTATCTTGGCCTCAGCAGATTGAGAAGCAGAGCCTGCTGTGACAGCTTCTTTCTTTCCTTTTCTTTCATACAGCTGCTGAGATGTTTCATTCTTAAGTCTATTTGAAGCTAACAAATTAGACTCTACCTCTAGGGCTGCATCTTGCATGTTCAGCAGGGTGATAGGTCTTCTCTCTCTGAGTAATAAAGAAAATTCATGATCAAAAGCATTGGCATAGGTCAACTTGGCTGATGTTTCAGTGGGTTTAATTTCTGCTGGAATTCTACTGTACATCTTATTAAACCTCTTGGAAAAATCTGCAACAATCTCATCTTTCTTTCTTCTGAGAGCTCCAAACTCAGTTATATAGTATGTGTGATCTTTAGTGTCTCCCCACTGTCTCATGAAAAGCTCATGGAGTTCCTCAATAATAGTAATGGAGTTAGCAGGCAAGTCTCTAAACCATTTTCTTACATCTCCATCTAGACTCTGAACAAATACCCTCATCCACACATCTTTAATTTCAATATTCTGATTGTCAGCATAACTCATGAAAGCCTCCCAATGTTCTTCAGCAGTGATTTCCCCTTGTCCATTGAATCTAGGCATATATTTCTGGTAATCACCTCCAGGCAATGCATGTAGAGGCTGAGGTAAAACTAATGGTGCATACCTAGCTGCTACCATTCTATCCATCATATCCATAGGTGGATTTTGGGCTGCCATTGTGGACTGAGGTTTAGACTGAGATTTTGAGGAGGAAGATATTTGACTAGAACTTTTTTGAAAAGAATTTCTTCCTACCTTCAACTGAAAGATTGGTATTTTATCAGGGGAAGAGGTTTTAGCTTTCAAAAAACTTTGAGGATTGGTGAAAACCTGAAAAGTGTTCTCAGAAAGGATAGGTTTTATACAGGGTGAAATTTCAGCTAGGTCTAATGATTCACCCAACTGGTGAGAGTCACAGGAAGCTGGCAAAGATCGAGATTTTCTGAGTTTGTTTGCTGTTTTTAAAATCTGCTCAGGGTCTGTCACACCCAATTTTAATGGAGAAACAGGCTTATTCCTGGTCCGAATCCCTTTAGAAGCCAGTGTGACTTCTTTTTGGTGAAAATAGCCTTCAAAAACTGCTGGTTCAAGTCCACCTCTTAAACCAGAAAAATGATGAGTATCCCAGGGAAGATATGCTTCAGCTTCGTCCCCGGCAGCGGCGCCAAAGATGTTTGTGTCAGAAATTGTTACTAAGGCTAGGGTAACAAGCCAACACAATCTCAAAAATAAAATCAATCCAAACTAGGTTTTTAGGGTTTTGTTTTGTAGGTTTTGGTTAGAAACTTCAAGAGCATAAGGGAATACATTCAGCAGATAAGTAAAAACTAATTCATACACATATATCTATGAAGATGCATATATATCTCAGGAATCCAACAAAAGATTGCAATGAAGTTCATACAATAAAAGACAAGCATCACTGGAAATTACACATAAAACCAGAAATGAATTTGTCAATCAAGAAACTATATAAGTTCAAAATGAAGCCAATACATATCAGAAGTGGGACAAGGAGTCATATATTCATAGTTTCATCAAAAATGCATATGAGAGTTTGCAATACTTAGCAGTGAACAAGTCTGGTAGAGTCAACAGCTTGCAGACCTCCTAAAGCTCTCCAAAAATTCGAACCCTTACAATGTCTTTTTTCCCTCTCTAAATAGTTTTTTATCTCCAAAAAACAGTTAGGGTATTTCCTACTAATTCTCCATCGAATGACTAGACTAGGTAAAATAGCATTTACATTTTTACAAATTACAATTTTGCTAAAAATAGCAAATCTTTAACAAAAAGTCTTAAATGAACCTAACTGCCTCCTATTTCTTTCGATGCCTCCACAAGCAAAGAGATGCCATCTGGACTTGAGGATCTTTTCTTCATTCTTTTGTGCTTTTGCTCCAGCTCAGCTATTCTTTTCTGTAGGTGTTCATTTTCATGCTGCAAAGTTTCAACTGTCTTTTCTAATTCTGAACATTGCCTGTCAGCAACCCTTTTTCTTCTGAGTACTTCCTTTGCATCAATCACTAACTCCTGAAAGTTGTCATGAGTATCTTGAAGATCTTATCTTAATCTTCTATTTGCCATCATTAGACCATCATTAACTTCCTGCATGTAATTCATTTGTTGTTTATACTGTTTGACAGTCTTCTTCAAATTATCCTTATCAGAATTAACCAATTTTTCTATTGCAGCATCTTGCTCCTCATTAGGTTTGCAAAACATGTCAAACTTCTTAAATATTGCTTCTTCTGTCAATAGCTTCTCAGCAGTATCTTCAATGGTAGGGTTTGAAACATTTGTTACCTGTACTGACTTAATCTCTTCTGTTGACAATTTTCCAGAATTGTCTTCAACGATGGATTTAGAGCTTTTTTCACCTGTTACTTTTACTGACCTAATATTCTCTCTTTTAACTGAATGCAATTCACTTTTCTTTGATTTCTCCTCCTCCATGGACTCTTCATCCGAGATGGTCACCTTATCAATCTTCAATTTTGGATTTGACAGTTTTTTCATACTTAACCTTAATTTGTTTTTAGACCTAGTTTTAGGTCTCCATAAAGAAGCTGCCTCTCCCATCATTTTTAATTTCTTCCCTTGATATTGGATAGATGCTAACTCTACCACTTCCAGCTTTTTGATCTTCTTCTTAGGCTTGGTGGCTTTGTCCTCTATAGATTGATTTTCTTTAATCTCAGTTTTAACCTCAATCTCAGGAATAAACTGCTCTTCTTTTAACATATAGCCCTCATCATCTGAGAGGACTGTGATGGGGCTTCTTGGCTGATTATGAACTTCTTCTTTTGCTACAGGAATCACTTTGATATCAATTTTCTTCTCCTCTTGAAAATCTGCTATAGGTGATGACTTCTTTTCAAGAAATTCCTCTTCCTTTTTGTCATCAAATAATGAGAACTTGACTTTATTGTGCTCTGAAAATTCCTGAGGCTGACTGTCATTCTGTCCTTCATCTGCTACCTGCTTTGTCTTCTTTTTAGCTTTAATATCATGTTTGTTTGCAGGTTTAACTGAATGCCCTAACTTTTGTATCATTACTTTTCCCTTATCAGTTTGTCTTTTGGGTTGTTGGTCTTCTCCTTTAGGATGAAGCCCTGACCAAAACAAAAAGAAGTCCCAAGTTTTTCCCTCATGCTGCAACACTGTAGAGATGATTAGCTTAATGAGACCATGATGAAACAGTGATTGAGAAGTATGATCATCATGCTATTTTATTTTGCTTGACATTTTCTGCAGGCTTTTAAAGAAAAAGAATGGCAAATTCATTTTAGAAATCCCTGCCATGTGCTGTAGGAACCTGAGATGATATTTGAACACTAATGAATACCTTCCTTCACAAGTCACATAACTCTGAAGAATCCTTATAGGTTCAATCCACTCCTTCCTGAAATTATGTATGAGAATACCTTTGTTCCAGTCAGGAATAACATTAGGCAATAAGTATCTTTGAGGATCAAACTCAAAAGGAGACTTCTTAAACCAGAGCTCGCCCTCATTACTAATTTCAGTGGCTTCTGCAATCAATTCCACTGTCAATTTGAATCTCAAAGGATCCATTATAATCATCTCATTTTTAAGTCCTTTAGCAAAACTGCAGGACACTTGAGCATTAAAACCATCTATCCTTTTGAAGAATTTCAACCAGCCTGCCTGTTGGAACAGCTCTGCACAATCTGGAAGTTTCTGAATCCATGTCAAGTCTGTGGGCTCAGCCCTATTAACCTTGCCACTTTTACTGCTTTTTCCCATATCTTTCTTTTCAGGGAACAGGAACAGTCTAGTTTTAGGTTTCAGAAATGTTTTATAAGCTGTTTTCTGAGCAAATAATTCTGCAGGTTATAACAATTTCAGTGATATTTAAATCACCTGCACAAATTAACAGACCTTTCTGTGTAACACCTGTATCAAGCTAGCAGACTCCCTTCTGTGTAAAAACTGAGTTCTACAGATAACTCTGTGAGTCTTTTCGACGCCCTATTATGTATATTCTGATGTTTAAAACATTAGGTCATGATAGAAACATTCATGCAAATTCCTCCTAACTGGCTTCAGGTGACTATTTCTGTGGTGAATTCCTCATCTTACGATCTATTACATCCTCCTCAGCAACCAATTTTTTCAGAAAAATCATGCAGCAGCAAAAACCCAAATTTTCCAGCTATATGGGTTATAATATAATACCTGTCAATTACTCGTCCAATGTGGCTTAATGTCTTCAATTTGAGGTGTCAATGATGTCCTCCTTCGAGCACAGGTGTCCTCATATCGATTTTTTAGCCGCAGGTGAATGAATTCAAAAGCCCTAAATTTCGCTGGCGCCATAACACACCTGTCTCCTTTCCACAGCGACACAATCCACCGTTTAACAGTGAACTCTCCTGCACAAACACTGCCTCTTCTGTGATGATGCGTGTGACAAGAGAAAATTGACAGCTAAACCCGGAATTGGCTGGTCTCTGTGCAACTGAACCCGCATAACATGTAATGATGCCCTTGTTTTCTCTTCGTGATTAACAACCAACTAACATCATGCTCAAAATGCTGTAAACACGTGTTAAACACTCACACAATGCGATTAGATACTCTCACTCTGCATCATGATTGAAATCAGATCGAAAATTTACAAAAAACTCATGCCACGATATTCCTGTAGTGCGCTCTGTGTTAAACTTTGGTGTAGCGCTACAAGAATATCTTTTAACCAAAATTTAGCAATTTTCTAACTTTTTGCCAATTTGTCGGAGATTTTGGCAGCTATTTGGTTTAGGACATAAGTTCAACCATTCTCTAAAGTCATTGATGATTCTCCTTTTGAATATAAAACTCTCATTGACCCCCTTTTCAATATAAAAAATGACCAAAATCAAATGAAATCTGAAAGGATTGGGTTCAAACTTTATTCAATCACTCATAAGGTTCTTAAGAAGGCAAAAACCAAAACTGAAAACCAAAAATTAACTAAGGTAGACTCAAAAAACAAACCAAAATTGGAAAGAAAAAACTAAAATTGCAGAAAAATTTACTGACTTAACACTTCTCATAAATATCATTTGTTAATTTTCCCATTTGCAGGGAGTTGAAATGTATGGACTAGGGAACTGGGCAAAGGTTGTAGACCTTGCAGGCACAAAGACAAAATCCCAATGCTATGACTATTATATGATGGCATACATGAATTCTCCATGTTACCCTCTATCTGTATGGTGCCCATTCCTTCACCTTTTGTGTTTATACTCACTGAGTTAAAATCAGTATTGAGCTTGACCATTTATTTCAAAACTTATAAGTTAAGCGGAACTATTTCTAGGATATGTCACATGTTATTGGAAAGACAAAGGCAGAGCTTTTAAACATGGCCAAAGTACATGGGGAAGGCAAAAAAAGTTAGTTGGGAATCCATTCAATTGAATTTCAGTTTTAATTTATGATATTATCTATCATTGCATGCCACATTATTCTTTGAGTAAAGAGGAAAAATATATATACTGGGTATAGGTTAAAGTGGCCAGTTCTTTCCCCCAGGCCAAAGTTTCGGTCTATCTATTAACAGGCTACTAGCAAATCTTCTCATTTATTACAATTTTTCCTGTTCATTGAGTTAACTATCTTCTTCAACCTGGAAACATATCTGGTGAAGAAAAATAAATGTACTTAGGTGGTTAAACTTAAAATTACTGGATTTTGCTGAATTGCTGCATATTAGTTATTGTTTGATAATATTGCTCAGACATCTCCAGAAGCACTGTCCTTTGGATTTTTTTATGGTGTTAGCTTAGCCCTTTGTGTGGGTAAATACCATATAATCTTGTAGGGGATCTACCCTTTGGATGCATTGAGGCTGGGGTGTGCTTGCTAGAATGTGCATCAAATTGTAGTGATTTGAAATGGATAGAATTTGTCATCTGTTTTGGTACTTTCTGAGTGGAAAATTGGAGCCATGGACTTCTAGAGTTCCATTTTTGGGGCAGAGCCTATTTTGGTGATTTTTGGGGTCTTGAACTTTTGGACCCTGTTTTGGGCCCATAGGAATTGGCCCATAGGAATGGATCACCAAGGATAATGATCTAAGTAACAGAGCTTGTAAGGTATTGATCCGACAAGGTTGCAATCGATTCCCACATTGCATTAGAAAATGTATAGTTACCAAAAAAGATGCTTTAACATTCTCATGTTTGTAACAAATGGGGCACTTATGCCATTGAAATATCAGATATTTTAGTTGTTAGGAAAGAGGAAGGTTGCCTAGAGTCAAAGAGGAAAAAATCAATGTTTTTAGGCTCAATGAAAGATTTGCATACGGAGTGCAGTTGAAAGAGCCATGTAGATTTCTTAGAGTGAAGTCTCCAAAGCTTGTTGAGTGTGGCAAGAGCCATGCAAATTGTTTAGAGCGAAGTCACCAAAGCTTGTTAAGCTTGGAATCTACCCTAGGCTTAGAATCGAGCCATTGATAACCCTATGTTGGTTTATACTCCATGAAGGGATTTCACTACCAATGTTTCCACCATGCTAATGCATTGGGACACCTTTTTTTAGAAATGACCCTTTTGCAATGAAATCTCTAACAATCTAAAGTGATAAAGAGCCAAAATTCAACATTTAGAGATGCTCGAGTCTTCTAGTGATGGGAATTGCCATCATAAAAGGTCATTGGCTTGTATAAAACACTTTTGAAAAAGTTGCTTCGGTGAAAACTAAGGGGATCCAGTGAGAAATTTTCCTTCAAAGAGAACCAAAGGAAACCACCAAATGTAGTGGTCATTCAAAGAAATGCTAATTTGAAAGGAATACCTCTACCAACTCAAATGTGCTTGATGGTTTCGTAGGGTTTCCAAATGCTTTGTGAGCCACAAAGATTCCTTGAATACAAAATTTTCTAGGTGCTAATACTAAAGTTTTGAACTTGACATTTTATAAAATTTTCTTTCCAATGGTGGGTTATGTGCAAAATGTAGTCAATAGAGAGCCCATCATATAGCACAAGTGATGCTCATGCAATTGTAGGTCATGGTAGAAAAAAATTATAACCTAGGAAGTGCACAAATTTATAGGTGGAATACCCAAAATTGCAGGAACTAGAATCCAAGCAACATACAATTGTGGGAATTGATGACCTACAACTCAAAGTTGTGGAATTTGCAACTCAACATTGCAGTGATTATATGTTTGCAACACAACATTGTAGCCATAGAGAATAAAAAATACACCATTGCAGAAACCAAAAACTATGCAACTATGCACAAGACATCAACATGGAAAGAGGATCCACAACAACAAGGAAACACACAACATGATGTTGCAACAAGACAATTAAAGGATCTCACAATTTTCCAAATATGAAAGAAGATGACGAAGCTGAAACAAATTGTTTGATATATTATGTGACCATGTAACTTCCTTGACAATTTAACTAGTTATAAAAGGTCCTCAGAGCCTTTGTTATGAAATAGTGAGTCTTATAGGATCTCCTAGAGCTTGAGACAAAGTTTTGTAATTGCAAGTTCTCATACCATCCATCTATGGACTTTCTTTGAAGTAATACAATATCATTATTCAACCTAAAAGCTCAACAAGATTCTCACAATGACAGAGTATAAACTCTCAAATGGTAGCTTGAAGAGTTCTCTAGGTTATAGATCACCATGAGAGAAAGGATTTGATGGAGAGTTAGCATGATTTCTTTCACTTCCATAAATTCTAGTTTTTGATAAATGCTAGATAATAGCATAAGTGTGATTACCCCTTGGCTAGGGCAAGTATTGAAGTGGCTAGGGCATATTTATCATCATTGGACGAATTTTGAAGTGTCTAGGGAAAGTAAAGAAGTGCCTGGGCAAACATGGAAGTGGACGGGGGCGTATTTATCTCCATTGCGAGAATTTTCAAGTGCTTGGGGCAAATATTGAAGTGTATGGGCATTTTTTTCATCGTTGGGAGAATTTTGAAGTGGTCAAGGCAAATATTGAAGTGCATGGGGCAAGTATTGAAGTGCTTGGGGGCAATTTTGAAGTGCTCGGGGAAAATATTGAAGTGCATGGGGGGTTTTATCATCCTTGGGAGAATTTAGAAGTGCCTCGGAAAATATTGAAGTGCTTAGGGAATTTTTATCAGCTTTGGGAGAATTTTGAAATGCTCAGGGCAAGTATTGAAGTGTCTGGGGCGTTTTTCTTGTCAATGGGTGAATTTTGAAGTGCATGGGACGTTTTTCTTGTCAATGGGTGAATTTTGAAGTGCATGGGGCGTTTTTCTCATCATTGGGTGAATTTAGAAGTGCATGGGATTGTTGTTTATCAATGTAAGGATGCTTTAATAGTGTTGGGACGTTTTAAAACAATGATGGCCAAAGTTATCACATGCTGAGGCAAACTTGTGTGTATGGGGGCATTTTTGTGATTGCCTGGGTGATTATATCATTGTCAGGTGTTTTTCTCCCTTACCTAGGGCAATTATTGAAGTGCCTATGGCATCTTTATCATCATTGGATGAATTTTGAAGTGTCTAGGGCATGTAATGAAGTGCCTAGGAAAACATGGAAGTGGACGGGGGCGTTTTTATCTTCGTTGCGAGAATTTTCAAGTGCCTGGGGAAATATTGAAGTGTATGGGCATTGTTATCATCGTTGGGAGAAATTTGAAGTGCTCGAGGCAAGTATTGAAGTGCATGGGATGTTTCTATCATCATTGGGTCAATTTAGAAGTGCATGGGGCAAGTATTGAAGTGCTTGGGGCAATTTTGAAGTGCTTGGGGAAAATATTGAAGTGCTTAGGGCATTTTTATTATCTTTAGGAGAATTTTGAAGTGCCCGAGGCAAGTATTGAAATGCCTGGGGCGTTTTTCTTGTCAATGGGTGAATTTTGAAGTACATGGGGCGTTTTTCTTGTCAATAGGTGAATTTTGAAGTGATGGGGCGTTTTTCTCATCACTGGGTGAGTTTAGAAGTGCATGGGGTTGTTTTTTATCAATCTAAGGATGCTTTTATAGTGATGGAACGTTTTAAAACAATGATGGTCAAAGTTATCACATGCCGAGGTGAATTTGTGTGTACTGGGGCATTTTTGTGATTGCCTGGGTGATTATATCAATGTCGGTGTTTTTCTCCATTGCCTAGGGAAGTATTGAAGTGCCTAGGGCATCTTTATCATCATTGGACAAATTTTGAAGTGTCTAGGGAATATAATGAAGTGCTCGGGAAAACATGGAAGTGCTTGGGGGCATTTTTATCTTCGTTGCGAGAATTTTCAAGTGCTTGGGGAAATATTGAAGTGTGTGGGCGTTTTTATCATCATTGGGAGAATTTTGAAGTGGTCGATGCAAGTATTGAAGTGCACGGGATGTTTCTATCATCAATGGGTCAATTTAGAAGTGCATGGGGCAAGAATTGAAGTGCTTGGGGGCAATTTGAAGTGCTTGGGGAAATATTTTAATGCTTAGGGAATTTTTATCATCTTTCGGAGAATTTTGAAGTGCCCGAGGAAAGTATTGAATTTGTTGGGGCCTTTTTCTTGTCAATGGGTGAATTTTGAAGTGCATGGGGCATTTTTCTTGTCAATGGGTGAATTTTGAAGTGCATGGGGTGTTTTTCTCATCACTGGGTGAATTTAGAAGTGCATGGGGTTGTTGTTTATCAATGTAAGGATGCTTTTATAGTGTTGGGACATTTTAAAACAGTGATGGCCAAATTTATCACATGCCGAGGAAAATTTGTGTGTACTGGGGCATTTTTGTGATTCCCTGGGTGATTATATCATTGTCGGGTGTTTTTCTACCTTACCTAGGTCAAGTATTGAAGTGCCTAGGGCATCTTTATCATCATTGGACGAATTTTGAAGTGTCTAGGGCAAGTAATGAAGTGCCTGCAGAAATATGGAAGTGGACAAATGCGTTTTTATCTTCGTTAAGAGAATTTTGAAGTGCCTTGGGAAAATATTGAAGTGTTTGGGCGTTTTGATCATCGTTGGGAAAATTTTGAAGTGGCCGAGGCAAGTATTGAAGTGCATGGGGTGTTTCTATAATCATTGGGTCAATTTAGAAGTGCATGGGGCAAGTATTGAAGTGCCTGGTGGCAATTTTGAAGTGCTTGGGGAAAATATTGAAGTGAATGAGGAGTTTTATCATCCTTGGGAGAATTTTGAAGTGCCTCGAAAAATATTGAAGTGCTTAGGGAATTTTTATAATCTTTCGGAGAATTTTGAAGTGCCGGGGGAAAGTATTGAAGTGCTTGGGGCGTTTTTCTTGTCAATGGGTGAATTTTGAAGTGCATGGGGCGTTTTTTCTTGTCAATGGGTGAATTTTGAAGTGCATGGCGCATTTTTCTCATCACTGGGTGAATTTAGAAGTGCATGGGGCATTTCTATCATCATTGGGTCAATTTAGAAGTGCATGTGGCAAGTATTAAAATGAGTCGGGGGGATTTTGAAGTGCTTTGGGAAAATATTGAAGTGCATGGGGAGTTTTTATCATCCTTGGGAGAATTTAGAAGTGCCTAGGAAAATATTGAAGTTCTTAGGGCAATTTTATCATCTTTCAAAAAATTGACGTGCCTGGGGCAAGTATTGAAGTGCCTAGGGAAAGTATTGAAGTGCCTGGGGCGTTTTTCTCATCACTGGGTGAATTTAGAAGTGCATGGGGAATTTTTCTCATCACCAGATGAATTTAGAAGTGCATGGGTCAGTTTTCTCCTCACTGCATGAATTTAGAAGTGCTTGGGGTTGTTATTGATCAATGTATGAATTATTTTATAGTGTTGGGACGTTTTAAAACAATGATGGGAAAAGTTATCACTTGCCGCGGAAAATTTGTGTGGATTGAGGCATTTTTGTGATTGCTTGGGTGATTATATCATTGTCGGGTGTTTTTTTCCCTTGCCTAGGGCAACTATTGAAGTGCATAAGGCATCTTTATTATGATTGGACGAATTTTGAATTGTCTAGGGCAAGTAATGAAGTGTCTGGGAAACCATGGAAGCGGATGGGGGCATTTTTATCTTTGCTGATAATTTTGAAGTGCCTGGGGAAAATATTGAAGTTTCTGGGTGTTTTATTCATCGTTGGGAGAATTTTGAAGTGGCCGAGGAAAGTATTGAAGTACATGGTGTGTTTCTATCATCATTGGGTCAATTTAGAAGTGCATGGGGTAAGTACTGAAGTGCCTCGAGGGAATTTTGAAGTGCTTGGGGAAAATATTGAAGTGCATGGGGATTTTTTATCATCTTTGGGAGAATTTAGAAGTGCCTAAGAAAATATTCAAGTGCTTAGGGCATTTTTATCATCTTTGGGAGAATTTTGAAGTGCCCGGGGCAAGTATTGAAGTGTCTGGGGCATTTTTCTCATCACTGGGTGAATTTAGAAGTGCATAGGGCATTATTCTCATCACTGGGTGAATTTAGAAGTGCATGGGGTTTTTATTTATCAATTTATGGATGCTTTTATGATGTTGGGACATTTTAAAATAGTGATGGGCGAAGTATCACTTGCCGAGGAAAATTTGTGTGGATTGAGACATTTTAAGTATTCATTGACAAATATGCATCTCTCCTACCATTTGGCACCAAAGAGAAGAAATTTTGGTGAGAAGATTGGTTGGAAGCTTGGAATTGGTCCAATAACTATCTCTCTATATAAAGGAAGTGGCTCGCTACTAGGATATTCACTTAATTTTATCAATTTGTTGGCATGTCAAGATTCATGACCCCACATGTCCATTGGACCATTAAGGGATGAGATAACAAGTAGAGTCCCCAATTTCCCTGAATCTACTTAGTGAAGTTGTGTTTCATCGACACTTTATAGTTGTGAGTGATCAAATACTGATTGTGAAATGTATAAATAAATCCATCCTCTCCTCATTCATACACTTGTTCATTCGAGAGTCTAGGAGTTGAGAGAGTCTAGAGTTGAGCTCCGGTATATGTTCTTATGTTGCACTACCTTATTAATCTACATAATCAAAAGCTTGAGTATTATTGGAAAAATATTCGCCAATTTTTTACTATATTTTTTAAATCAGTGAAAGATTTGCCAAGTTTTTACAATTTTTTATAATTAAGTGAAATATTTGCCAAGATTTTACAATATCTTATAATTTAGTGAAATATTCACCAAGATTTTACATCATTATATAATGAAATGGAAGATTCGCCAAAAATTATATATACATATTATATTATTGATAAAATCGCCTTCAAGTTTTCCTATATATTAGGGAGATTCACCCATTTTTTATACATATAAATTTTGGGGGGGTCCTTAAAATCATCCCTGCCGTCAACATATCGGAAGTTATGTTCTACACTTAGAAGTTCGTACCGACATGTTTCGTCGGCTATGACGTCACAAGGAACGGTATGACAACATTATAAGGCTTTGAGGACAAAGCCTTTCTAAGAGAGAGGAAATCTTATGAGTAAAATAATAATAAAATAAACATCAATATATATATATATATATATATATATATAATAATAATAATAACAACAACAACAAACAAGAATAATATAATAATATAATTAATTAGTGAAATGGTGTAACTCTATATGAAGAGTTGCATTAGACACCCTTTAAACAATTATAAATATGGGAAATTCTATCTTGTAAAAGACCATATCTATTTTATCAACTTTTATATATATTCATGGATTATTTGTATTTTCGAAAGTTGAAGTTCGAGAAGTTCCAATAAACGGATTTTTACCGTTACATACTTAGAAATGGAAGCCGAAGTTTGCAGTTGAGAATCCATTTCCTTCAAGTTCTTTTGCAATTGTTGAAGCTCATTTTCCATGCTACTCGGTTTATCTTCAACAACTTGTACACGAATCGAACATTTTATCAATATAATCCCTGTGCAATAAAAGCATTTGAATGAAGATATTATCATATCACAAAATCATTTTCCCTCACCACCAAAAATAAAATAAGGAGGAGTCAAGATTACCTGGACTTGTGATAATGATGCTTCCTAGGTTGCCAAATGACACTGGATGTCTCTTATCTCATATGCCATGGAACCAACTTCTAAGGCCATTCTTTTCAAATTTTTCTTCTTTTCTTGCATAGCTTGCAGAATGGGATTCAACTCTCGAGGATAGCTCTTGTCGGAATTCGACACCAACATCAACATCTTGACTATGGATTTTCTATGGTTTCTATGATTGAAATTGGATTGAGTTTTTTTCAATCCAGACTAGTTAAAACAACAATGAAAAAGAAAACCATTTATGTCTTCAATTTTGTTATGTAGATGTATCTCTCCTATGGAATTCCGAATCCAAATACCTTAATGGATCTCTCCTATGCAAATCCAATTCCAGATACTTAAAGAAAAAAGTATATGTCCTTTCTATGGACCTCCAAGTCCAAATAATTCAAAGAAACAATGTATAATACCTAAATATACTGCCAAAAGACCTTGATTTAGTCCATTCCTTCCAAGAAAAATGCAAATTGTTTTGTGATCACCATCCTAACAAAAATTTATGATGCAAAAATTCAAATACTGCTTAAAGAATTGCATAATGCCTTTAGCCTTTGCTTGTAAAAGCACAAGACTACAAATGCAAAGCCAAAGAGTGAAATTTGTAGGCCTAATCAGCCATGATTCATAATGTGAACACTATGCTTGTCACCATATCCATCTCCAATTTAAGAGATCATTTTTTTGAAGAAATTAATTAGGACTACATGAAAATAGAATTTCTAGCCACATCCATCACTTGGGAGCTTTAAACCAGTGGCCAAATAATTGCCCAAGTGGTATCTATTTATGATATGTCTGTAACTACTTTCGATATGTCCTCAAAGGAGAAGAACCCCAAACCTATCGAGGGTTCAACACCCACTTGCACATCCCTTACTTCTCAATTGCCTGTGATCATTTACATTTTTTTTGTAAGTAAGAGTTTGTATTACCATTCTAAAAATAAAAATATACATATACCGACTTCTTGAGTTTGGGCTGACAACATTGGAAAATTAGGCCAAACTCAAATCAAATTCCAGAAAATTTCAGCTCTTATAAGCCTCAAAAAGATTGAAATTTCACTAATTAACTAGATGACAGCTTGGTTGTAGATAGAACCAAAAAGTAGACATCTGGACTAAGAAAACTTAGAGGCTTGCGATACATGTTATAGGTGATTCGTCTGAGAATTAAGTAAAAAAGAAGGATAGAAAACTAAAGTGCTAAAATAACCTGCATGATATAGAAAAATTATCAGTCTAAATGCGCTTCTTTGTTCCAGCAGGATCATCCCTGCACCTCTACTCCAAGTGAAGGGAAATCTTGGTTGACCACTATCGGATCTATCATGTCCCTATCTTGTTGATGTCGAGCTAGTTGTGAGCAAATGTCTAGCACCAAATTGAGCTTGTGCTTGAGCTAATCGCTTTTGAAATGGAGGTTGGCCACTTCACCTCGAATCTCATATATTAGCCTCTCATGTTCTTCTACCAAGCAAAGGCCTCATATGTCCTCATCCTGATGACCATCTATAGGCTACTAATTCAAGGGCCTGGTGGGAGAGTTGCTGCCCTTTTTCCTTACTTATGTCTCAATACCAATTGTCTTGGAATCACCCTATAGGTGAGGAGTCTTCACCTTGTGAGCGGTATCAATAGGAGTGAAGGTGTTATCATCCGTCCAAACCACATGACATCCCCATTGGAGATCATCATCCTCTTTAGTTTATTGCGCGACACCAATGTGAAAGGAGTCAAAGTTTCCAAGTAAGTTATATACCTCGATAGTTTTTTTGGATAACTTCCTCGAGTTGATACCCATCACTTCTATGCAGCAAGATATCCTTAGGTCGAGCCCTCTCCTCCACTGTAGCCACCTTATCGTCCTTAGGACTGTTTCCTGAACAACAAGTTGATAATCTTCACTAGGATGAACGGTGAAGTCACCATCATGTCCTACAACTTCTACTTGTGGTTCTCTGTAGCCTGCATTCATCAAAGCATCTTCATCATTGTTTGTGCTTGCCCTCTCTGAAAATACCAAGCTCCTCGACATGGCCTTCCTCTTCTCCTAAGGTGTTTCATCTTGAGAGGAAGAGGAGGCCAGATGCACTCTTTGGTCTACAAATGCACCCATATCAATTGATGCATCAAGGTAGAGCCTTGCATAAGAAGGATGTCTTCACTCTTATTAAAAAACTTCAACATACCATCATCCATCAAGTTTGTGACGAGCTTAATAACTGTCTATCCATAAGTGGTATTACTCTCCACGATCTCCCTTGTATTGCATACTGATTGCACCATCATTCCCACGCTCATAGTACAAACGATCATCATGAAGATCCAGGTGGAATAGGTGCTAGTTAAAGCCCCCACACGCCTGCCAATCCCTCTTAGCTTCAAGGTGGCGAAGCATGGTCTCCCATTTTGCGTTGGCATCCTCAATCACGATGTCACGCCAACCGAGGTCTACAACCATTTACATTGGATGTGTCTAGAAATTAAATTAAATGTGTACATCAAAAAAGTTTCATGAAATAGATTGTATCAAAATTGATGTAAATTAATACATATAAATATTTATGTAGAATATTAATTTTTATGAATATTTTTTAAATTTTTATTAATAAATTTAATGATAAAAAATGGTGTCTAGATTATAAATAAACATTTTAATAAAACATAGTAAAAATATTAAAAAATAATATTAATCTTGATAACTTTATTAAACATCATGTGTGCTGATGTATTGTTTTCCATTAATTGTAAATGGTGGGACGCATATATTCTATGGAGTTACTAATAAAATAAATAAAATAATTTAAAGTAGAGATGCCCTTTTCTGGTTGGGTTGGCAATGGCATTTTGTTAGTAATTATTTGAAACGCACATGTAAGCATGAGTGGTGTTTTATTTTATTATTTAAATCATTAAATATAAGAAAATTCAAATAAATATTTGAAACGCTTTTGCGTACATTGGTGGTGCTTTATTTAATATGTATTTAATTAAAAAATCAAACAATTTTCTGGATGCGCAGTGATTATTTATTCAATTAAAAAATTAAAAGTTGTCTCGATGTGCACATCATTGGTAATGCTCGTTGGTAGGTGGGCACATGCGTTTGGCTCAGAGAAACTGTTAGGTGAGTAGGTATAGATAAGGAAAGGAAAGAAAGAGGACCAAACATCAAAGTGGTAGACAGTTTACCCCATCATGAAGATATCTTCCCTTCTTATTTTTGGTTTGCCTGTGTATCAATGGCTTGTCTCTGTATCAATGGCCGCTGTAGCCACCCCCTCCACTGCATCTCTTGCTAGCAACTATTATAATATTTTGTTTTTCATAAATCATTGTGGTCCAGATGTAGAGAAAACTTTCACCAGCCATCTCTACAGTCGCCTTCTTTTACATGAACTGCGAATGTTTGTGGAGAAGGAGGAATGGCAGGCGGGAGACGCTATTAGAACCGCCTCAGTCCATATCGCTATGGAATCAAATCGGTGCCTCATTGAGCAGGTAAGAACTCAACATTTGCTTTAATTTGGATAGATGTACATCATTTCTAATGAATTCGATTTATTGTATTGGTTTATGTTGGATAGATATACATAGTTTCACTACTTCTATATGTTTTTATTGTGAATGACCAGAGAAAAGGGAGCGTTGCTGGATAAACTGTCTGTTGAAAAAAGTAAAAAATCCAACGCTTTTGGATGAGAAGGAGAAAGATTTTGAAAATACACTGTTGATGCAGAGAAATGAGAGCTGTATCTCTACTGTACTGTGTGCTGCCGTTCAAGGATAAAGAAATTAGGGTTTTAAATCCATTTTATCCATTTTTTAAAGAGTTTTATCATTGTAAATTGTGATGATAATGGAAAAGATTAACCTTCACTGAGACTCTTTGGTTTATTGGATCCTTTGGTATCTGTATTATATGCTCATGAAAGAGGATTTATTTGTTGAAATGAATCTTGCGTATAGTGTGTAGGCTGTGTTATCATGTAAATTGAATTTATGAAGTTTTAATTTTGTTAATCTAAGTTTGATTGATAGTCAAGTGAGAAGATATCTAAATGTGAGGTGTATTTGATTTATTTTAATGGATAATTTTTTAGAAAAATAGGGTTGAAATGTTTTTCAAGATAATTCATGTCAAACTCTGTGCCAACTTCGTAGAAAATAAAAAAGATCTCATTGTTTTATGAAGAGCTTTGTTAATGCTTACTGTTACTATTTATTTGTAATATGGATCTCAAATGATTTAATTTATTTACTGTTACTGTTACTGTGTTATTGTTAGAATTTATTATTTATTTTTAATCAAATGATTTAATTTAATTAATTAAGTTAAACAGTTTATCACCTGGGACTGATCTTTTACGGAATTTCAATATCTTAAAATCCATCCATTTATAAATTAATTGGTCTTAATAAAGAACTGTCGAGAGAAGCCCGATCAACATTTAGAATTTGAATATTGGGTAGATCATTATATGAATTATAAGGTACTCGTCTTCTTCATAATTATATGAATTATTTTATAAGAAACGATCACTCTGTAAAACGTTTTTGTTTTATCATTTATAAAGTTTTAATTTAATATTATTTTCATAATTATAAATATTACAGCATAAATTGAACTTTGCACATGAATCTATCGAAGGATAGCGAATCAGCGATATCATAGATCAGCGTAGCTTTGTATATGGATCTATCAAAGCATAGTTATATCAGGTATGGTATATCAGGGTATTTGCAACTGAAGGCATGTTGCTTTTCTATACAGATGCTTTTCTATACATATAATAGATTAAAATTAAAAGTTAAGATGGATAATAGATTGAAATTAAAAGTTAAGATAGATATAAGTTGGTATTTTATATATAGTTATAAATTAAAAGTTAAGATTAAAATTAAAAGTTAAAATGGATATAAGTTGGTAATATTTAAGGAAAGTTTTAAGAGAGAAATTTAGTCATGGGTTATTTTTGGAATTTTTTTTAAGTAAAAAAGATTACTCAATTTGTTTTTTTTTCAAAGATGATTAGTCCAAATTCCATGGGATATTTTTTTTTTACTCTTAAAAATAGCCAAATTTTACAAAAAAACTATATAAAATCCTTAAAATTTTGAATATTTTTTTAAAAACATCATCAAACATCTTATGTTTGCAAATTTAAGAATTAGTAATGGATCCTTAAAATTTTCCTTAGCTAGTATTTTATATATAGATTATAATTTTTCATTAATATTTAAAATATCTTACATAGCTAAAATATTCCACTAATCTTCAAGATATCTCATATAGCTAAGCAATATATATTGATTATTTTTATTAAAGTTCTATTTTTATATATGTATATGGTTTTTTATGTATTTAATTTTATATTTTAATTAAAATGCATATTGTATATTTTTTATTTTTTATAATGACAAGTGTAATCTCTAAATTACAATATTTTTTATTTTTTATAATGACAAGTGTAATCTCTAAATTAACTTGGAAAAGAATAACATTCATACTATAAATTTGATTAAAAAATTTATTATTTAAATGAAAGGTTTAAGTATTTTCATTTTTTTCAAACTTTTTATTTTGTTTTATAACCTTATTTTGTTTATAAAAAGATACTAATTTTAAATATATTGAATTATAGTTTAAAAGCTTGCCACGACGATGACATTGTTTTTAGTGACCCACATCGAATCTTTAAGGAAGGCATGAAATTTGGTGGGTGGTACAAGGGAATGTACCCCCACTCATGTGGATGAGTAGTCTGAAAACAATGGAGGATCGAAAGTTTCATCAATGGGAGAAGTTGGGCGTCTACACATAGCTAGAACTTAATGATGGAGGTTAACTCCTTATAGACGACTATAATGGGAAGTGTTTCATGTGGGATTGGCACACTTCAGCGTTGGAGATAAGGACAATTTGTAGGATTTTAGCACCATGGGGTGGCTCTTTCCATTATCGAGCAGGGAAAGATCTTTCTACCCTTCTCATTACTTGAATACTTAGACCGCTCTTTTGGTATTTGGGTGTCAAAAGGGGAATCATACTGTTAATCATCATGGGTCTCTAGCTAAGAGGGCATTTTGGCTTCGGATCCCTCATTCCTCTAGATGCATTTTGGTAATCTGTGGCCCTTAGATCTCAATTTTGTGCAACAATACTAGAGCAACAAGATGGTGAAAGGGAAAGAAACTAAATGAGACTTGAAGCACCAAGGAAAAACTCATATGTTGAGAGCCATACAAGAGGCAAGACCTACCAAGGAAGCTTACAACAACATCATCTCATCCCAGACCCAACATTTGACTGATGAGATAAAAACCTGGGTTGACCACGAATGGAATGAGGTTGGAATGGATGAAATTCAAGATTATATCGAGCAAGTGACTAAAGATGCTAGTAAATCCCGAATCAAGAACACTAAATTCATGAAGACTCTTACCTTGTAATGATAGATGAATAACCCTTTTAGGAAAAGTGTTCATGGACACAAAGGAGAACAACAAGAAGACCCAAATTCATCATCAAGAATCTCATGAGCAGCTCAGCAAGGTAGAACATACCTTCAAATTGAATGCCAATTCCCAAGGGGATTTGGGTGCCAAAATCAATGTGCTAGCTAAAGCCACCACTAGAATGGTCTTCAAGGAAGTTAGAGCATCATTCAAGTGCATTCATTTGTAGGATCATATTGTTGGTACATTACAAAGAGAAAAGAGAGAAAACCTAAGCTTCCATATCTGTTGATGCAAATTTCCACGGGAAATTGGTTATAATGGATGAGGTACCATTGTGAGAGGAAACCTAGCCTATAGCTAAGAATCCAGGGAGTCCCAAAAATGAGATTCCCTAACCAGCTTATGTTGGAGAACTGGAATGGAATTGGGATAGCCTAAGGGACTGCATGTAGAGAACGGATCCCATTTCTTGTGTTCATGCGTAGGATGAAGGAGAAGAGTGCTAGATGATTGGGATAATTATAGAGGGGGTTTTAACATAAGAGAGTTGTCTAAGTTGTGGGATAGGTAGAATGGCGCCTTAGAAGCTTCACCCTTGTGGAATGATAGTCTTGTCTCATGGGTGGACTCTATCATAAAAATAATAAGTGTGACATAGTGCCTAAGGATACGAGGAACATCCTTCATTTGCAGCCGATCGGAGGAATCTTTCTCTCAAAAAGATAAGTCCTTAATTATGTTATGAATTGTTGTGTTTATATTTTTTTTCTATAAGTATGTATTTTATTATGTGTGTAATTATGTGTGCATGGATTCAATTGTCATAATTATGGTTAAAATCGTGGTAGGAATGCATACATATTCGGGATGGAAATTAGTTAATTTGGTTGCTATAGTTTTACTTTCAATGTAAGCAATTTTATAGCGAATCAATGAAAAATCAAATTATATATTACAGTAAAAATTTTATTGTGAAATTTAGTAACCCATAGTATGGATTGTGTTAAGAAGCTACAAGGTACATGACAAAGTACCATCAAAGCTACAAGTTGAACACTAGGGCTTCATGAGTTGGAATTGGATTCTACAAGATGAATTCAAGTGTTCATACAAAGTGTTTGACATAATGCATATGAGAAGAAAAAAAAGGGAGGGAAGTTGTGTCCAAGCTTGTAAATGTTGAAATCTAGGTGCTAATTATAAGATTGAATTATTGTTTGAAAATTCGAATGGAATATGGAGGTGTAGATGAAGTAAATTTAGGATTTTCAGTTGGCTCTGTGAGGAATTTAGGAAAAGTCCATCTTGCAAGCTAACTTTTTGATAAAATACCCATAAGGGAATTCATGATTTGAATGCTTGGATGGTGTTTTCAAAACTAACATAGGAGCTTACATGAGAGCTAGTTATAAAATTTGTAAATGGGAAAATTTGGTTCTAAGAAATATAGGAAAAATTCGAACACTATGAAATACACTACTTATGTCAATTGATAGAAAATTCAAAAATGGAGAAGGGGCGATGTGTAAATTTCAAAGCACCTAAGTGTCTAAGGAATTGGAAACTATATGTATATACATATAAATTCAGAAATTTGTTTTAGACCTTGAAAATCCCATGTGGACAAGAAGTATGACATGGAGAAGCCACGTAGATCTAGGCATACAAGTGGCAATGACCAGGGATTTCAGGTGCACATGTGGCATCCAAGTAGCAAGAGAATAATTATGGTTCTCAACATAATATCTAAGAAATTAATATTTAATTTAAACAACATACCTTATTTAATTTAATTAATTAATTTGTTTAGATATTTATTTAATTATTTAATATGCTAAATTAAATCATTTGTAAAACAACCTATACATCATATAATTTATCAACCTAATTTGAATAAATAAAATATTTTATACAAATTAAAATTTTAAGACATTTAACAATTCAAATATTCAATTTGAATTATATAACAAATTTGATTTAAAACGTGTCAACGATTTATATGTTTCAATTTAAACTACATACAATTTACCCAACTTTAATTTAAAGCAATTTAACACTTAATTATCCAAGTGATTAAGTTTTTTTAAATATATATAAAAATAATAATAAAATAAATAAATAAAATAGATAAAATAAATAAAAGGAAATACAAAGAAATAAAATGAACTGATATAGAATAAGGTAAAATTCAAAATTCAAAATAAAATAAATAATAATAAAAATAAAATTTTATTTCTTTTCCTAGCCTATCCCTAATCCTAGCTTCTCCTTCTCTGCACGCGGTCTCCACGCGACACGCCCCACCTCAGCTACCCATCCACCCTACCTATCGACTTGCTCTGTCTCCCACTCCACCAACTACCTGGAAGCCCCATCCCTCAGGCTTCTCCAACCAACGACACCTGCCCTTCGGCTACCCACGACCTCCTTCACCGTTTTCTTGTCCAATTGCACAAAGGAGCCCATGGGAAAGGACCGGGCTGCATGCATGCCCTCCTCCCACAGTTCCAAAGCAGGGTGCATCCTCTCAAAGTAGTTACTCCCTCCTCGTGCGTGAAGGCCATTCTGGTGCGGGTTCGAGCTCCCTCCCCTCCGACGCGAAAGGGCTGCCAGGTATGGAAACATTG
Source organism: Larix kaempferi (assembly GCA_027924585.1). Classification (NCBI taxonomy): domain Eukaryota; kingdom Viridiplantae; phylum Streptophyta; class Pinopsida; order Pinales; family Pinaceae; genus Larix; species Larix kaempferi. Next base: position 2,047,199 of record BSBM01000617.1, on the reverse strand, counting down.
GTATCTTTGGAGGGTAGCTACAGAATCAGCGTGTCGGTGGCCATGGTGTGGAATATGTTGTATGCGTATTGGGATTTATTTTTGGGATTTGCAGAACGAAGTCTCTTTTTTGTTTGTCAATCATGGCTAAAGTCATAGATCGAACACAACAGTTGAAGGAGGAACAATCGTTGAAGAAGAACAGTAGAACCCTCAAACCCAACCCTTCTTCCATTGCATTTTCTTAGAAAACATGGACGAGAGATGCGAGGAGGCGATGGTGTGGTCAACACAGAATGGACATGCTACAAGGATGATGAAATTATACAGTAGCAGAACGCCATCCAGTCCGAGGATGTAATGTCCCTTGTTAGGAATTTTATTAAAATTGCAATTTTCCACTTTTTTCCTTGGTTCGACCTTTGACTAGTTTCGATCTCTAGGTCCCAAATTTGCCCCAAATGATCCCAAATCTTCTGAGAAGGTATATGAATGATATTAAAACATAAATATGTGTTTCAGGGATTCCTTTGTACCTTTAAAACACTTCTGCAAATACTCTTTCAATTCTGGTCAATGTAGGTAACTTTACTAGTGATTTCCCTTTGACTAGTATTGGTCTCTAGGTCTCAAATTGACTCCAAATGCCTTCAAATCTTCAAGGAAGGTTTATGAATGATATTAGGAATTGAATATGATGTTCAGGGATAACATATGGCCACCAAAAGACCTCTTCAAACTCTCTTAAGATTCTGGACCAAGTATGCAATTTTACTAGTAATTTGGGGTTCAAATCCCCCTAAGGTAAGTACTGAAAATGGCTTCCCAAATGCCTCCAAACCCACTCAAATTTATGAACAGAGGTATGTAATGTGTTAAGTATGTTATTAAGGTCTCATATGCACCATTAATGGTTTATTACAACTGTTCTCACCCTCTCCCATTCAACTGCAAAAATCCTCAATTCGACCCTTGGGGAAATGGCACTATTTCTTCTCCCAATGTAATTAAACTGAGTAAAAATGCTTCAAATGCTCAAGTACAGTACATGAAACTTGTATAATACATCCATGGAAGTATATTTATCACAAATATATCAGAGAATCATCCATTCATTCGAAATCATCATCAATACATTGGCTCACAACAAGGTAGTGGGGAAATGGCATTGTTCTTCCATTAAAAATGAGATTTATACATTTTTACTTGGAATTTTGACCTGAAAATTTTTGGAGATGAAGAAAAGAGTATTTACTTCATATTACAAAAGAAATGGGGCATTAGAATCTCCCCCAAAGAGTACAATAGCTCACCAAAAACGCCCTCCCTCAAGGATCAAGAATATGCCATCAAAACTGGAAATGGTTGAAGGAGCGAGCTGCAATAGAAGAAACCATGAGATGCCCTGTAGCTTAAAACTGAAAATAAAGACTCCATTAAAGCTCCAAATGAAAGGTCTGAATGGCCTTTCCAATTGCCAACTTGGATGGGAATCTTTCACCCTCGAAATTGGCTAAGGCAAGAAACTAGTCATCCACTAGCTCTCCCTCTTCACAAATGCAATTGAAAATTCTACAAATGATCAAAATCCATTCTCATACTTCATTTCTACATTTTATAACCAAAATTAGCCTTCTAAGGGTCGAAATCCTCTCAATAGATTCAATAGATTTCCATTTAGGAAATATTCCACATTTGCCACTTGTCTCCTAGTTCCAACCTTCCATCTTCTCCCAAATTCGATTTTGAGTCTCTTTGGCTTCTCCAACTCCCAAATTCGCCTTCCTTGAGCCTATTTTTGGGGCTGACATGTCATAGTGGTCAGATGTCAGAGGTCAGGTCTGCAATTTGTCATAGTTGTCATAGATACTCCATCATTGGTGTCATAGGGGCTAGGGAATCTAGCCCAAGTGTCCACAAACTTCCAATTTGACTCTTTATCTTCCATGGAGGTTACCAATCCTTCCCAATTCGACCTAATATGCTCAATGACATGTGTTATGACTTACCAACTCACCCAAGAGTGTTCACATTCCCATTAATTCAAATTTGCAAAAGAGAGATACCATGTATTATGAAAAATCAAGCTAGTGTGGGTCCCACATCCTCCATATGTCTCCAAAACCATTTGTCACCTAGGATTTCTCTTGAATTTCTTTATTCACTCTATTTATTAAATACTTGAACCTTTCTAATGTCTAAACATCATTTATTATCCCCCTTATTCCAAATCCCAAAGCTTCCACCCCAAACCTAGGAAACTAGTAATTTTCCTCCTTGGCAATTATTTGACCCTTAAGATCAATTTTACAAAATCTAATGAATATGGCTAATGTGATTAGGCCATTGTGACCCAATTCCAAATTTGGGACATGACAGAGGAAGCCCTCAAAATCCCCTTCATCGGTGAGAAGGAGCCTCTTTTTGCCATAGCAGCTGAATATGAAACATGCAGTTCTATATTAAAGGGAAAATTTTGGGTACTGGACGAGTTATATGGGGCAATTCGATGCACACGTGGTGATGGAAATTGCTTCGTTCGTTCCTGGGCATGTGCAAGCTAATGAGGGTCACTTTTGGCGCATTAGATGCGATAGAAAAATGAAAAATCAGGAATCCTTCAACATACTTGGTTTTTTTGAGATGTACTTACACAAGATATCTTGCATCGAATAAAAAAGATGAAACATAGGACATTTAGTCACGTTTCTGAATATATAAGTTTTAAGTATTGAAAATTTACATAACTATGTTAAATTTAATTTTTTCTAACAGTCACTTTTTTTGGCAAATGATAAGGTATATGTTTTTGTGGGTGCATCCTTTCAGTGCCTAAATGACAGTTTCGGGCTACAAAAATTGGTAGACATGTATAGAACTTGTAGCACTAGTGCAACACTATTTTTCCAAAATTAAATGTTTAATTTTTAATTTTTTTTTAATTATGTAAGTGATCAAACATCGAGAACGGTACATCAAATGTGGGTGCAGAATTTTAAGGTCTTAATGCAGTTATTTTGACTTGGATTTTTTATAGCATGTAGAGGTCGGTGTCTATTAGTGCAGCATACAATTTTTTTTTTAAATGGTTGTGGAATGAAAAAGTTACGGAATAAACACTAACAGTATGTTTTTTGACTTAAGGAGTGATAACACAAGAAAATTATGAAATAAATAGAAAATCTCAATATTTTTTTTTTAAAATTACATATTTGGAATCTGCATAAAAAATGCTATCTATTCCTAAAACTTCGTCAATAATGGTCATGTATGTCATCCTGTAGAGAGCGGTGAAAAACAGGCATATTGAGAAAAATGGTGGAAATGTCTAATTAATTATGTTTCAGTAAATTCCATACCACGGGTTTGGTAAGTCCAAACCAACCACATGGGACTGTGGTTAACACGCGGGCGCAAGAGGAGTGGGTTATTAAGTACTCAAGAAAGCACGCGCGTTATATTTAAATTCAAATAACGCGTAAGCGTTATAGTTAAATTCAAATATTTTGGTTGGCGCGCTTAATGTTAGTTAAATTCAAATATTTTGGTTGGCGCGCTTAATGTTAGTTAAATTCAAATATTTTGGTTGGCGCGCTTAATGTTAGACGAAATGCGAGCGCGTTTCTTCTATACAAAACGCGCACGCGTTTTGTATACACATAACACACACGCATTATTAACTTCACAAATTTATGCTTCTAAGTGTTGGATGGAGATAAAGGGGGTGAGAGAGAGAAGAGACATACGAGAGGGGGGGGAATTATTATGAGGATGATGATGAGGATGATGATGATGATGATGACGGTGATGATGATGAATATGTTGATGTATTTGTAACTTCGGAAGATATTCTTCTATGTATTACACTTGTACTTTGTTATATGTATGATGGAGATGTATTATTCCTCCAATCAGAAGTGTCGTCATTTGTATTTGTAAGTGTCGCAACTTATATTTGATGGGTTATTAGTCCACCAGTGTGGGGTCGGCCCTAGTTGAGTTATGTGGTTGGGTTATTAGACCTCCTTGGGAGGGTGGCCCTATTAGTTTATTGGCAGGTCAAGTTAGTGTATAAATAGAGAGTGAGTGTGTCTCATTCTATTCATTCACTCAATCATCCAACTCGCATTAGTTGAGAGAGGAGTGCACACAAGTGGAGGAGGAGTAGCTGCTGAGTTATCTATCTTAGGTTTGATCATTGTGATCTTGTATTGTGGCTTATTCTATCTCTAAGGAAGTTGCGGGGTTTTCCACCTTCTTGGTTTTCCCCCAGGACACTTTGTGTCTCTTGTGTTTATGATTGTGATGCTATGTTTGTTATTCTCTTAGTAGGATCCTAGATAATGTTTAAATGCATTCATCAAAAAATTAACATGGTATCAGAGTCATGCTAAGAAGAAGACAATGTGCAGCTGCGGAAGCTAGGGATTTTTAATTTTTGGGTTTCTCTCCTCAGATCATCAAAGGCGGGAGGCTAGGCTAACTCTCCTTGGAAGGGCGCATCTTTATATTGAGACAGAATTTAATTCTAAGCACTTTCAGTTTTTGGCCCATCATTGCTGTGGGAAATTAGGGTTTTAGAGAAAGTTGGAATTTTTGGAATCTGAGACCACAGTTGGATGCCCCTCAAGAAAATCGAAGTTTAGAGACTAAGATCGAAATTTTTGGTTGGGTAGAAGGTCAAGCTTCATCAAACCCTAAATCGGGATTTTGATCAGAAGGGTGGAAAATTAGGGTTTCTACAAAAGTTGAAATTTTTAGAATCTGTGACCATGGCTGGATGTTCCTCAGAAAAATTGAAGTTTAGAGCACAAGTTTGAACTTTTTGGCTGGGTAGAACCCCGGGCAATATCAAACCCTAGGGGTCGACCCTAGTTGAGTCATGTGGTTGGGTTACTAGACCTCCTTGGGAGGTCAGCCCTGTTAGTTTATTGGCAGGTCAAATAAGTGTATAAATAGAGAGTGAGTGTGTCTCATTCTATTCATCCACTCAATCATCCAACTCGCATTAGTTGAGAGAGGAGTGCGCACAAGTGGAGGAGTAGCTGCTGAGTTATCTATCTTGGGTTTGATCATTGTGATCTTGTATTGTGGCTTATTTTATCTCTGAGGAAGTTGCGAGGTTTTTCACATTCTTGGTTTTCCCTGAGGAAACTCTGTGTCTCTTGTGTTTATGATTGTCATGTTATGCTTGTTATTCTCTTAGTAGGATCCTAGATAATGTTTGAATGCATTTATCTAAAAATTAACATGGTATCAGAGTCGTACTAAGAAGAAGACACTATGTAGCTGCGGAAGCTAGGGATTTTTAATTTTCGGGTTTCTCTCCTTAGATCATCAAAGGTGAGAGGCTAGGCTGACTCTCCTTGGAAGGGCACATCTCTATGTCAAGACAGAATTTAATTCTGAGCACTTTCAGTTTTTGGCCCATCACTTTTGCGAGAAATTAGGGTTTCAGAGAAAGTTGGAATTTTTGGAATCCAAGACCACGGCTGGATGCCCCTCAAGAAAATCGAAGTTTAGAGACCAAGATCAAAATTTATGGTTGGAAAGAAGGTCGGGCTTCATCAAACCCTAAATCGGGATTTTGATCGGAAGGGTGGAAAATTAGGGTTTCTACAAAAGTTGAAATTTTTGGAATCTGTGACCATGGCTGGATGCTCCTCAGAAAAATTGAAGTTTAGAGCACAAGATTGAACTTTTTGGCTAGATAGAACCCTGGGCAATATCAAACCCTAGGGGTCGGCCCTAGTTGAGTTATATGGTTGGGTTATTAGACCTCCTTTGGAGGTCGGCCCTATTAGTTTATTGGCAGGTCAAGTCAGTGTATAAATAGATATTTTGTGTGTCTCATTCTATTCATTCACTCAATCATCCAACTCACATTAGTTGAGAGAGGAGTGCACACAAGTGGAGGAGGAGTAGTTGCTAAGTTATCTATATTGGGTTTGATCATTGTGATCTTGTATTGTGGCTTACTCTATCTCTAAGGAAGTTGCGGGGTTTTTCATCTTCTTGGTTTTCACCGAGGAAACTCTGTGTCTCTTGTGTTTATGATTGTTATGCTATGCTTGTTATTCTCTTAGTAGGATCCTAGATAATGTTTGAATACATTTATCGAAAAATTAACATGGTATCAGAGTCGTGCTAAGAAGAAGACACTGTGCAGCTGCCGAAGCTAGGGATTTTTAATTTTTGAGTTTCTCTCCTCAGATCATCAAAGGCGAGAGGCTAGGCTAACTCTCCTTGGAAGGACGCATCTTTATGTCGAGACAGAATTTAATTCTGAGCACTTTCAGTTTTTGGCCTGTCACTGCTGCGGGAAATTAGGGTTTTGGAGAAAGTTGAAATTTTTGGAATCTGAGACAACGCCTGGATGCCCCTCAAGAAAATCGAAGTTTACAGACTAAAATTGAAATTTTTGGTTAGGAAGAAGGTCAGGCTTCATCAAATCCTAAATCGAGATTTTGATCGGAAGGGTGGAAAATTAGGGTTTCTGCAAAAGTTGAAATTTTTGGAATCTGTGACCACGGCTGGATGCTCCTCAGACAAATTGAAGTTTAGAGCACAAGATCAAAATTTTTGGCTAGGTAGAACCCCGAGCAATATCAAACCCTAGTTCAGGATCCTGTCCAGGAAATCCGGAAGTTTCAAAGGAAATTTTGAGGGGTCAAATTTTGCAGATTTCAAAATTGTAGCATACCAGCTTGATCAGCTCAGCAAGGTGCATCTTTCCATCCATTAAGAAGTTTGGAATTCAAAGTTTGGATTTTTAGGGTTTCTCTAACAAACCCTAATCCAGCTCCAAATCCAGTTTTCAGCAAATCCAGTGGTAAGACCTAAATCTTTTATTTCCATTTGAGTTTCTCATTAAGATGTCTCACCACACCAAGCTTGAGGATAAGCTTGAAGGAGATGATAACTTCCGAGCATGGAAGTATGGGATTGGGTTAATCCTAGAAGAGAATGAATTGGACAACTACATAAAGGAAGAGGTTCCAGTTCCAGAGGGAGATGAGGCTAAGGCCTTACACAAGAAGGACTTGGTTAAGGCCAAGAGAATCATTGTTGATTCTATAAAAGACCATCTTATACCCCATGTGTCTTTCCTAAAGACACCTAAGGAGATGTTTGACTCTTTGACCAAGTTGTTTGAAGGAAAGAATATAAATCGGAAGATGACTCCGCGGAATCCATTAAAAGGGGTAAAGTTCCAGAATGGAGATACCATCCAATCCTACTTCACTAAGGTCTCTCAAATCAAGGAACAACTTGAAGCCATGGATGAAGTAGTGGAGAATGGAGAAATTGTCATGACCACTCTGAATGGCCTACCTAGGTCATGGGACTCCTTCATCTAAGGAATCTGTGCAAGAAAGAAGTTGATCTCCTTTAGTAGAATATGGGAGGAATGTTCACAAGAAGACGCTACACTTGTGGCTCGAGAAGAAAATATGAGAAGTGAAGACCAAGTTCTCACTGCTCACACTAGAAGAAGTAAGTTCAAGAAGGAGAAGCCTAATACCAGGAAATCTTCTCACCATCATCAAAGGGGGAACTTTAAGAAAGACACTTCTCATGGTAGATGCTTCACATGTAATGAGAAGGGACACTTTTCCTGAGATTTTTCGAAGAACAAAGGAGAATTCAACAATAATAAGAAGAAGAACAACAAGAAGAGATATCATGCTCATGATGTTGAGGATGATGAGCCTCCAAGGAAGAAGGCTAGAGAAGAAAGTGAAGACTCTTCAAGTGACAATGAATATGTTCTAATCTCTTCTCTCACAGGTACTATTACAGTGTAATGATTGGCTTATTGACAGTGGGGCTTCTAAACATATGATGGGATTCAAAGATTCTCTTATAGATCTATCTGAACATGAGTCACCTCATAAGGTGAAACTTGGGGATGACTATCAATACCCCATAAAAGGAAATGGTGAATCCTCCTACAAGCTAAACTTTGGGAAGTCTTTGAAAATGCAAGATGTTCTATATGTACCTAGACTCAAGAAGAATCTTCTCTCCATATCATCTTTGGATGCAAAAGGGATGAGAGTTGCATTTGTGGATGGCCAAGTACTTATGTGGCCTAAAGGTAAGACCATTGATGATGCAGTAGTGATTGGAGAGCAAGAGGGAGGATTGTACAAATTGAAGGGACAACCTGGACATGCCATGGTACATGAATCCATGGAGCCAAGTGAACTTTGGCATAGAAGTCTTGCTCATGTGCACTATAGGGCACTACAAATTGCAAGCAAAGAAGTAGAAGGTCTTCCTGAATTCCAGTCAAAGCATGAAGGTGTTTGAAAAAGCAAAGAACACAAAGAAGGCATTTCCAAGCAGTGAAAGTAAGTTAAAATGAATCTTTGCGATTATCCACTGCGATATATGCAGTCCGATGTCATCTAGTTCTCTGAGTGGGTATGTATATTATGTTTCTTTCATTAATGATTTCTCTAGGAAGACTTGGATTTGTTTCTTGAAGAACAAAGATGAAGTATTCAGCAAATTCAAGGAATTCAAAGCCTTGATAGAAAACCACACTGAAAAGAAGATCAATACTTTTAGATCTGACAATGGTGGAGAATTCACTTCAAAAGACTTCAAGAAGTTATGCCGTGATTCGAGAATTAAGAGGGAGTTGACCACTCTCCACATCAGAATGGATTTGCAGAAAGGAAGAACCTCTCATCTATTTTCAACATTGGTTAAGGTGCACACTATCAAAGACTCCAGTAGCTCCTGCAAGAAAGCAAAGATTGAGAGGGAGTCCACCCAAAAAGCAAACAAAGATAAGTATTTGAATTGTCATTTCTTGTATATCTGATTGTTTAAATCATATTGTTCATTGATGTATATACTTATGTTCCTAGACTTAGGTTGTGTATTATGCATATTAGAATAATTGCATTACTGAAAAATATACTACTAATGTGCATGTGATGGGTAAGTGGCCTATGGCATTGTACAACATTCCATTGCTACTTATTTAGAATGAAACCTCTTTGCTGACATGTTGGGAGTAGTGCAAACTCTTAACAATGTTATGGTAGAGATGGAAGGCATCTAGAAAGTTACGGGATATGGATAAATGTTGTATTGAAGCATTTGCTAAGATAATTGCATGATTGTATGACATATATTTTTATGTGTAATATTTTGTTCTAAAAACTATGAGAAGTTTCTAATCATGCAATTGAATTTGACTTGTAGGAAAGATCGTGTACCATCACCTACAAGAGAGACTTATTTCGAAGAACAAGCGACGAAGACTCAAGTACAACATTTGTTCCGGCAACGAAGTTCAAGAAAACTATCTATTGAAGATATTGAAGACTCTGAAGTTCCCAGGATCCAAGATGCAGTAATAGAAGAATGCCATGATCGAGGAATACCAGTCGATCATGAAGAATGATGTTTGGGATGTGGTCCCAAGACCAGATGGGAAGTATTTTGTGACTTCCAAGTGGATCTATAAGATCAAGCATGCTGCAAATTATAGCATAGAGAAATACAAGACAATATTTGTTGCTCGTGGCTTCTCCCAAAAAGAGGGGATAGATTATGAAGAAAATTTTGCTCCTGTAGCCAGATACACTTCCATCAAAACAATACTTTCCTTGGCTACAGTGATGAAGCGGAAGATACACTAGATGGATGTCAAGATAGCTTTCTTGAATGGTTTAGTCGAAGAGGAAGTGTATGTGGAGTAGCCACTTGGTTTTGAGACACATGACAGGGAGTCATATATGTGCAGATTGAAGAAATCCTTGTATGGCTTGAAGCAAGATCCTACGACATGGTACGGCAGGATAGACAACTTCCTCTCTAGTTTGGGATTTACCAAGAGTAAAGCGGATTCCAACCTTTACTACAAGGTTGAGGAAGGAAATCCAGTGATACTCCTATTGTATGTGGATGACCTGTTTGTGACAGGTGAGGATAGATTGATTGCCGACATGAAGAGAAAGCTTGCTGCTGAGTTCGAGATGAAGGACTTGGGCATGATGCATTACTTTCTATGTATGGAGGTGTGCTAGAGTGCAGATGGAATCTTCCTTGGACAAGGGAAGTATGCAGTAGATATCCTGAAGCGGTTTGGGATGATGGAATGTAAGGCCATGGCAACACCTATGGCATCAAACTTGAATCTATTGAGTGATGCTTCATCAGAGACGGTTGATGTCATGGTGTATCGTCAGATGATTGGGTCCTTGATGTACTCGACGAACACGAGACCAGATATTTGCTTTGTGGTGAACACCTTGAGCCAGTTTCTGACAGATCCTAGACATGTGCACCTGATTGCTGTAAAGCATATTCTGAGGTACCTGAAGGGTACAATTGATTATGGGCTCAAGTATGATGCGAATAAAAAGTTTTACCTAGAGGGTTATGTTGATTCATATTGGGAAGGTAGTGCTGCAGATAGGAAGAGCACTTCGGGGTGCTGCTTCAGTATGGGATCAGGTGTGATCTCTTGGTTTAGCAGGAAGCAATCATGCATATCACTGAGTACAGCTGAAGCAAAGTATGTCGCAGCTTGTTCGGTTAGTTGTGAGGTAGTATGGATGAGGAAGCTACTGTTTGATTTATTTGATCTCCCATTGGATGCTACCTGTATCTTCTGTGACAACCAGGGTTGTGTGAAGTTGTCTGAGAACCCGGTGTTCCATGACAGGTCGAAGCACATTGAGATCAAATATCACTATATCAGGGGTATGGTGCAGAGAGGAGCAATGAAGCTCCTGTATGTTGCGACTGATGAGCAGATTGCAGATGTGTTGACCAAACCACTAGCCAGAGTGAAGTTTGAGTACTTCAGAGAGAGGCTTGGTGTTCTCCAGATAGAAGATACTTCGAGGAAGAAGTGTTGGGACACATTTATAGGAGCCATTCCAAGCATGGTGGTAGGAGGATCCTTCCCATGGATGTGGATGTAAGCGCTATGTGATGAGCATCAGGACGATGCTCAGGTTGCTTCTATGTATGATGATCATGTGTGATGAGCATTAAGAAGATGCTCCAGATGATATGCATCAGGATGATGCTGTGACGATGATCAGGATGATCATGTGATTATGATGTGCATCAGGATGATGCTGTGATGATGATCAGTGTGATCATGAGTATCAGGATGATACTCTGTGGCCATGGAAAGATTGTGAAGGTAGCATGTAATAGCTCCCTGGGAGATCCAATAGTCTGAGCTCAGATGCTCTTGCAAGGTTTTGCTATAGGTTGGGTGCTGGCAGATTGTGGAGGTAGCATGTAATAGCTCCCTAGGAGATCCTATAGTCTGTGCTAGGATGCTCTTGCGAGGTTTTTCTATAGGTTGGCCATGGACAAGTTGTGCAGATAATCATATAATAGCACCCTGGGAGATTTGCAGATACTCTTGCTAGGTTTTTCTTATGGCATATAATAGCTCCTTGGGAGATCTGGAAAATGCTCTTTTGAGGTTTTTCTTGGGAGGACATATAATAGCACCCTGGGAGATTTGCAGATACTCTTGCTAGGTTTTTCCTATGGCATATAATAGCTCCCTGGGATATCTGGAAAATGCTCTTGCTAGGTTTTGTTCTATGGCATGTAATAGCACCCTGGGAGATCCAATAGGTTGAGCTGTGTGCTTGTAATCAATCTTGGTATGCTCTTTCGAGGTTTTTCCATCACCACGTGTAATAGCGTCTTGGGAGATCCGATAGGTTGAGCTGTGTGCTCGTAATCAGTCATGGGATGCTCTTTCGAGGTTTTGTGGTGGTCACATGTAATAACTTCCTGGGAGATCTTGCCGGTCATGCTTAGGCACACAAAGGTTCCTAGGATACTCTTTCGAGGTTTTGTTGACACGCGTAATTAGTCTTGGGATCCATAGTATGGCCAAAGATGATGAAGACCTACAGGAGGCTAGGCCTACATCCAACATGAAAAAGGGTTGGCTTTGTAGAACGTCCTATGATGAGAAGAATTGAGAGATAGCCCAGAGATCGAGATGACGAGTATAGCAGCAGTGACGATGATGCTCCATGGTCCAGTGATGATGGTCCAGCTCTAGAATTGAGGACTTGTGGTGATATGTATTGATGACTTGAGTCTAGAGAATACCTTCCTAGTTAAGAGGGAGTGTTGATGTATTTGTAACTTCAGAAGATATTCTTCTATGTATTACACTTGTACTTTGTTATATGTATGATGGAGATGTATTATTCCTCCAATAAGAAGTGTCGTCATTTGTATTTGTAAGTGTCGCAAGTGTTGCAAGTGTCGCAACTTATATTTGATGGGTTATTAGACCACCAGTGTGGGGTCGGCCCTAGTTGAGTTATGTGGTTGGGTTATTATACCTCCTTGGGAGGTCGGCTCTATTAGTTTATTGGCAGGTCAAGTCAGTGTATAAATAGAGAGTGAGTGTTTCTCATTCTATTCATTCACTCAATCATCCAACTCGCATTAGTTGACAGAGGAGTGTGCACAAGTGGAGGAGGAGTAGCTGCTGAGTTATCTATCTTGGGTTTCATCATTGTGATCCTGTCTTGTGGATTATTCTATCTCTGAGAAAGTTGCGGGGTTTTTCACCTTCTTGGTTTTCACTGAGGAAACTCTGTGTCTTTTGTGTTTATGATTGTTATGCTGTGCTTGTTATTCTCTTAGTAGGATCGTAGATAATGTTTGAATGAATTTATCAAAAAAATAACAGAATATGAAGATGATGATGATGATGATGATGATGATGATGATGATGATGATTATAAAGAAGAGAATGATGATGATGATGATGATAATCATCATCATCACCATCATCGTCATCATCCTCATCATCATCATCCTCATCCTCATCATCATCATCGTCCCCATCTTCATCATCATCATCATCCTCATCATCATCATATTCATCATCATCGTCATCATCATTATCATCATCATCATCTTCCGCATCAGCATCATCATCATCATCATCATCGTCATCGTCATCACCCTCTTCCTCTTCCTCATCGTCATCATCATCATCAACATATTCATTATGATCTTCATCATCATCATCATCAACATATTCATTATGATCTTCATCATCATCATCATCGTCATCATCATCACCATTGCCATCTTCATCATCATCATCATTGTTGTCGTCGTCATGAAGATGATGACGATGATGATGATGTGATGATGATAATGAAGATGACCACGACGACGATGACGACAATGATGATGATGATGATGAGGATGAGGATGAGGATGAGGATGATGGTGATGAGGATGATGATGATGATGAAGACGATGAAGATGATGGTGATGACGACCACAATGATGATGATGAATATGGAGATGACGATGATTATGATGATGATGAATATGATGATGAAGATGACGATGACGATGATGAAGATGAAGATCATGGTGATGGTGATGATGATGATGATGATGACGATGATGATGGCGATGAAGGGACGATGATGATGAAGACGTTGATGAGGATGATGATGATGATGAAGATGATGATGAAGATGACGATGGTGATGATGAAGATGAAGATGAAGATGATGGTGATGAAGACAATGATGATGATGATGATGATGATGATGATAAAGAAGAGGATGATGATGATGACGATCATCATCATCATCATCATCATCATCATCATCATCTTCTTCATCATAATCATCATCATCCTCATCATCCTCATCGTCCCCATCTTCATCATCATCATCATCATCATCATCATCATCTTCGTCATCATCGTCATCAGCATTATCATCATCATCATCTTCATCGTCATCATCATCATCATCATCATCATCGTCATCGTCGTCGTCGTCGTCGTTGTCATCGTCATCGTCGTCATCGTCATCGTCGTCATCGTCATCACCCTCTTCCTCATTTTCATTGTCATCATCATCATCATCATCAACAACAACATATTCATTATGATATTCATCATCATCATCATCGTTGTCGTCGTCATGACGATGATGATGATGATGATGTGATGATGATAATGAAGACGATGATGATGGTGGTGGTGGTGGTGTGTTGATGAGGATGATGATGATGATGAAGACGTTGAAGATGAAGATGATGGTGATGAAGATGATGATGATAATGATGGAGATGATGATGATGGAGATGACGATGATGATGATGGTGATAAGGATGATGATTATTATGAAGATGATGATGAAGATGACGATGATGATGATGAATATGAAGATGATGGTGATGAAGATGATAATCATGATCATGATCATGATGAAGATGACAATGATGATGATGATTGATAACAACAAATAGTGCAGGGATGTGTCTACTCTATAAATTCTATTTTATTAAGAAGTGGTGAGCCTCTATGTTAGCAAATTAAAATGATTATCACAAGTTATCAATCAGATCTACATTCATTCATCAATTAAGATAAGCAAAGCTGAGATCCAATGCCACTTTAAACATCTAAATCATGCAAGATAAGCAACATTCAAACATTCAAATGGAACAAACTTGAATCATTTCATATTAAAACAATGAAGAAGTACATCCCTACCATGGACCTTCATGTGAATCCCTCCTCCATTGCCATAAGATTTCCTTTCTCCACCCTTGCTTTTGAAGAAATTGAGCTTTTCCTCCTCCTTCAGAATCTTTTCAGCATGCCTTTGCTCTTCCTTTGTGTACCTTACAATGCCCCAAATGCCTTTCTTATATAGCATTGGGAAATGGGCCTTCAAGCTTTTCCTCACAAAGTGGGATTGGTCTTTTTCATTATTTTAGATCATTTTCACTAAAAATGATCGGTAGGCTCTTTTGTCGGAATGGTGGAAAATACAAATATGAATGGCTGACCCACCAATTTCCAATAGGTTCAACCCTATGGCAAGTTTGGGTTGCAAAAGGTTCAAATGCATCTTCACAAAGGGATGGCCTAAACCTATATGCAAGCTTCCAAATATACCATATCAGATCAAGGAACATGCATATTACGTTCTTATACTTGGGTAGATTTAATCCAATTATGCTCCTAGTGGCCCCACAAAAGATGTCCTTAGGTGGGTGCAACCAAATGTTTACAAATTCAGGGATATCTTCATTTGATGATAAAATGTAATTTAAGCAGTCATGTGAGCTGGGAGATCTCACAACCTAAATGGGCCAAGTAACCAGATCATATTCCTCCATCAAGGGGAGATTTTGATCTGAATATGCCGAAGCTATTTGAGTAGCTTGGTATGAAACTTCTACGACAGATAGGGGTGATCCAAATGCTTGCCAACATTTAAATGACATTAAACAAGCTGAGGTCCCTTCATCCATTATGGTTAGACAGATGTTCTTACCATGAGTCGTTACTTTAATCTGAAAAGCAACTTCAGAAAGGATCCTACATATTGAATGGTCCATGTCTGATGTGATCAAAGTCTCATCGGATGGATTAACAATAGCAATGGTAGACAATAGTTCCTTTCTTTGCGCAGAATGACATTGTAATACCTCCAAGGCCAACCTAGAACATGGTACTTGAGCTAGGTCCTCAAGAACGTTACCGTTCTGAGTAGCTCGCATGTTAGGATTATGCATTGTTCTATGTAGAACACCTTTGGGGGGGATGGTACTAAGTCTATGGCCGATTTATCAATGTAGAGATAACCACTTGGCTGTGATTCCCATTGAAACAATGTACTAGGAGAGACATCATAAGAATCAAGTCTTGTTTGAATGTTCATCTCATGATCACACATGAAGACATTGGCATTAGGATCATTGCCCCCTTGCAGGGGGGTTGGCTGGTTGCCCCTTGGCGGGGGGTACCGGTGTCAAAATAGTGGGTTGTTGTTTCCCACCGCATTGAAGCATAGTTGGTGCATCTTTGTTCCCAAAGTTAGCATTTTGCTTACTCTTGTATTTATTCTTCTTTTCCCTAAGGTCTTTATGTTGGTTGTGGAGCCAAATCTCCCAGTCTCATAGATGATATTGTCTTAGCCGTGCACCTCGGAGGACTGTACACCAATTTTGCATTTTTAGGGGTTCGGGGGAAATGCCCCCAAGTCACGGGGGTGCGGGGGTTCGGCGGCAATGCCCCCGAGAAAAAATTTTGGGGCTATTTTCACTAGTTGTTTTGCGGGCCCATGGTTTTGGGTATCCCGTGGTATTTTCCCATTGTATTTCCCTTATAAAAGAAATACATTGTAATATGGCTAGGGTTAATGATGTATTAGGTTTTATGCATTGTAAAGATCTCTAAGATCAGGAGAGAGATTGTGAGACAGTGAAGAGGAAGTGCAGCGGCTGTGCTGCAGGTTGTATCCCTTCACCTTGCTGGATGGTAATAATAATAAGGATTGGAAAATTCAGTGTAGACGTAGCCCAAGTTGGGGTAAACCACGATATATCTATGTCTCTCTTGTAATGTGTGTGATATTATATTTTCATTTCTGTTTATTGTTATTGCTCTGCGATCCTGTTTTTCTAACACTTTGGACTCAACTATAAGGATTTCATCATTCTGGGAAGGATTAGCACTTTGCTTACCCTTGTACTTCTTCTTCTTTCGTCTCAGGTCTATGCATGAGACTGTGAGGATGTTAGAATTGTTGGAAGGATTAGCAGGTTCCTGCATTTCCTGGCTAGCTGTGGGTTGCAAATTCTGAATAGAAACTTGTCCCAAATGTGGGGTAATATGTTAAAGTTGGTTGACAGAATCCATCATACCATTGGCATGATGGCCATGTGGCAGCCTAGCTGGATCAAACGTAGGTCTTGCAGGTTGGTTCCAAAAGGATTGGTTACTTTTTAGAACCTGACCACTCCATTGTGGGATGGGGTTAATGGTTGGATTTCCCCTTTGTGGGGTTAGGCCCAAAAAATATTGGTTGCTTTCTAGAACCTAACCACTTTATTGATGTGGTCCTTGGGTGTGATAATAATTCCAAGGTGGGTTTTCCCTTTGCGGAGACTGGCCCCAAGAAGATTGGCTACTTCCTAAAACATGACCAATGGGTGGATTTCCTCCTTGCAGAGGTGGGGCCCAAGAATATTGGTTACTTCCTAGATCCCAACCAAACCATGGCGGTTGAACTTGGTATTGAAAATCATTCCAAGGTTGACTACTTCCTTGTGGAGGTGGCATCCAAAAAGATTGGTTACTTTCTGAATGTTTTCGACTCCATGGTGGAACAAGATGGATGGATGGATTGCCCCCTTGTGGAGGTAGGCCCAAATATTGGTTACTTTCCAGAATTTGACCAAACCATTGATTGTTTCCTTGGTTTAGATAAGCGTTCGAAGGTTGATTTCCTCCTTGCGAAGGTGGTGCTCAAGAAGATTGGTTACTTCCTGGAACCTCCCCACTCCATTGTGGAATAGGGTTGATAGGTGGATTTCCGCTAGGCATTGTGCTAGGATAAGTCGGAGGATAACTCCCCGGGGCATTTCCACTAATCGGAGGAGCATATCCCCAATTGGCATAAATGTTCCATGGTTCATTGCTTCCAACAGGAATATTACCATTCCATGGTGAAGGGTTTCCCCCAGAATTAGAATTTGGACAAGTGTTAGGCATACCAAGAGGATTTTGGTTTATTCCTTGTGTGTTTTGACCTTGATTAGCCAAACCATATGGAAAACCAATGTTTGGTAAGGCACACCCTTCAGTAGGGATTCCTGCAGACGAAGTGGATGTACTTTTGGGATTGGAACCTGAAACTGTACCAACTGGAACTAAAGTGCTGGTTGAACTTGTGCTACTAATAGGTATATTAACTGTTGGGATTGATGTAGAGGAAAAATTGGAAGTATTGCTACCTCCAACAACTGTTTGATGCTGCGACGATGTAGTCCCTTGTGCTCCTAATGAAGCCATAGGGTCACTTGTTGAATTTTGCATGTCATTCAAACTTTCAAAAAGAGGTTTGATATCACCCAATGACTCGCGGATAGTAAGTACAACTAGTTTTGAAAGACTCATCAAAGGTGGAATTACATGAGCATTTGTGTGATTTTTCAATGTTTCAATTTCAACTAGAGTAAGATCATCAACTATGTCTGTATTCAATTTGTGATGTGAAGATGAATGTTCAGGGCTTGTTTGATGTTGTTCTTCTTGAGTAATATTAATTGAGTTTAAAATTAGTTCTATTTCCAAGTCATTAGGATGTGGTTTTTGTATCTATCTCTGCAATGTAGTAGGGCCTTCAATTTATGGTGACTCACCTTGCTGCCACCTTGACTGGTGGATCAGGAGAGAAACCAGTTCTAAGAAGTTGATAAAAGGATGTGTTTAAAATAATATTCTTCATCAAACAATCTTAAGGCAATCTAGACTCAACAAAAATAAAAAGGTGCCCACATAGTAAAAAGTCATATGGATCCAAGCAAGCAAACTACTTTTCCAAAGAACTAAAGTTCAAATGAAAAGTTGGATTGGAGGGCCTTCCGAAACTAGTAGCTACCGAGGGATTTCAAACCTCAAACAATTACTAGCAGCAAAGGTATGAGAAACAGTTACAATAAAATTTAGTCGTCAGGGGTGCAAGTGTTGGTTCCTGACCAATCACGCTCCCAAGGAGTAAAAGTTCCAAACTCTGTCTCAAGTATTGCAAGTGTTTCCCAGTCACAATAGCCTATTTGATATCCTAGGAATAGCCACTAAAGTTACCACTTCACAATCGACGGTCGGGAAAAATAGTTGTAAGTCGAGGACAACTCTTATAACCAGGAACTCTAGAAACAGTGATGTCACCCCGAGGACTTGTCACTGAACATAGAATCCCTTCGATAAGCTCATGTCCCACTAAATAAGCAAAAGGGGGGAACCACCCTTACTTATACAAATTGACCTCATGCTTGACACATGTTTCAAAAGCGTTTTCTCAACAACCGTTTTTTGCCACTAATGGATTTACTCTCAGTAATCAATGCTAGTTTCAAACGTTTTGCAGCGAGTGTTAACTCTCCAAACCTAATCCATGGCGCTAACCTAAACTTGTTGGTGATATGAAAATCAAAAGTTTGTCAATTTTAGATTAAGCGCCAATTTTAAAGGTAGTTTGCTTAGTTTCAGGAATGGAAGTGAAAATGATGGTGTTTTGACTCAGAAAATGAAAAATGAACCAAACAATGCAAAATGATCACTACTCTACCTTTCAATTCGATGAATATTCTAAATTAAGGAAGAGTTAGAGATTCATGAGTTTCTTTCAGACATGCAAAATTTATGGTAGATTTCGTATGTTCATGCACAGTTTTTCTGAAATATGGATAATAATTGATGTTAATGACCAATGTA
Organism: Larix kaempferi; assembly: GCA_027924585.1. Lineage (NCBI taxonomy): Eukaryota > Viridiplantae > Streptophyta > Pinopsida > Pinales > Pinaceae > Larix > Larix kaempferi. The sequence continues at coordinate 2,027,935 of BSBM01000617.1, read as the reverse complement.
ACCCAAACAAATATCTCAAATGAACATGAATCTAATTCTATTACACGGGGGATCCCTATTTCTCATTCACAAGATCGCCCGAGGGCCCAAGTGAAGAGGATGCGCAAAGCCCTTTGGAATGCTTATGAATTAAATTCTAAACTGTTACAAGTGAGATCCACTTTCTCATTCACAAGATCGCCATAAGGCCCAAGTGAAGAGGGTACAGTGGCTCGAAAAATTGTATGAAAAAATTAAATCTACTCTGTTACATGTGAGATCCACTTTCTCATTCACAAGGTCACCATAAGGTGCGAGTGAAGAGGATACAGTGGCTCGATATAAGATGCTTCGAAAAAATCAACTCCTAAACTATTACAAGTGAGATACACTTTCTCATTCACAAGATCACCATAAGGTGCGAGTGAAGAGGATACAGTGCCTCATACATAATATATTTCAAGAAACCTTAACTCTAAAGGTGCAACTCTTTCTAATTGTGCATGAAAGTTGTGAAAAAAATTCCAACTCCAAAACAAAATGTAACTAATTTAAAGTTTATTTCTGTTTTTTGGAAAGAAATTGTCTCAAACTATCTCAACATGTGATGTTCCAAGTGTGTTTTCCAATGCAAATGTGGTTAAATGACCTTTTCACTATGGTTTTGATTGGTTTTTGGTGTGATGTTTCCAAGAAGCATGTGCATAGGGTTTTTTAAAAAAATTAAAAAGAGATAGCAATTTGGATCACTTTTAAAGGTTCTTGGAAGTTCTTTCCAATAAAAAAGATTTTAATCCAATTTGAGAAAAAAAATTCAAAATTTTCAAAACTTTTTCAAAAGGAATAATAAACTAATTCTTTTTAAACCAAATGACAAATATTTTACCCCAACTTAAGCAAATCTTTTCACAACTTTCTAAAAGGAATACAACTCCAAACACATCCCAAGCAAAACTTTAAAAAAAAAATTAATTATTTTTCATCCAATGGAAAAGGTGTTTAGTTCCAACTTAAGCAAAGTTATTCAAACTTTTCAAAAAGAATAAAAAACTGATATTTAGAAGAAAAAGAATGTTTATGTAAGTTTCAAATGCAAAAGACAATTCTAGTGCATGTCGACTTTCTCTTCCACATTCATACTCTAGTTCACATCTGCCTTTAACATGTTTTTGGCATTGTATGCATCCTTTTATGCAGATTTAAACCAACATCCAATGCTAGCGTTCAATGAACTAGAAATTCTGTTCTAACACATTTTTTACAGACTTGAAACCAATATCCAAATGCCAGCATGCAGATGTTACACTTGATGGAATTCGAAATCTTTTGTGATTTTTTTTAAAACTCTTCATGCATCTAACTTCTAAGTTAAGGTTATCCCAGACAAATGTTCTGTGATTTTAAATTCAGTTCTTAATTTCTCTGTGTAATTAAAGATCCGGTCTACGCCACATGAAACCAAAGCAAACCAAAGAAAAATCTTTAACAAAAAAATTTGAATACTCTTTGCAAGCAGGCTAAACACATAGATCTATGAGGATCGTGACAAAGTTTAAAAGGATCAAAATTCAAGGCAGAGAATAAAAAAACGCAGAGGTCTTCAAAGTGTAAACCACACGCAGAGATCTTCAAACTGTCAATGCTTCATAATTTCAAGTCATGGCAGAGTTATGAGGATCGTGGCAGAGATTAAAGAAGTCTTCAACGCTGATCTTAACACACAGGGAGCAGAGTTTAAGAGCTGGGCAGAGTTTAATAAAAAAAATGCAAAGGTCTTCAAACTTTCAAATCGTGGCAAAGACTACTCAGAGAGCTGCAATCCTTCAAATCGTGGCAGAGACTACTCAGAGAGTTGCAATCCTTCAAATCGTGGTAGAGAGCTAATCTTTCAACACAGAGATATTTTAAAATTTAGAGGTCACGCCAATATCTTCACAGTTTCAACGTGTCATACTGTCAAATCGAGGCAGAGTTTTACAAGAGCTTGAATGCAGAGCTATATGGAGACAGTGCCGGAGTTTTAAAGAAATCTTCGAAGTTTCAAATAAATGCAGGGAGCTTCAAACTCAGAGATCTTCAAATTAAACTACACGCAGAGGTGGATGAAACCTTCAATGCTTCAGAATTGCAAATCTTGGCCGAGTTCTATGAGAGCTTTGAATGCAGAGCTTTAATGGCTAGGATCTTGGCAAAGTTTTAATGGCCAAGTTTAAAGAACTATGCAGAGCTTAAGAAAACACGCATCAATGATCTTTAAAAGATTTTAATACAACCCAATTCAATGAAATATTCAAGAAATCTTCAACACAGAGTTTAAAGAAATATTAAACGCAGAGTTGAAAGAAATCTTAAATGCAGAGTTGCATTCACACAACTCAAAATTCAAGAAACTCAAAATTCATGACACTCAAAATTCCAAAAACTCAGATCTGAAGGAAATTAGAGGTGGTTTAATGAATTAGAGGTGTATCTAGGCTGGTTTTGAGCTTCTCAAGTTGGATCTTAGGGTCTTTTAGTGATATTTAAGCCACAAAGGAGTAGATCTAAAGAAAGAACACCAAAAAATTGAAGAACAATCAAGAAATTTCAAGAAAGTTTCAACAAGCAGTACGGTCGCCAATCTAATAATAGCAAATAGTGTAGGGATGTGTCTACTCTATAAATGCTATTTTACTAAGAAGTGGTGAGCCTCTATGTTAGCAAATTAAAATGATTATCACAAGTTATTAATTAGAGCTACATTCATTCATCAATTAAGATAAGCAAAGCTAAGATCTAATGCCACTTTAAACATCTAAATCACTCAAGATAAGAAACATTCAAACATTCAAATGGAACAAAATTGAATCATTTCATACTAAAACAATGAAGAAGTACATCCCTACCATGGACCTTGGTGTGAATACCTCCTCCATTTCCATAAGCTTTTCTTTCTCTACCCTTTCGTTCGAAGAAATTGAGCTTTTCCTCCTTCTTCAGAATCTTTTCAGCATGCCTTTGCTCTTCCTTTGTGTACCTTACAATGCCCCAAATTCCTTTCTTATATAGCATTGGGAAATGGGCCTTCAAGCTTTTCATCACAATGTGGGGTTGGTCTTTTTCATTATTTTAGGTCATTTTCACTAAAAACCCACTTTTCCATAGTTTTTAGGCTTTTTTGCACAACTTAGCATACTTTAAGCACAATTAATGCACCTTAATGCATTTCTCTTCACTTTTTTATTGGTGTAGCTTAGTTTGGGACCTTTTTTGAGTGGTTCAATTACTGAACTTGGTCTCCTTAGGTTCTTACTTTCTTCACCTAATCCTTCCATTTATGGGAGAAGTAATTAGATCAAAGAGGATGTGTCTCTGAATGTACTTGTGTTCTGTCTTCATGTTGCGGGCACATAGTAAAAATGTGCTTCTTCTGTCATATGACTAGGGGTGTTAATTTGATTGTTAACAATGATGATGTTGACGATGAAGGGACGATGATGATGTAGATGGTGATGAGGATGATGATGATGATGAAGATGACAACGATGATGATGATGAAGATGAAGATGATGGTGATGATGATGATGATGATAATAATAATCATCTTCATCATCATCATCATAATCATCATCATCCTCATTATCATCCTCATCATCATCATCGTCCCCATCTTCATCATCATCATCATCATCATCCTCATTATCATCGTCTTCATCATAATCATCATCATCATCATCATCATCATCATCATCATTGTCATCATCATCATCTTCGTCATCATCATCATCATCATCATCATCAGCATCATCGTCATTGTCATCACCCTCTTCCTCATCGTCATCATCATCATCATCATCAACATATTCATTATGATCACCATCATCATCATCATCATCTTCATCATCATCACCATCATCATCATCACCATCGCCATCTTCACTATCATCATCATCATCATCATCATCATCGTTGTCGTTGTCATGACGATGACGATGACGACGATGATGATGATTGTGATGAGGATGATGATGATGATGATGAAGACGTTGAAGATGATTATGATGAAGATGATGAAGATGAAGATTATGGTGATGAAGATGATGATGATGATGATGATGATGATGACGATGAAGGGACGATGATGATGAAGATGGTGATGAGGATGATGATGATGAAGATGATGATGAAGATGACAATGATGATGATGATGATGGTGATGAAGATGATGGTGATGATGATGATGATGATGATGATGATGAACCATAATCCTGATCAATGGGTATGAACCCTTGGAGTTGACAAAAACCCCAATTTTAAATTAGATATAAAATTAGCATGCATGTACTAAGTTCATTGAAGTGTTGAAAGATATTATTATTACTTGATCAATGCAATAAATGTAAGAGATCAAATATTGATTAAAATGTAATTATATAAATTTCAATATCATAATTTATCAATTTGTTGAAGAGATAAATCATCGCAAGTACAAGTGGAAACTTAAGAGAAAATATGGAATATATTGTATCATTCATTGATAGCCGAATGTTTGTAATACAAAATATGGCAAAGTAGTCGGCTCTTAAATGGCCTATCGATGTACATTTATCCCTAAGTAAAGCAATGTGTACATGTATGTCAAAATACATATATACAGGACTATGCAACATCAAAAATCAATCTTTCGCTTGTTTTTCCCCGACTTTCCTCTATCGACCATCTCCCTAGGATCGCTATGCATCTCAGGAGTCTGCAAAAAAAAGATCATTATTTTTATCAAATAAATGCACTAATACCCTACCATTAACAAAATTAAAAAATTAACTTATGGCCAAATTATTTAAATGACAAACACTCACCAAATCCTGTCAGGGTATAGATGTATGTGGTAAGCTCATGGAAGGCCTCTCTATAGTTGTGCTTTGCAAATAAAAGATCATATCTCAATTAATTCAACAATTCAACATTGATCAACATGTTTGGGAAAATTGAATAAAAATACTTGGTCATTAATGAACATATCGCCACAAGAGGAGACCTGGTCAGAACCATGGATTGAGCAGAGGGGTCGGACACTGCTGCCGCTAATGGATACAATCACCAGATGGGGAAATAGTTAGATATGCATGAATAAACAATATAGTAACATGGTTAAATAATATGCATTGTAATTTTTGAAATAGTTACCTCTGTATGACTTGTGTCTATTACAGATGCGACACTAACTGCAGCATCGATGACCCTTGTTAGGTGAGGGGTAGATGGATCTCCTGTGTGTTTGCTATAGAGGACATCCATACCCTTTCTAGGAGTGGAGCCTCTCTTATACACTTGTCCCTTTTGCACATTTGGACTATGAGGAGTGGAAATTGTTGACTGTCTCCTAAGTATAGAATCTGGTGGCTACATCACCAATTAATGACGTAGTTAGAAATGCATTAGTCAATGAAATAACATGTATTAACAAACTGACAATGATGAAATACATACCGATGTACTGAATACTTCAATCAACTATAAGAAACGTTCTTCCACCCATTGTGTCTCTATGGGCATGCTATCGCTAGTATTCCCACCAGGGGGGAGCTCACTAGATGAAATCATTTCCCTCTGAGGGGGATCTACAACCTACAATTTAGAAATTTGTAATTATTAGATCGTGTAGCATTAATTAATTAACATGTGATAACAAACTAACATGTATTAAAATAATGTCATGTTAAAATAGTTACATCAATGTGATTTATTGTCGCTGAGGGTATGACAACATCTTGTATATCAGAAGGTTTTGTTGCATGAGCCTCTTGCCCCTCATGCCCTTCTTGTAGCAACTACAAGTTTTAAAATCATTAAAAATAATAGCAATCTATATATGTGTATAGTAAGGAAAAATAATTTACAAATGACACTAAATTGCTAACCATTTACTCATGTATTAAAATAATGTCATGTTGAAATAGTTACCACAGTGTGAGCTATTGTTGCTGAAGGTATGATAAAATATTGTACATCAGACGTTGCTGGTGCATGAGCCTCTAGACTATCCTCTGCATCATCAGTGGAAAATTCTTCCCCCTCATGCCCTTCTTGTAGCAACTACAAGTTTTAAAATCATTAAAAATATTAGAAATCTATATATGTGTATAGTAAGGAAAAATAATTTACAAATGACACTAAATTGTTAACCATTTACTTACCTGTGTAAAATACCCAGTAAAGGTATCATCTATTTGGAAAGGACCAAATCAAGGATGGCTGCATACTGTGCATGGGTGGGGCTCTCAGCTGTGCTCATCATGTGCAGGTTTAGTTCTACTACTAGAGGCTCCTCGAACACTGTAAGGTGGTGGCTCTACCCCACCGGGAGGTGGTGGATCTACCCCACCGAGAGGTAGTGGCTCTACTCCACCCATAGATGGTCGATCCGATGGCCCTGCTTGGTATGTACCTTGAAGATACGTGCTATGGTGAACAACTTCCTGTGCCAACAATAGGAATGACTCCTACGTCTCTGGGATCTATGTGCCTCGCATTGGGACTTTGTTGAGGCATACCCATCCCAATGCCCTGGTACTCCAAGATATCAAAATAATTCACATGCTTCCCCAAAACAAATTCTATGTACATCTTTCTCATAAAATATAGAGGCATTTCCCTATTGTTATGTGGTGGTTGATCAAACGCAATGTACCATCGGTACATCCAATTATCTATGAATAGTTGATATGTACACCACTCGATAGAAATATTTCTTTTGTTTGCATTCGGGATTTCACCCATCCGTGGATCTCTAAAAAGGGAAAACATATGTTGTTTTAATATCTTCAACTTCTTAACTTCTTTGTAGCTAATTCCATTAGCATATTATTGCCTCTTTCTATCTATGTATGTAGCAATATCGTGCAGTGCACCATTAGACCTAATAAAGGTCTCTATCATTGCATCCAAATTGGATGCAAGCATACGATGCCTATAATCAACAATAGTTATTGAGGCTCAAATTTCTCTGAGCCTCCCAATTTCTCTTTGGATGTCTGAATGTGCATCCATAATCGTCACTGCAATAAAAAAATAAAAAATAAATCATTAGAAACATATACATGTGCTATAATGACATCTCTCAAAAATGAAAAATGTTCAAACTTTGTGCAAGAATGAATACATTACAAACATAAATATCATCTCAAAATACTATAATAACAACTATGTGTAAACCAAAGTGGAAGGTGAGGATCAACTAAATCTAAATCGATTAATGATCGATGGCGGAGATCTCCTAATTAAATTATTAATGAAGGATCGAGACAATGGGGGCCTTAAAAACACTTTATGTACACCTTTATAGAGCCGAGGTATTGGGGAAGATGTTATTCGTCATACTCTACCTTCAGAAATTTCTCTTCTGTATCTAATTCATTTCATGTTCGTGGCCCTTTCCTTGCTCAGAATCTAGTGTATGATGAGAAAGATTTGGTGGTGAAGTCCTCTGCGTCATTAAGAAGGGGCAAGATTTTGAATGTGAGGGTTGATCTACGCTCGTTCCATGAAGTAATTATCTTATCAGTTTCTAGGTATGAAGACCCAAAACCATCGATTGAGTGTCTTGGTGGTGAAGGAGGTCAAAAAGATGTGGTAGTTCATCTTAGCAACAAAGTAAGCAGTGTGTCTGCAAAGGAGGGGAACGTAGTCCCTTGGGGTTTGGGGATGATGTAAAATCCATCATTCCATTGGGTTGGCTTCACAAGCATTGGCTGGACATTTTTAGGGTAAAAAAATATGTGGGAAAAAAAAATAGGGTACGTTATAGTCAATAGTTCCTCCTCCTAGCCAAATGGTGGATGGTTTTTCTTTTCCAATCTGCAATAGATGTGGGAAAAATATTGAAGAAAATTTGGTGTTGGGATTTGAAAATCCCTTATTGCTTAGGTGGATGCAAAATTCATTAAGGGGATTGATAATATGGAGGAATTGCCATATGTTAAGTAACAATTTTTAAAATTTTTAGTTTTGGAATTTCATTTACATGGATTTTTAATTTAGGGCAACATAAAAATTTATATTTTTATTGATGAAATGATGAATGTTTGGATGCCTACCTTTCCAATCCTCCTTCCAAGACGAAATCACCCTCCTTGCTCTTTGAATTTTCTCTCTCTCTTTGAATTTTCCCTCCCTTCACTTTTCCAATGTGTGTATTGGAAGCTCTGATCACTCGAGCGTTCCGATTTTTCGTGAACAAAGAGTGGTCGCAGTCCGCATACTATTTTTTTTGTTATATTAACCAAAACGCGCGTGCGTTATAGTGATCCATAACACGCGTGCATTATGGAATCATATCCTACATGTTAACTGGCATGGCAAGCTTAGATCCATCCCATCCCTAGTTCTAAGAAACTCTCACACGTTTTTGTTTTACTGAATACTCATGCATTTTGAGAATGCACGATTGCATCTAAAGGGTCCCTCAACTTCGTGCGAGTGCCCTCCTTCATGTTTTCATACCTAATTAGGAGCATATATTGGATACCCAAGATAAAGAGGAAATGGAACATGTGTTGAAAAACATTGAACAATGAAATAATCCCTCCTGGACCTGGGATATGTGGAGTTCACATTTGAAGACTTTTTCTCAGTAATCCCTATCTGCGACTTTTACCCCCTTTCAATACAACTTCAGTTCTCTGTATAGAGCTAATGGTATCTTGAAGGAAACTTCTCTATTTGAGAATGATAAATTGAATACATATTAAGAGAAAATAAATATTAACTAGTATAACCATTACAATCTATTATTCTTTATCTATCGTACCTTTCATGTTCTGTATTTTAAATATTCACTGTAACCATGGTTGAATTGGGTATAGTTAAACATCTTTTTATCATTCTAGGTTGTCTGCTTGATATGAGGAACTCATCAATGCTTGTGACTTGTAAACAATAATATTAAGCACTAGGAAATTGATCGACTTTTAGTTTATTGTGTTACATGTTTAGCCTGATTAGTGCATGTTGCATCCACAATACTGACATATGTTTTTCTATAGAATTGGATTATTTGTCTGTAATTAAGGTCTAATCAAGGTTAACGCCGAGGAAGGTCTATCTATGATAGCGCTTAATAGTAAAATCTATCATAGTAAAGTTTAAAAGTATGATTTAGAACAAAATATAATTTCATAACATTAGAATAAACAAAGAGATGATAGCAGAAAATATCAAGACAAGTTGCTACACAATGATTTGATAGTGGAAAAAAAATTACAATAAGTAATTTACAATGATTGTCTACTTTGTTTCCTTCAAATAAGAATTTTCTTTCTTTTTTTTATTAACTCCTTAAGGTGTCTCATCTTATTTTGTAGGTGTAAAGTTTCTGGAAACAAGCGGTGGACAACACTCTCCACTTTGGGCATTTTTTTTAATGTTTTCTAACAATCCAATAATTGGATTTGATTGAAACAAAGTTTGTGTTCAATACAATTTTCTATTTATTTATTTTTCTGTCAATTTTTGTTATGCTCTATTGTTATATTTCAATTGTAGTAAGCCCTCTGGTTCCAGATTTGGAATCATGGCTCTGATACTATTTGTAGAGACCTTCCTTGGTCCCCGGTTTACTCAATACAATTTATATAAATCTATCAGTTTAATTAGCTATAAATCTACTTGTTGACAGTTTTGTTGGCTTGGTTTGCTTCTAAGTTATTCTAAGTTATTTTGTTTCATTGTGTAGGTAGAAAACAAATGGATATAGGTGTTCAATGTAGATTCAGATCAACTTTTCCATACATGTAAAGTAAACAATTTTAACATCATATTATTCACTAAAGGAAATAGAATCCCAAGTTTCCATATAGAGTTTTGAAACAAAAAAAAAAACATAATTAGAATAGGGTACCTATAGGATATCCCACCCATAGGAAACTCAACTGCCCAAGTAGACCTTCCACCCTGCCAAATAGGATAGTCTCGCCGACAATCCCACCAGTGTGAATATTTCTCCCCCTTAAAAATTCAGCATTCTCTGCTAAATTTTCCTCGATGCAAAAGGATCCCCCCTTTCCTCCAATCCATCCTTCTCCTATATATTATTTTTCCCTCTACTGACTCCATTTTCCTGCAATTACTACCCTCCCCATTAATGTTCATTAATGTTCCAATCCACTGTCAATGTCACTTATTCTCTTAAAACATTAAAATACTTATTCTTATCCTTATTAATGAGGTAGAAGTCGAATATGGGTTATCAACATTAAATGACAGTCATTTAATTACCTGCTATTTGGGTCACCTACCCTTTTATCAATTCATTAGGGATAAGGTTCACCACCTTACTTGACATAAAATTAGTCATGATATTTATTTAATAATATATTCCAATAACATTATCATAATAATTATTGTTAATCAATAAATAACCATAATTATTAATCAATAACAAAGTTCCGCTAAATGTTTAACATTAACACTATGTACTTCAATATAATCTTTGACATGATAATATATTGTTAATGTTGTATACAACACCAATTCACCCTCCAATATTTATTATAATCAATATTTATTAATTAATTAATACACTCTTAGCACCACTAATCATTTATCTAGAAATTATCAAATCCTTGTAATAATAATTACCCTCTAGTTATAATTAAAACTAATTAAAAAACATTAATCAAGTTAATCACAATACCGATAACACTAATTAACATCATTAATATTTAGTTAATATTAATCAATTTAATAATATTATTATTAACAACTACTTAACATTGTTAACACTTAATTAACATTTACTAATTACGTTAATAATAGTCCTCTTAACCATTTACTAACACTTATTTAGGGATGAACACAATTAATAATTAACCTCAATCACAATTAAACCTTTCATTAATAACTTGACGTAATTATATCAATGCATAACTAAATATGTAATAATTAATCCCCAACTAATTCTTATGTATTGATTCACAATCACAATGCATTCAAGCCCAATTGTAATAGTCTAGTAGATAACTAATAAAAACATATATAGACAAGTTATGTAAGCGTAGCTACGGATTACATACCTAATGTAGGTACACTAATAGTACTCAAACAAACATACCACATATTCACATAAATTACCATCGGTCGATGCATACCGAGATACGAATTGAAATGACTAGCCATATTTACTAACTCAAACCATAATAATATGTGAAACAACATAACATAATGGATTATGACACAAGAATCAAGCAAAGGTTTTTAGTACATACACAGTAAATTATGCTCCCCTTTTAACTTCCATGACATACCTATCTACCTACTTCCTTATACCTAATTCACAACTAACTTCCACATCCTATCCTTCCTTTGCTAGACTACCCTGGAGAGTCCACTACATGGCATAACTCCAGTTAGAACCCGTAAGCGGAAGTGTCGACTGCATCGACCAAACTTCCCCAGAAAGCACCCACTAGCCATCATCACACACCTTGGGGAGTGTGTTGTAGCGTGACCCTCCCATGACTACAGGTTTCAAAGGATAAATGGTGGGAAATTCCTACACCCCTCCTATGGAACAAGGGGCTACGTCTACCTCGACATAGTTATTGCGTTGCGACTGTTGTACTCAAGTTTTTTCATCGAATAACCAATTTGGGAAGTTGAGTTTCCTGAAACCCCACACCTACCCATACATCATGATAATAATACAATACTCATGCTAAACAATAATGCATCACTTGCATACCATTTATCTTTCGGAATTCATGTCCCAAAGGTAATCCCACCTCGTAGGATCCAGCTACCACTTAGCTCTTTTAAACTGTAGATTAGTATCCAAACACACGAACGAGAATATCGTGCAATCATTTACATGTATATACATTTCATTACTAATGAACAATATTGCAAATCATTTCTATGTACCATGCACCTGGTATCATATACATCCATTCAACATATAAGTTTTAATTTGGTATCTATGTACCCATCATTTACAAAATTTGCATGTTAGAGACATAATCAAAACATGAATATAATTCATAACATTAACATCACACACACATATATATAATCTCTGCAAAATAATAAAACCATATGTCCATAGTGTCATCAAACTGACAAAGTGTCACAATAATAAGCAAATATAGCATATAGTGATAGTTCAAGCAATAAGGTCAAAATGGGGCATTACATCTAATGCAAGAATCAAAGCATCTTGTAACACAACACCTGCTATATTTTCTTCCTGAGTATTCTCCTACTATCCATCTCCTTTATTCTTTAGAGATCTATAGTCTTTCTCAAGATGTCATTTCTTCCCATAGTTCCAGCACTTTATATTTCCCAGTCTGGAATTATATATGTCCTTCCTAGACTTCCCACGATTATCTGGGCCCTTTCCTCTTTCCCTTTGTCTTCCCCCACTCTCCATGGTCAATGCATTACCTGATGTCTCACCTATGCTTTTTCATCGCATTTCCTCACTATGACCAACACCACCAACATTATCAAATTTAAAAGTGTTTGAGCCAGAGACAAAGTTACTTATAACCATGACCAAGCCATTCCAGCTTTCTAGAAATGAGCACAAGATTATAAGAGCCCTAACCTCATCATCAAAGTTCACTCCTATAGAACTTAGTTGATTAGTAACCGTATTAAATTCATTTAAATGGTCAACAAAAAATCCACCTTATGACATCTTCATATTAAATAAACATTTCATTAGAAATACCTTGTTGGAGGCCAAGGGTTTTTCATACAATTTAGCCAATGCGTTCATCATACCCTCCAATGTCTTTTCTTTCGAAATATTGAAAGCCACCGACAAAGCCATGCATAGTCGTATTGTTCCTAGTGCCTTTCTATCAAGAACCTCCCATTATTCATCATTCATAGACGCTAACTTACTTCCTTTTCTGCCCAATGGTAGGAATAGATCCTTCTAATATAGATAGTCATCCATCTATATCTTCTATAATTGGTACTTTTGCTCGTTAAATTTCTCATCCCTAAAGTTTTCTTCTTCTTCCATTGCTCCCACTCGATCCATGAACCCTTCTTTCCAGTGAGTTTATGCACCAAATAGACCTTTGGCTCGCTTAGTTTTTCACAATTTAATCAATACTTATCTAGGATCCTACCAAGAGAATAACAAGCACAATATAAACACAAGAGACACAAATATTTTCCTCGGGGAAACCATAAAGGATAAAACCCTGCAACTTCCTCAGAGATAGAATGATCACCAATACAATGTCACAAAAGTAAAACCCAAAAATAGAGATGGTCTTTAGCAACTTCTCTCTTCTCCACTTGTGCGAACTTGTCCTCCTCCTCACTAATGCAAACTTGTGAGTGAATGAGTGGATGAATAAATAGAGAGCCTAGCTCTCTATTTATATTTTACCTTTCACTTTACCTTTTTCACTTGACAAGTCAGCCTCAACTAAAGTTGACTGGGCCGACTCCTCTAGGGGACTTAAAAACCCCAATACAAATGACTCTAGGGGAACTAATGCCCCGACTTACATGACAGGGTTTAACTCAATGAATTTACATGACCCAAATACAATAATGACTTCTCCAACCGGAGGAATAAACATCTTCGTCGGAAGTACAAATAAAATACAATATAAAATACAAGTGAAGTTCTTTCGCGGTTACAATAACATTAACAAGCTCTGATACCAATCCTTAGAAAAACAAGATCACAAAACAATAGCATAAAATAAGATGCAGAAATAAAACACATAAACACAATACAAGAGATATACCAATATACCTGGTTCACCCAATATGGGTTACATCCACAGAGAAATTTCCAGTCGTTTTATTATATCGTCTAGCAAATGAAGGGATACAACCTGCAACACATCTGCTGAAATTTCCTCATCACTCTCTCAAAGTCTCTCTCACACAATAATAGAGATATTTTTCACAATACTACAATACAATACACAACTGTGTTACAAATCCTTCCTTGTAAAGATGGATTCCCATGGGAAAATACCATGGGCTACCCAATACCATGGGACTGTAAACCATTGGCACAAAAACAACCCAAAAAATTTCTTTTAGGGCTCCCGGACCCCCCATCCGGGGGGGATGGGCCCCCATAGACTCCCCGATGGGGCTAAGCCCCCACACACCCCCCGTTGGGATGAATGTATATTCCACCTGCACAACATATAAAACTAGGGTACAAACACATATGGACAACAAGATCTCTGAATTAAGAAGATAATCAAGCTCCACAACCAACACTTTATTCATCCACCACTCTGTAGCCCCAATCCTAGGGTCCTGTTGTGCTTCATAACCTAGAGCCACTCTATAATCCTTTCCTTCCCCATGCCATGACCAAGCCAATTAATTAGGTTCCCCTAAAATGCATATGTGTGCTTTCTTCAAGGCATCTATAAAACCATTCTATACTAGAACATAAATTCCTTCTAATCCAACCTCCTGGGTTGATAATCATCCATAAGACTAGATTGAAGTATCATTCTTTTTAACAATTTTATTTAGAGTGCACAACCCTCTTATTTGAAGATTTTTAATCACCTCGAGGGAAGAAAGACATTTTGATTGCAACCAAGAATAGCATTTGCACCAATCCTAACCAGAGAGCATGTACCAACTTTCCATGACAGATGATTTCCAATGATTGAAAAAAGCGAAATAAAGAGCCTTCCAATGGTTAGAGCTTTGAAGAGAAGTATTATTTGGTATTTGAATCAAATCAATCAACCTTAGAGGAGTCATATATTTTTGTTGAGTAACCGTTGCTTGGTTTTTCAACCAAGCATGTGCAAGGATGCACCTTCTAACTAGTAGCAGCAGTCTCAATAAAAATATGTAAAAACTAATGTAATTTGATCTAACATTAACATGTGCAAAGAAATAAAAAACTAGATTTAAGAACATAAGCAATAAGATCTATAAGAAAAACGAAAAATTAAAAAAATTGATTTTGTATTACCTCAAATGGTGAGGATGGTGAGTTTTGAATAGCTCCAAGGTTGAGATGCTCCAATGTCCAATGGTCTCTTCTTCTCCAATGCTTCAATGGGGATCTTCAAACTCGAAATAGGAAGCAAGGGCTCTCAAAGGGAATTTGGTAGCATAAGGATAGGATGAAAATGTGGATGATTAGTGAGGATCCCCTATCACCTTTTTATAGTTTTTTGGTGATGGGGAATACCATTATGGTTTTAAGGAAACCAATGGTATTAACCAACATGGTTTAGGTCTCTTTTTTCCTCTTTTTCTTTTTTTGAATATTTTTTATATTTTTATTCCCTTTTAATATTTTTGGAGAATTGTGGACCCTTTTTGAGGGTTTTTTGAGGAAAAATACATATTTTGAGGGGAAAAAGGTGTATGATGGTCTTTTTGGTGACCTTTTGAGGGTTTTAGAGGCTAAAGTTGTGGAAAAAGTGGACAAATGGGTCATGTGAATAGGGAATGAACTAGTGAGCACTTTTTGGGTGTTAACAAATTGCCCTCTGATGTGTGAGGGCAGGAGTTCATCGTATGGCCGATATACATCATATTTCTTTTGTCTTTTTCCTGGGCCTTGGAGAAGAGAAGAGACCGATTGGAGACTGGAACAACGACCCCTTGGAAGCTGCAAAAAATGAAAAAATACATAGCCTCAAAAATGAATGAGGAATAATCTCTGATAATGGACGAGGCGGGCATACCCATGCTTGTATCAAGACATATACATAACAATTAGGCCCACGAAGGGGGACCTGAAAAAATACATAAAAGTCTGCTGGTACATCATAATGGTCCAGAGGGGACACAATGCTGGGACATACTCATGGTCATACCATGACAGATCTGAATAACTGATACACTGGAAAAAAAAAACAACCATTCTGAATAAGGTATCAGAAGGGTTGATGAATTGTTGAATCTGAAGGTATCCAAAATCTGTAGGGATTCAATGACTGTGAGTCAACTTCTAAGGAGTATATGTGACTGTATACTCGAGGGAGTATAAAACTGCGGTACATCCGAAAACTGTTGCCAAGCGCAACCCGAATATCCATAGGAAAATGTAGCTGGTTGTTTCCTCAATTAGACTCTCAAATGCGATAGAGTCAGGTGATATTCGGGGTTTTCAACAAAAAACTAAAAGGACCGATACCCTGTACGAGTCTCAACGATGCGATCAAGGTGTTGAAGTCGAGCATGTGAGAAGCAATAATTTGGAGAGGCATTGAGGACTCCTTTCAAAATGATCCGTAGGCACTCATCACTAATGGTGATGAGTCCAAGGCACAGGGACCTCTGGGTCTATCCTATGGAATAGATTTGGTTGGCGTCGATAGAGGGAGACCAGCAACTACCAAGGCAATGATGTTTCCTTGATAGGAGTGCGAGGTGTACAACTGAAATGTGATAGTACTGATGGTAGGAATGACATACTGTGGGGATGGGGAATAACTGGGGTCATAGAGTGGGTGGACTCAAACTTCCTTTTTTCAGATCATGATGACATGGTTGACCTGGTAGCATAGGAAACTGACTTTTAGGTGTGAGGATCATAGCTTAAGGGATCAGGGGTATGTATTACAGACTGGAGTGACTCTGGGGGGACAAGCTGATGGATGTTGTTGGGGGACTCTCAGGGTGACATACTGCAGAATACTCTAAACAAAAGGCGACCAAAATGCGAACGCTGCCATATGAGTAGACATGATCTATTGTGGCACCGAAAAGCACTGTTGGGTCCTTCTTCATAGTTTTAATGAGCTCCAAGAAGGGATAAAAGTGTGCTCTGAAATGGTATTGTCCTGTGGATTTATGCGAACCCGGGACTGTTCATGCTCATGAGTGCTTTCATTTTTAAGGAGTCTGAAAACAATAAGAAGACTCTGAATTGGTGGAGTACCATCCTGTAAATTTGTACGAGCCCAAGACAATAATTGCTCATGGTTTGCTTTCAATTTTAGAGAGTCTGAAAGTGATAAGTAGACTCCATTGGTGTTCTTTTTCGTATGTTAGTCTCCAAGGCCCGAAAAAGCATAAAATGATGCAAATGGAGAACTCTTCTAGGCGATGTGACTAGAGTATTCATTTTTCGTAATTAGTCTACAAGGTCCAGAAAAGGGGTAAACTTATACCAGGTAGATGCCCTTTAAGATACTTTTAGCAAGCATGAAAAGAAGCAAGATTGCTCGATGATCTTTTCATTGTTTTAGGAGTCAGAAAAGAGCTTAACAGAAACTCCCTAAGTGCCTTTTTTGTACAGGAATTGCTCGACCCGAAAAAGGGATAAAATTATACCGAACAAAAAAGGTATTGGTGAGAGCGAGAAATGATCTCGAGCATCGTCATGAGTGCGGAAAACTAAATCCGGCGATATAAATATCGTCAAAAAAGGGCAACGACCGATGTTGCACGCAAACCGAGGTGACGAGTGTGTGAAAAAATGTCCAAACAAATATGGAGGTGAGAGCGAGAAATGATCTCAAGCATCATCACGAGCACGTAAAACTGAATACAGCAATATAAAGAACGTAAAAAATGGAGAATGGCTACTGTGGCACACAAACCGAGGCGATGAGGGGCATGTAAAAAATGCCTAAAATGGGACATGGTGGAATAGAAAAAAGGAGTGGACTATCGTGAAGTTCTTGCTGCGCTGATTCCAACGGTTTGAAAAACGGACGTTGTATGATGCCGAAATGGTTGATTAAAAATTGGTCAAATTTCTATAAATAACAAGTGGACCCAATGTGACAAGTGTCATTTTCACCGTTGAGTTTCACAAAGTAACTTAGTTGGGTCAGAGCATTTTCTTGATTTTTGGGAGATTCGACTGTCGGTTTTTTATTCCACAAGTTTCAGGTAAGCCTATGTGCCTTATCCTTTCAATTTATTTACTTTTTGGTGAGCATCGAGGTCTCAGAAGCTGCGAATATTCCACATTGGCTTGCCAACGCAGAATATCGCAAGTTTAGGGATTTTTTCCATGATGCACATCGTGGGTATGGGCTGGACAGTCGCGATGTGCATCGCGGCTGTGGGTGCCTACAGCCGCGATGTTCATCGTGACTGTGTATGCTTACAACCGCGATGTTCATCGCGGCTGTGGGCGCTTACAGCCACGATGCACATCGCGGCTGTGAGGGCTGAAAGCCGCGATGAGCATCGCGGCTGTGAGGGATGAAAGCCGTGATTTTTATTGCGGCTAGGGGTCTGAAAGTTGCGATGGGGATCGCTTGGTTAGGGAAAAAAAATTGTTTTTATTTTTTAGCGGTTCTTTTCGTCGGAGATGTATGATCAATGGGAGCAGATGCCCGTTGTGATTGACGACTATCCATATCAGAGTATGGACTTCCGGGGAGACCCTGAGATGCCTTGAACTCAGGGACAAGCTTGGGGGTTAGATGGTACGTCTTTGTTTTTATTTCTCTATTATATCATGTTTAGATGTTTTTTTATGAGTATAGCTAGAGATGTTTATATGATACTAACTTGTTTCAGTGTGGGTCATGGTAGATGTTGGTCCGATGCCTCTAGTGGATCATATGGGCCGTAGGGGACGGGTGATGGTGGTGGTACCTCCACCGGTAGAGGAACGCCCACCTCATGTACGAGGAGTTGTGCATCATCGAGATGATTCCCTAGAGGACATGCATGATACCTTGGAGGCGTTGCTAGTGGATGTACTAGATGATGGTTAGAGGGATCTAGATCAGCATGTTCTCGATCGTTGTTTCGATGCTCCCCGTGAGTGGAGATCGATCCTGTGGAGAGTAGCTGTAGTGACAGCTGAGAAGAGGGCTCGAGATCTGTATGATTCGGAGGAGCCAGAGGAGCCTGGTGACTGTGATGATTAGGTTATCTTGTACCTTCCCCCAAATGATGATGGGCATATGGGGATGTATTTCGTGATACACATTTTGTACGGCTGGTGTACTTTTTGTATATTTGGGTGCTGAGGGCACTCTTGACATTGTGACTATATGATGATATATGTATTTATTCCTATTGATGCGTTTTGATTATACATTCGTGTATGCACGTGGATGCACATCTTTGTCATTGCTTTTATTTTTTGTTGCACGTGGATGCAATTGTATGTTGTTTGTTTGCTCGTGGAGGCACGTTCGATGCACGTGGATGCGATACTATTGTTTTTGTATTCCCATGGAGGCATATGTTATGCACGTGGATGCAATGTTATGATGATTTATTTAGTTTGTTTATTTCATTTTTTTTTATGCCTATGTGATGCATGTTGTCATGTCCTACATTTTTTGGTTGACATTCCAATTTAGAATATCGTTAGCCATTTGGTCTGCTACACTGTTTAGATTTCTTGGAACATCAGTGAATGAAATGGATTCAACGTGTCGAATCATTTCTTTAGTGCGTAGGAATTTTTGAAATAGACAGGGATCGCGTACCTGGTAACAGTTGTTGAGTTGGGAAACAAGAACATGGGAGTCCAGGAAAACACTAAGGTGACTTATGCCCATCTGGAGAGCAACGGCCAGTAGACCGGTCACGACATCGTACTCAGCTTGGTTGTTTGTGGCAGCACCTATGCACACTCCGTCGAGGTGGACCAACTCATGTGAAGGGGAATAAATTACCCAAGATGTTGAAGCGAGATTTGGAGACCAACGACTTGCTCCGTTGGTAAAGCCGATATGGTAGAGTGGAACAGGATCCATCTGTGTTCATGCAGGAAAAAATGAAAATGTAAGGTTTTGGAAGTTTACAGCGAAAAAATAAATTAAAAAACTGTACAATATGGACTGTGGTGTCCAGGAGATCTATATGGATAGAATCGTTTGAGGTACAACCCATTACGGGGGTTGCACATGAGGTTGCCTTCTGAATCGGTCAAAATATATGCCCCGTGTGCAAGGCAAGTGTGTATGACGTATGGGCCTTGCCACATGGACTCGAATTTTCCTTTGCCTGTTTTATCATGGGCTTGGTCGTAAACAAGTACCAGGTCTCCTTCACTAAATTCTCATGGGTGAACATGTTTATCGTAATTGAGTTTAGATCTGTTCTTTGCAGCTTCGATTGTTTGGAGAGCTGCACGACGATCTTCGTCGGCCTGCTCTAAAAGAAGTAAGTGTTCTTCAATTAGTGAAGTATCCGGGAGGATTTCTACGGAAATTTGTAATGTCGGTATTTGACACTCAATGGGGAGGACAGATTCCACGCCGTGAACTAAATGGAAAGGGGTAAAGCCGGTGGCAGTTTTAGTGGATGTGCGGTAAGCCCATAATGCAGGAAAAAGCATGTGATGCCAATTGGACTTATGTTGGTCGACAGTGCGCTGGAAGATGGTCTTCAAAATTTTGTTAACCGCTTCGACTTGGCCGTTCCCTTGGGGGTAGTAGGCGGAGGAGAAATTATGTTCAAACTTAAGGAGTGTTGACAATTCTCACCAAATGGAGTCCTCGAAGTGAGAGCCATGGTCTGAGACGAGTTGTTTTGGTACTCCAAAGCGATCAATAACATGGTTGAGGAAAAAATGGGCTGTAGTGTTGGCTTTGCAATTGTAAGTAGGCATGTCTTCTTCCCATTTGGTAAAGTAATCAACAGCCACAATAATGTGTTTATGGTCACTGGCTGATGCGGGATTGCAATCCATGAAGTCGATGGCCCATTTGCAAAATGGTCCAACAGTGACGACTGGATGAAGGGAGGCGGTGGGGTTCTTTCCTTGGGGGAAAAGAGCTAGCAGTTTTGGCAATGTTTGACTGCTGTGATACAATCAATGAATAATGATGGCCAAAAATAACCTACGCGATTAACCTTTTGGGCGGTGGCCATTCCAAAGAAATGGCCGCCGTAGGTGCCACTATGACAGTCATTAAGGACTTGTTCAGCCTCTTCTTGGGAAAGGCACCGTCATAGGATTGTGTTGATGCCACGTCGATAGAGGAAATCACCCCAAGAGGAGATAACGAGGGGCATGGTGACAAATGCGACGGTGTCCGTCACGGTTGATATTGGGTTGAAACTTCTGTGTGCGGAGGTATACCAAAATTTCGCCGTACCAAGGGTCGTCAGACGAGATGATGAACAAATGTTCATCAATTATATCAGTATGGATAGCTGGTGATGAAGACGAAGATGGTAGGTCTGTAATGAGTTGGGCGAGTTCTAGTGATTTGGTGGTCTTCGGGGTTTTAAAATTCAAGTCGTATTCTTGGATCGAGCCGTGAGGTCGTCTAGATAAACTAATATGATGTTATTCAGGTCATGAAAACAATAAGTCATGGCTTGTTGGAAAGTGGCTCCAGCGTTCTTGAGACCAAAAGGCATGACGCGATAGGCGAAGGTGTCCCATGGGGTAGTAAAAGTGGTCTTGTATTGATCTTATTTATGGATTTTGATTTGGTTGTATCTAGAGAAGCCGTCCATAAAAGAAAGTACCTCATGCCCCGCACATGCATCGATTAGTTGGTCAATAAATGGTGTTGGGAAGTTGTCTTTAGGACAAGCTAGATTGAGGTCACGAAAGTCAGTACAGATGCAGATGGTGCCTACTTTCTTATTGACTGGTACTAGGTTTGAAACCCAGGTGGTATATGCAATAGGGTATATGAAACCTGTTGCTCGAAGCTTCTCAATTTCTAATTTGACAGCTGGAAGCTTTGATGGGTGAATGTGGCATTGTTTCTGGTGGACCGGTGATATGTTGGGCCAAGTGTCTATGTGATATTCTATAATGGTAGGATCAAGACCAGGCATCTCGATATAAGACCAGGCGAAGACATCTAGAAATTCTTGAAAGAGTTTCTTATAGGCTTGGGTTTCCTTTTCAGTGCATGATGCGCCTAAAGAGATAAGCTCAGGTTTTTCGAGGTGGTGGAGATGTCGATTTTTATGATTGGAAAAATGTTGTCCATGTTACCTTCTTCAAAGGCTTCTGGAGCTGGGATATGATCTTTGAACCAATTGACCTTGGTTGGTAAGAAGTCTTTGGATTCAATGGATAGTTGGTTCGCCGTAGATGCCTCAGGGATGAAGTATGATCGATGGTGCATATCATCCCAAGGGTAGTCCGGTGCAGTGAGTGTTTCTAGGATTTCCTCATTGGTGCGGAAGTAGTGCATCATTAAATCAATTGGTTCAGGCTTGTAGGTAGTTGAAATCATATAAATGGTATTGATTTCTTCTGAACGGGAAGATTCTGGGGGGAATATTTCCTCAATGAGGATATCTCTAGGTCAGGATTATTCAATTCGTATAGTGATGCTCTGTAATCTGGGAGATCGGGGTAGTGATGTGAATAATGGCAGTAGATGCTGCACATCGCACAAGAGTGGTTTGTGCACAATGATTTATCGCGAGGCTGAGGGGGTAGTTCTAATTTGACAACTGGAACGTTGGTGTCATCATCTAACATATTCATGTGTTCTTGAAGTGCTAGTAGTTGTGGACATTGATGGGTAGCATGGCCTATATCGTCGCACAAAGAGCACTTAGGGAGCACGTGAGTTGTTGGGGGATTCTTTGCTAATTTGGGGGTCGCTGGGGGGGTTCGAGTTGTGGGTCCAGTGGTGTAGGTTTGTGGACCTCTGCCCCCATTGTGGCGGGATTGAGGGGGGACATAACCAGATGTTGATGTAGTGGCTCCTATTGGAGGTGGTCGGTTTTGGGGTTGGGGTACACTAGGTGGTGGACGGTTTTGGGGGTTCGGTATGCCAAGTGGTGGATGGTTCAAAATATTGATGGGTTGTGCCGGTTGTAAAATAATGGTCGGTGTCGGTGGAGGGGTTGGGGTGGGTAGGTACCATACAGGTAATCCTAACGTTAACCCTGGGAGGTTAAGTGTAGCCATTACTGGCGTGCTGACAACTCCTGAAAATGGAAATAGGAATGGGATAGTGTGAATTGATGTTGTTTCGATATGACTAGGCATTGTGGGTGGTTGTGGCAGTGGTTGAGGTTGTGGAGTATGCTGCTGTGTGTTGTGCGATAGGGTGCACAAATCATATATTTCAGTTATTCGGAGAGGTGGTGGGATAGATGGGAAAGTGGTGGTCATGGGAGTATCCGAGTATATCCCAGGTCCGACTGAGGAGACAAATGATGTGGGTGCACTCTGAACGGGTTGTTCGATCATGGGAAGAACATTTTCAAGGGCTGCGGGGGCATTGGGATCATAGTATGTTATCTGGTCGATTTTGACTACGCATCCTTTGTGTGGGAACATCATGAGGCGGAAAACTAAAGAAACGACAGCTTTCATTTTATACATGTAGCTTCATCCCAGAAGAAGGTTGTAATCAAGTTGGGCATTCATGACCTCTATATCTATGAGAACCATTTTTCCCCCTAGCTGTATGGGCACATTCACTAACAGACCCTGAGGTTGAGCTGCACGACCATCATAAGCTCGCAATGCGGTAGTTGATGGTTGTAGCATTGGGGATCCAAGTTTCTGCCAGATGAAATTTGACATAACGCAGGTGGAGGCACCTTCATTGATTATGCATCGATGAACGACGAGGTTGCGAATGGAAACAGAAACCTGAAAAGCTAGAGATGAAGGCAGACGAGGTTCAGCTTGGTCTAAGTCAAAAGCCATCATATTGGAGTCGTTAGGGTCTATGGCACCAATGGCGGATAATAACAATTTTCTCTGTGCTAGACAATTTTTTAGGATTTCTAGAGCGGACATAGCAGTGGGGGACTGGGATAGGTCTTCTATGATGTTATAGTT
The DNA here is from genome assembly GCA_027924585.1 of Larix kaempferi. Lineage (NCBI taxonomy): Eukaryota > Viridiplantae > Streptophyta > Pinopsida > Pinales > Pinaceae > Larix > Larix kaempferi. Next base: position 2,004,258 of record BSBM01000617.1, on the reverse strand, counting down.
CAAAGCTACACGAGCGTTAGGGTTGTTGTTGATTCATCGTAAAGGGAAGCGAGGTGCTTTTGGACCCCCGTCTATGGGCATATTAGGTATGAAAAGTGGCTGATCAGTTGGGAGGGTACTCGAAGATGGATTAGTGGGCGTGGCCTCATGGGTTGAGCCGTATTGATTTCGACGGGTTTGAAGGTTGACATCATTAGCAAATGGTGAGCTTTGGACTCTGTATGCTGGTAATCGGTTTCCGCATAGGTAATTTGCTGCTGTGTTGCAGCGGATCGTTATGGGGGATCCATTGGACAAGTGTTTACTACTCCTTGGTTGGGTAGAGGATTTTGCAATATCATAGGTTACGGCTGAGGAGGTGGTGCTGGCTGTGCAACACGTCCTTATTGTTGGGCATCATCGGTCCAAAGTTGATGCGCTCGATCTAAATGGGGGAAATTATGCGTATAATGGCCGTAGACCCTGCATATGGAACACGGGTGGTTTGTTCTCAAATTGGTATTTTTTACCTATTTTGGTGGATGATCAGGGTTTTGATTTGTAGGAGCAGCATTATTGTTATTGGGAGGATTAGGTGGTTTTCCTCCTTGGTTTTGTTGTTGGTTATTTCTGCAGTTTCGTCCCCTTCCGCGATTTTGCTGACCTCCTTGATTACGCTGGTTGTTCTCGTTTTGAGGTTGGTTTTGTTGTGCATATACATGCCCTTGGGCAGTAGGTGGGTTTTGAGGTCATGCAGGCACTAGAGCAGGCTACGGTGGGTAGTAAGCCGGAGGGTTCTAAGATGGACCTGGTGCTTGTTGCAGTTGTGGGTAAACTTGAGCTACTGGAAGTGTTGGAGCTAGAGGTGCTTCCTGTTGAGGATAATAAGCCGATTGGGCTTTCAGGTGAACCAGAGTCTGATGGGACTACTGGTTATAATATGTAGGTGGTGCATAAGCTGATGGTGATTTCCTGTAACACTATGGTGGACATGAGGGTCCATGAGTGTGGTGGGTGTGCATTACTGGAGCATACGAAGTTGTAGCTCCAGAATGAGATGTATCCCTAGAAAGGTCTGGGGCGTTGTTTGTACTCATCATGGTGAAAGGTTTGTTTTGTACCATAACCTGGCCGATAATACCATCGGCGGCATGAGATTCCCCCGGTGCGTCATTCTGGGATGGATCATTGCGCGGGGCATCAGGTAACATTGTGTATAAATATCCAGACTGTGCATATATCAGGTCGAACTGCTAAGCTTTTAAAATGGCTTCTTCTTCCGACTGGGGTCGTTTAGAAGCTACATATTTGGCTATGAGAGAGAGGAGTGATTTCAGGAACCAATCCAGGAAGATACGGTTGTCAAGCTTTATCTTGCAGAGACTACGACGCTTACGCCACTCATGGATATGATCGGTGATGTGTGTAGTGGTGTTCTGTCTACAAGACAACAGTATTTCCACTCCTGCATCATAGCGTATAGGTAGTTGAAAGAACTTAAGGAAAGTTGAGGCGAGGGATGTAAACATGGGGTGCGTCCCATGTGGTTGCTCAATATTCCATTTGGCTGCAGAGCTAATGAAGGTTCTTTGTAAAAGTCAGAGTCGAATAGAATCATCTACTATGGAGTTTGAGGAACACCATAGGTGAAACGACATGATATGGTTTTGGGGGTCTTCCCCAGCTTTTCCTTCAAATTTTGGGATGTCTGAGGGGAGATTTGTGGGTATAGGGTACCAAGTAGGGTCATGCCGGATGGGATCATTTTTTAGCCTAGCCAAGTCTGGTAGGTTAAGGCTAGCCATAAATGGAAAACTAGCGGAGGGGTATGATGTTGTCATGGGGGCATAAGTGATGGTGGTGGCATTATGTATTATGCCACTACCCCCTAGGGGGATATTTGTCATGGGAGGTATGTGTCCTCCACCCATACGAGTGTGGGAGGGGCCCACGCCACCAAGTGCAGCTGGAGTCACAGATGGATTGGGAAGATGTCCAAGAGGTGTTGGAATCTAAGTGGTAGCGGGGATAGTAGGTATAGTTTCCATAGTGGGCATGCATAGGTTAGGTGGGGGTCCTGTCTTGAGCAGGGGTCCCATGTTAGGCATACCTAATGGAGGTGTGGTAGTTGTGGTGACCATGGTGGCCATTGTGGTGGCGGGGGTGGATGATTCTCCACCAATAGTCCCTATGAAAAAGTTTTCATAATGCAAACCAGCCATGGGGCTAGTGGGTGCAGTGTATGCGGGATTTTCGAATTCCGCCTCAGAGTCAAATGTGAAATGAGGCGCGTCAGAATTGGATGACAGGTTCCGTGCCGATGACGTGTGGAGTCAAGGGAACCGTACTGCGAGGGTTCACCCTGGAAACGTCTAGAACGTCTCGAGGACTCAATGGTGACAGTTGTGAATTAAATCTACTAGGTGGTGATGAGTGGAAAGCTCGAAAGCCCTAATGCAACCGTGTGTGCAAGAGGGGAGCGTAAAAAATAATGGCACTTAGGCCAACAACCAAACTCAAAACACTTACTATAATAGTTTTGCTATAGTAAGTGGAGCAATCAAAAAATGTGGTCAGAAAACCAACATGCAAACAGCTCCTAAAAATAGAAAAAAGGTGTACTCACTGACCAAAGGGAGGTAATGGAGCATGTAAACACCTAACTAAAAAGTATTATGACTCAACAAGGTATATCCTCTGCAACGTGATGAAATCCAAGTCAGACAATATAAATTGTAGAATCAAAGGCTAGATATCCCCCTACCAGGAGGGACACCGGGTAGACAATCCTATAAGTTTGGCCACTAAGATACCCCATTCATGACACGTTCGGTTGGGTGAATCTACAGTTTTTTTCTATCACCGTTGTACTCCCATAAGGGTGGTACAACGAGAACTATGAGTAGGTATCCTAGGTTCGGATCCTAGTGGAGTCGCCAAAAACTGTTGCTTGGTTTTTCTACCAAGCATGTGCAAGGATGCACCTGCTAACTAGTAACAGCAATCTCAATAAAAATATGTAAAAACTAATGTAATTTGATCTAACATTAACATGTGCAAAGAAATAAAAAACTAGATTTAAGAACATAAGCAATAAGATCTATAAGAAAAACGAAAAATTAAAAATTTTGATTTTGTATTACTTCAAATGGTGAGGATGGAGAGTTTTGAACGGCTCCAAGGTTGAGATGCTCCAATGTCCAATGGTCTATTCTTCTCCAATGCTTCAATGGGGATCTTCAAACTCGAAATGGGAGGCAAGGGCTCTCAAAGGGAATTTGGTAGCATAAGGATAGGATGAAAATGTGGATGATTAGTGAGGAGCCCCTATCACCTTTTTATAGATTTTTGGTGAGGGGAATACCATTATGGTTTTAAGGAAACCAATGGTATTAACCAACATGGTTTAGGTCTCTTTTTCCCTCTTTTTCCTTTTTTGAATATTTTTTATATTTTTATTCCCTTTTAATATTTTGGGGGAATTTTGGACCCTTTTTGGGGGTTTTTTGTGATTTTTGAGGAAAAATACATATTTTGAGGGGGGAAAGGTGTATTATGGTCTTTTTGGTGACCTTTTGAGGTTTTTAGAGGCTCAAGTGGTGGAAAAAGTGGACAAATGGGTCATATGAATAGGGAATGAGCTAGTGAGCACTTTTTGGGTGTTAACAGTAATTCTGCACTAAAGTCTATCTTTGGTCATGATTATCCATAAAGATTTAACAACAAGGGATTTTCCAAACATTACCAAATATTTGATTCCCCATCCACCAAATTTTATGGGCTTAGCAATTGAATCCCAGCTAGCTAAGTGGGCCCCTTTATAGTTTGAGCTTCCTTTCCAAATATATTTAGCACATATTCTCATCATTTTACCCAAAATTCCTTTTGGAATTGAGGCAAGGGTATGCCAATAAATTGGAATTGCTTAAATCACTTCTTTGATGAGGACCAACCCACCTCCCCTAGAAATCCATTTGTTGCACCAGTACTACTATATATATTCTGCTCTCAATTCTTCTAATGAGCCAGGTCTAATCTGCTTTCCTATAACAATTTCCTTTAGAATGTATCCAAGGTATTTGAGACCTTCCTCATTCTCTTGCAAAGTGATATGAAAAAATATTTGTAGACTATCCAAAAGTTTCTCATCTACCCAAAGGAGAGAAGGATTGATTTTTCCAAATTTATAAACATCCCAATTGCATAGAAAAAAATATTTAAAATATCATTTCCTACATAACCTTCTCTCATACTCCCATTTCCAAAAAAGTAGAATATCATCAACAAAAAGCAGGTGTGAGACAACAATGTTCCTTGTAATTCTAACACCTTGAATCTGGCCAAGGGTTTTAGCCTGATGAAATTCCCAACCAAGTCTCTCTACCAAAAAGAAAAACAAATAGGGGGTAAGGATAATCCTTTCCTTAAACCTCTAGAGGAGGGGGAAAAAGAGGAGGGTAACCCATTGATAAGGACTGATAAACTGAAAGAACAAACACAACTCATGGTCCACTTGACAACTTCAAAAGAGAAACCAACATGGAGCAACAACAATCTGAGAAAGATCTAGGAGACATAGTAATAAGATTTGGATAGGTCAAGTTTAATAACAAAGATAGGGATATAAGACATCTTAATTGAATGAAGGGCCTCTTAAGAAGACCTAATGGCTTCATGAATGAGTCTCCCTTCAAGGAAACCAAGTTGTTCATGCCCAATAAAATAAGACAAGATGGGCTTGAGCCTCGAGCCTCATTGCAATCACTTTGGAAATAATCTTGTATGTGCAATTGCAAAGAGCAATTGGCCTAAACCTACCAAAGGATACTGGGTGATCCTTTTTAGAATTAAATCTAAGAAAGTAGAGTTGAGACCTCTCAAGATCTTACCATGAGTTATGATCTCTTTAACCATCCGGAGAAGATTTTATCCCACTAGATCAAAGGATATTAATAAAAACACAATTGGTCACCCATTTGGGCCCGATATTTTTTCTTTTTGAAAGGTAGTCATAACCTTCAAAAGTTCCTCCCTAGTAATTTCTTTATATTATAGGGATTCATTGTCAACAACCTCCACCATTTTGGGTAAAGTGGAGATGACCTTTAAGATGTCCCCATATTATGATGCTCAAGAACCTTGAGTAAAGAGGAAAAATGCCTTACCCCTAAATATGTCAGGTCATGAAAACCTTTTACTATATTCCCCAAATCATCCTTCAGGTTCCAAATGGTGTTGGTACTTTCCTTGTGATTAGAAAATTTGTGAAAAAAAATTGTAGATCTGTCCCTTGAGACAAGATGATCTTGGTCCCATGCGATGGTCCTTTCCTTAACCAATTTTAAAGACTTTGTTAGTTGGAGATAAGCAAAATCCTCCAAACTTGGATCGAAATTCTTCCAAGATTTATATCCCAATTTCTTAAAATCGCCATCCTTGGCCCAATTAGGGTTGAACTTAAAAGGATCATTGGGATTACTACCACCAATACCCACCTCCAAAAGAACGGGGAAATGGTCAAACACCTTGGAGGTCTCCACCCAAGTGCAAATACTACAAAGGAAATCCATAAGAAAGTGATGAATGAGAAATCTATCTAGGAATTTTGCAATAATTGTATCCCTATATGATTGTTGACCCATGTAGGAGAGATATCCAAGGGTTTAATGTCCACCAAACCCATAGCTTCAAACAAATTACTAAAGAAACCTAGATATCGATCAATTCTATTTGAAGTGCCCCAAATCTCTCTATGTAAAGTTAGGTTTAAAACCCTCCCAAAGATAATCTCCTCCTCCTTAATCCAATCACTAGCCAAAAAAAATGTCTAGAAGGCTTCTCAACCCTCATAAGGCTCATAAATGTTAAGAAGCTGTAAATATTTTCCAAGATCATGACTATAAAACTGAGTGCAAAGTCCTGAAAACGTTCTGAAGACATTGATTAGAGTTAGATAGGGGTTCCATCCCGTAACCAAACCACCAAAGATCCCAAAATAATCCAAAGGCACAAAGTTCCAATTTCTTAACAATTTCCCCAAAATCTTAATTGCAAAGTCCCCACCACCCATGAGTTCTTAAACAAAAATTACATCAGGTTTGAGAGTTTCAAAAGTCTCTTGAGAGCCACTTTTTTGGCTGAGAACCCTAAGCCACACACATTGCAAGAAAGAATCTTCATTGAGAAACCCCTCCTAGGGTGTTTACTTCTTTAAGAACCCCTAGTATAAGGCTTTGTTTTCCCTAGTTTACTTCTCATAAATCCTATGCGTGTGCATGTTTTAAATTTGATTAATGAATAGATTTAGAGCCCCCTAGATCCTTCAAAGCATCAAATGCCAAACCCCCTAATTGAGAAATAGACTATGAATGATGGACTATTCTAGGCGAAATATTATAATGGCATCCTCCTCTACTTTTGGAGGGTGATAAATTGATTCTTGAAAAACTCAAGGACCCTGTAAGGGTCCAATGGTTTCTATCCGTTGAGTCCACATCATTATAGAGATAAACCACCAATGAGCCAGGAGGAAAAATATCATTTGCAGAAGGGGGTTCTATAAGGGAAGACCCCAAAATGTTTGAGATGGCCACCGGGCTCGGAGCCAAATTAGTAGTCTTCACTTTGGTGAGCATATGGTTCCCCTTATCAAAATGAGAGGCAGTAGAAGGAATTGAATCAACCTTCATATTGGTGGACTGCCGCAAATTATTTATCTTTTGTTTTTTAGTAAGGGAGAGGTTAGGGAAGTTCGTGGAAAGGGTATTTATATGGGTCTTCTCCTTCAAATGAAGAGCAAGAGAATCAATATGGACCACCTTATTATGGAGTGGATCCTCCTCCGTATCAGGACCCTCCATTCTCCAGGATGAATCCTCCATAGTTTCAAGAGGTGAAGCAGGTTGCGAAGCAGGACCTGGCCCCACAAAGCTACTATAAATCCTAGGAGACCTTTCTCTCTAGACTTTTTCCAAGAATGTTTTTTCACATTCCTTAACAGAATGGCCATACTTATGGAAACAACTACACCAGAAGGGGAAATTCACATAATAAAGTATCTACAAGTGTTTGGAGGAACCCAACTCTATCTCCATTGATTCAAATAAACCCACACTAATAGTGATTTCAACCAATATTTTCACAACAAAACAAGCATTATAGAGTTTATAAGATTCATTTGCAAGTATGAAGTTACTAACGAGTCACCAATTTCCTTGAGGGAGTGTGGCATGCCAAATCTCCATTGACAGTTGAGACGAGGGTTGACCCATCATAATCATAATAGTTTTTTTTTTTACATAACATATATATTAACTATATGAAACATTGAATTCTCATATCTTGCATCATATAACCCAAAAATATAATGTTTAAAAAATATAATAAACATAATGATTAAACCAATCACCCACAATAACAAAGAAGGTCTATCTTGGAAACTTTTAAATAGGATTCTTCACAAGTAATACAACGGGCCACCAAATACCATGGGCCCAAAAAACAAGACCAAGCCAAGCTTACCTGGGAGATGAGACCATGACAAAAGTCAAAATTTCCATATTAGGAATATATATCTATTACTATTACTAATTAGTTAATAGTAATTAAATGTACTATTACATTTAATTACATGCAATGAATAAATGTAACTATTATTATTATTAATTATTAATTACTATTAGTAATATAACTACTATTAGTAACTAAAAGTAATAGATACAAGGGAAAAAGCTGCGTGGCAGCTTAGTCCCTGCCAAAAATAGTGGACCACGCGCCATGCGGAAGCTACGAAGAAGAAAAAGCATAAGGGAGAAGGCTAGAGCACGTGGAAGAGAAGGGTGAACGTATCATAGGGTTGGAGCAGGTGTCAGCCTAGGGAGATGTTTGAGCAAAACCATTGGCGAACTAAGTTGTAAGTCTCTGTCTAAGTAGAAAAACAATGTCGGGACGCACAAGCACAAGCGTCGCAGCAATAAGTCAAGCTGTACGAGTTCAAGTTCTGTGATGGAAGAGGCCGCTTCTTGAAACTAAATTCACGTCTAATTCTGAAAATTCATGCTTCGAAGTTACTATTTCTACCACTTCTATACAACTCTTGTGTTCGTGCAGGAACAGTACCGCGCGACATGAAGGTGGAAAACATAATTCCTTACTCGTCTATTCATAATAGCGAATTTTGCCTTTCGAGTTTCCAAACCAACAGAAAACCTGGAAGCTAGGCTTTGGACAAAGTTTTGTGTATTCAGAGGAATTGTCGTGCGCTGACTCCATATTTGATGTCGAAATTCAAACGGCCCTGTATAAACTTGATGATGATAAGTACGATGAAGAACAGGCTATTGCTTCTTCCGGTATTGCTGCGGATGTGACCCATTCCTTCTTTTTAGCTTCTTTCGATTCAGAAGAATATTCGATTGATCTGTTCCTTATCGTGGTAAGCGAATATTTACAGGCAGATTCTGGAGCTGCGCGGCCCTCAGTCCTTGCAAGTTCCTGTTATCCATTAATTATTGAATTTGAAGAGAAATTTTGGTCGTGGAGTGATTATGCTTCTGCCAATGGTTCAAATGGCCTATTGGAGCTTCTGTTTAGTATAATTGATTTGGAATGCCAAGAATTTATAGAATCACATCGTGGTAATGAAGCATTTTCGGACTATTTGCAGGTAACGTTAGTTCAGGAAATTTATGTTTCCGTTAATAAATTCTCTTGTCACTAAAAAATGAAAAATCAGGAACTCGTAAAGCTTAAATAATTGATCATTAGGATTTATTTTCATTTACTGCAGATACAATTTCTATTTTTTGTTAGAGTAAGTCAAAATAACTAGCAAATCAAGTTGTTCATTGATCTCTTTCCAGTCTCATATTCATCGTTGAGGAAGATTAAATTATTATCATTTTTAAAGGAGATTTGTAATGAGTTTGCAAAGAAACAAGATGTGAAAATCAAAGACTCTTCTAATCCTTTTTTTTTCTTCTAATGAGTTTGCAATGAAACAATTCATAATTCTTTTTTTTTCTACGGATCTACTGATCTACAGGACTATACGTGCACTGAGGATAACTCCTTCTAACGTCTTAATTATGAGGCAAAACAATGTTCATTCTTTGGAGAAATTTGAGTGTGGGGATTCCACACCTTCAGGTACTCTCTTCCCTGGATTGATGATCTTTTGGATCAACTTAAGAATGCAACTTATTTCACTAAGTCAGAGTTACGAAGTGGCTATCATCAAATAGAATTCATGACAATGATATTTGGAAGACTGCTTTCAAAACTAAACAAGGATTGTAAGAATGGATGGTAATTCCCTTTGGCTTTGTAATTCACCCTCAACATTTATGAGGGTGATGAATGATGTTTTTAGGCCCTTCATTAATGACTTTGTCATAGTCTACTTAGATGATATTTTGATTTTTAGTCGTACTTGGGAAGAACATGTCAAGCATGTCAAACAGGTTTTGGATATGCTTGTAAGGGAAAAATTGTATTTAAAGATGTCCAAATGTGACTTTGGGAAGACATATTTGGTATATCTAGGTTACATTGTAGGGGGTGGTGAATTGAGGATTGATACCTCTAAAGTTGAGGTCATTTTGAATTGGCCCAAGCCAAATAATGTAACCGAGATAAGAAGCTTTTTGGGAGCAGCCCAATACTGGAGGAAGTTTATTGCTAACTTCTCCTTCATAGCGTCTCCATTACATGCTTTGATAGGTATAAACAAATTATTTCAATGGGAAGGCAAAGAACATAAGGCCTTCGATACTCTGAAAGAAAATATAAGTACAGGTCCAGTACTTGCACTGCCGGATCTACAATAGCCATTTGAGATAGAGACTGATGCTAGTGGTTATGCCATGGGGGCAGTCTTAATGCAACTTAAAAAACCAATATGCTATCATTCTGAAAGTGGTTATGTCACATACCCCAATTTTGCAAAAATAATGTAATTATTTTATTATATTCCTGAGACATTATGTTAAATTTAATGCTAAGTAGGAATTGATGACTCAGCAGAGTCACCAGAAATGGAATGTAATTCAAAAAATTTTATTATTTAATAAATAAATTATGGAGACAACAGAATGGGAGAGCTGTTAAAAGAGGTTACTGGTCTAACTGGTGGATGGAACTAGGTGGAAAGGCAAAAGACAAGTGGCAGCATCCTCAAACACTTCCTAAGTTGCAGGTGGCAACTTCCCTATATTTTGGGGTCATGATTCCCCAAGAAAGTGGAATCTGAGCAGGTGGCTCATTAATGACAGTTAACCCAACTAAGACCTAGGAAATCTTTTAAATAGTACTCAATGAACTGAGCTGGGGGTTCAACATAGTTCTGGAGGGAGAATACATTCAGGTGAATGTTATTCAGGAGTCCCATTGAGGAAGAGGGAAAAATAGTAAGGAAGTGTTTTGAGATAGGAAGCTGCAGTAACTTGGTTCCAGTTTAGCTGTTTGGCTGAGTGAATTGTTTTTGCTGCACCTAGTTCCCACCAGGAAGACCAGAGCAAGCTCGGGGGTCCTGAGAAGTGTTGTCTGGGCACTCTCCAGGAATTGGTAGGGACGAACAGTCTCCCATTGCTGTTGTTGTCTACAATTGACACAGGTTCTGCCACTTATTCCTGCTGTTTATTGAGTAAATATGAATTGTAGAATATGACTATATCCTCTATGTCTGAACAGGATTTAATTCAATAAAGTTAGCATCTCTGAATTGTTAGTAGATAGAATCTGCAGAACTATTATGTCTTAGAAATTCTCTAGTATCACTATTATCTTACAGTTCGAGTATTTGTTTTATGCATAATATGCTTTGTTATTATTATAAGTTATAGGACATTATTGTGATTTTACACTTGTTTATTACAATAGTTAAATAGATAAGTATAGACTACTTATACAATAAATATTCCTGGAAAATACACTCGTTAAAACAATTATAGGAACAGAATTATAGACAACTCTATAATCACAGTGAATTATTTTCATAGATAGTTTAGCAGGTATAAACCCTAGCTAAACAAGTATATAGGTCTTTATCTGTACCAAGAATGGGTGAACCAAATTATGTTAGTAAGTTTATTTATTGACTGTCAGAACATACGAGAAGACAGGATGAACTTTTATTGACTCATTATAGAATTCGAATAACAGTATAGCCATATATTTCAACTCATTACCTATATTCTTCTTTCGACAAAATCTTAGCCAAAACAAAAACAATTGATTTTTTAAACAAAAATCGTGGCGAAGAAGTTCTATTAAAATCCATCTCTCCCGTTTTTACAAACAAGAAACTAATAGCAAAGTTTGACCTAGCTATTAACTTTAGGGCAGAAGGAATTTAAGACAAAAACAATAACTAGCTCGAGGCCGAGTTATACAAAATAGAAATTTCATTCTCTTTTAGTCAAAATCCTTTCATCATCACAGTATTTCTTTGCTCACTATCGAGCTCAATTCTTCATGCAAATGCACAGTATCGATAGAGTCCTACCTTAACAATAGATTAAACATTTCATTCAAAATTCGTATCCACGGAATTATCTTTTGAACCAAACCACTGTTGGCATTTCGAAATCAAACCCTACCACATTAGTTATTGAAAAATGATAAATTTATTACAGTCGTGTAAACATTGAAGAGTTCTTATAACGACTCATCCACAGCCATAGCTCTTTTACATTACTTAACAGAATGTAAGAACATAGAATTTATTCAGGTAAGCTTTACAACGACCAACAGAGCATGAACACCTTTTCATATGTTACAATATTCCAATCTGGGTGAGAACCCCAACTCGTCAGGGTTATCAACACATTAATGGCCTACAACTGTAAGGTTTATTGAACCCTATCATTATCATTCAACACACAAAAACAAAAGAAAAACGTTGAGAAATAAGACTGTGCCATCACCTACAGCCGAGCTATTTTCTTCTCTGAAAGTATCTTAGAAACTTAAAACATTCCTACTAATGTACATTGTATTCATTTAAAGGAAACGCAGACATTACACGGGCCATCTTACAGGCAAACTTTCTTTATATTTTAACTTTCACAAAACTGGGGAAGTACCCAATCTTTTTAAAGATACAGTAACAAACAAAAACCCAAGGGCCGTCGACAGAATAAGCCACAGTTTGTTCCTTTTTATAAATTAATTCTTATACAAACCCTAACTACTATAGGAAAAACGAATACATTTCATATGACTGCGACCATATCATACCAGACCCATCACAGGGTCAACCATGTCCGAGAACATGAAACAACCATCACAAAGGTGGTCTTATCAAATCAAACCCTAACCATCCTAACCATCAAAGGGAGAAACCGCCATGGTGTGACCAGGCTTACCCGGAAGAAGCTAAGCGCCTGAGGTTGTGCGTCATACACCTTCAGGTTCAACCAGTGCCTGCACAGTACAATTTATCGATTAGTTACAAACTTGTCTTAAAAATAAACACTCCCTTTTTAATTAAAATTCATTGAAACAAATGTTATATCGTACCAGCGAATGTGGAGGAAGCAAAAACGCAGTGAATGCCCTTGTAGCCACGAACAGAGCTAAGTGGAAGACCTTGCCCTAATCACCAGAAGAATGGGCTAGAAAACTCCAAGATTCTTTCCACAATGGAAGCCGTGACCAAGAAACATTCATAACAATACATCACGCCATAGAATTGAAAGTACAAATATAAACCCAGGTTATAACCACTTCATAGATGTCGACACCAGGAATACCATGGCTCTGAAGCAATACAAGGAATGAGTATGAGGGCTGGGAGAAGCCTGGGAACTGATAGCCAACAGAAACAATAGAGGAGATAACCCGAGATGCCCAATAAACATATAGAACTCCAATAGCAGAGCTTACTGACTCACAAACAACACGAGATACACACTCCACGAACTGTAGCAGCATGGAAGCTGCAACTTACAGTACCACGACGAAGAAACTCAGACCAGGAGGGTTTTCGCAGGCAACCGAGCCCGAAGGCAGAGGGAAATGGCCAAGTAGGGTTTTGGACAAACCATTTATATCATCAACATAGGGACCAGAACTATCCACGTAGCCTTTAAATATTTTAACTTGCCATGGGTCGACAATCCATAGTTCTTGTGGTGTTTCAAATTATTGTTTCTCCATTGTTAATCATCGAATGGATAAAGTATGATCATAGTAGGGATATTCCCTATGATCGAAATACTATTATTTAACCATCATCTAATGCACGTTAGAACCTTGCCTTCGAGATTGCGTAGTGGACATAACACTTTGACCTACAAACAATTAGAATTTTTTATAGTCAAAATTACTACGAGGATCCATCGTTTGTTGTGAAATTTAAATCTTACTTGGTTAATATAGTTAGATGTAAAGTTTATCCATAAAGGTTTTAAATAGTATAGTTCTCATAACATTCAAACATAGGAACAATCCCTATAATTCCTGTAATATTTGGATAAACCTAACTTGTTATTCCATACAAATGAACGTTGTTCAAAACAAAGGAAGAAAGTATTCTAGGCATGGAACCAACATATTGTATTATAAAAGTTATAAAGATGATAATGTATTATAAGCTATAAATGGATAGAACATCATATCACTATTGTTATCACAACTCCAGTCTCATGAGAACGACAAGGGTCACATCCATCGTCGGAGCAGGTAATTGACAGAACATCACACAATGCTAGCATTAAGTAATGTATACGAGGAATTATTTCAGATCCTTTATAAGAGGAAAGGTAAAAGATACAGTATCATTAAGACAATTAAAAATGATATGAATAACATGATCCAGTGACTTTATACAACACTAAATAAGACACATTATTACAGCGCAATGATAATATCAAAGAGACAATACTTCACAGGAATGCTTATCTCATTTTATCCAGAACAATAGTTATCACATTTCATGTAAACCATCAACTCTCTATCAAGTAAGATTTCATGGATAATACAGGGAGGGAATTCTACCTTCTTACACTTGACAACCTGTTAAGATTATTTAGACCTTTACTGAGCATTATGGTACAGTTAAGGAATTTTAATGCTTTTAAAAGTCATTGACAACGATCCCATACTTTACCCGTATACCTGTAGAAAGAGGACGGATTTTGCATTAGCTCGAAAGCTAAGTAAGCCAGTCAGCTATGGCAATTTCTCCCTTGAGGTTAGAGAACAGAAGACAATCAATAACTGCAATTAAAAACTCACATTAAAATATAAGTACAATAACAGATCATTTAGACAAAATTATGATCACTTAACTAAAACAAACAAATCAAGGAATGCAATTAATAACATTTATTGCTATCTTAAAAATTTTAAATTTTTCAGAAATTTCTGGGTTTTGACATGTGGTATCAGAGCATGGTTCATACACTAGGCCTGAATATGGCTCCATTAGTTTCCGCAGAACAGTGCAAATGAAAAAAAATTATATATATACATATTATGTACTAACTTGTACTTTCTGTTTCATAAAGACAGAGCAGAAAATTTCTTTTTCTGAATCTAATAGGCAGGTATGGAAAAACTGGGAGAATATGCTGAGGAGGAATCTCCAAACACTACGACAAGACAAATGTCGAGAGAACTTGTAACAGAGGAGGTACTTGCTCACTCCTCAGAACTGATGCAGACCATAAAAGGTTTAAAGACAGAAATAGAAACAGTCAAGAAGGATAATGAAAGGATTCTGAAAACTCAAGAGCAGCTAAATCAGCTATTGATAGAAAAATTTCAGACAGAAGGAAGGAGCAAAAGAGCTGACTCAAAAGAAGCTAGCCATCAAAGAGGGTCTAAAAGGATGAAACCAGCTAAATCTGACAGCAGTTCATCATCTGAAGAAAGAAGGGAACAACACAGCTTTCGCACTACTAGTGACAGCAGTGAAGCTAAGTGGCATAACAGAAGGAAAAAGTACAGACCTTACGAAGAAATTTCCGGGGAATTTAAGAAAATAAAACCCCCAACATTCAACGGAGAATCTGAAACAGGAGAGGAGGCAGAATCTTGGTTATCCGGGATGAGAAAATATTTCCAGATTTATAACTATTCAAACTAGTTGAAGGCACGAATGGCCATCTACAACCTTTCTGGAAAGGCAGACATATGGTGGCAAGACCTGAAAAGGGTCAATGGGATTAAAGAAAAAGAAGTCAATTGGAGTACTTTTAAAAGGTACTTCAAAAAGAAATTTCTGTCTAAACAGTATTATGAGGAGAGGGCCAAGGAATTTTATGAATTAAAGATAGGATCTATGACGATGAAGGACTTAAACAGTAAGTTCTTAAGTCTGTTAAGGTATGTGCCGTATTTTTTCGAAGAGAAACCAAAAATACAGCGGTTTCTTAGCTGTCTGCCCTATCATATCAAAGACAGAATTGAATATGATAACCCCAAAACGCTGGAAGAGGCTATGCGAAAGGCTGATTTCTGTTATGAACAGAATAAAAAGAAAGAAGGGATAGCTAGCTGGAAAGCTAAAAAGAACAGCAATCAGCCTGAGTACAGGAAAAAGGAGTTTGTACCCCAGAAAAGCTTCAAAAATAACAAGAACAGAACCCTGTTTAATGGTAAAAACTTCCAGGGAAGCAAAAATGGAGTTTCTAATAATTCCAGTAACTTCAAGGGCGGCAAGGAGGTTCCTAACAATCACGGAAATTACACTAAGAATTTTGAACAGAAGGAGCCTGTTAAGTGCCGGGAGTGTAATGGCCCACATTATGCATCAGTTTGCCCAAATCGAAAGAAACAAATCAGCAATATTCATACTATTCAAGATGAAATGACTGTTGGAGACTTTGCAGGGACTATGCCCCGAATCAATGCAGCATTGGAAAACCGCCAAGCTGACTATCAAACTTCCATGGTGGAAGTAGGAGGTATGATTGACAAAACCCCTGTAACTATTTTAATAGATCCGGGTGCTAGCCTTAGTTATATTTCACCACATATAGTAGAAAAATGTAATCTGACTGTTGAAAGATTTGATAACTCTTGGTCAGTACAACTAGCCACTGGGGCAAAAAGGAAGGTAAATTGTTATGTTAAAGATTGTACTTTAGATATGAATGACTTTCAAACTACTGTTCAATTAAATATTCTGCCACTTGGCTCGTATGACATGCTTATTGGTATGGACTGGTTAGAACAGCATAAAGTAGTTTTAAACTATTTTGACAAAACTTTTAGGTGTGTAAACAGTAATGGACAGCCTGTAACTGTTAGGGGTATTCCTAGGAAAACAGTAGTCAGGCAGATTTCTGCTTTACAACTTAAAAAGGCAGTCAGAAAAGGGTGCAAACCTGTAACTATTACAGATGAGACAGATAAGCCTGAAGGCAGCAAGATAACAGTAGAGGATATCCCTGTAGTAAGATATTTTATTGATGTTTTTCCTGAGGAAATCCCAGAATTACCTCCCAAGAGATAACTGGATTTTACAATTGAGCTGGTACCAGGTGCTGTACCCAGTTCAAAGGCTCCGTATCGTATGAATATTTTGGAGCTTAATGAATTGAAAACTCAGTTAAAGGAGTTAATAGATAAGAATTACATTCGACCCAGTGTGTCCCCTTGGGGAGCACCAGTAATTTTTGTTAAAAAGAAGGACGGAACTATGCGACTTTGCATAGATTACCGTCAACTGAACAAGATGATGATTAAAAACAGATATCCGTTACCTCACATAGATGATTTGTTTGATCAGCTACGTGGAGCTACGGTGTTCTCTAAGATAGACCTGAGATCGGGTTATCATCAAGTGAGGATTAAAGAAGAGGATATATTTAAGACAGCTTTTAGAACGAGATATGGACATTACGAATTTGTCGTAATGCCATTCGAGCTTACTAATGCCCCAGCCGTCTTTATGTGCCTGATGAATAACATAATGCACAAGTACTTAGATAAATTTGTTGTCGTATTCATCGATGACATTTTAGTTTATTCTAAGAATGAAGAGGAGCATCAAGAACATTTACGGATAGTCTTACAAGAACTACGAGAGCAGCAGCTCTTTGCGAAGTTCAGTAAATGTGACTTCTTCAAAGATGAAATCCAGTACTTAGGACATGTAGTCACCAAGGAAGGGATTTCAGTTGATCCTGAAAAGATCCGGGCAATTGAAGAGTGGCCAGTGCCAAAAGACGTAACAGATGTTAGATCCTTCATGGGAATTACCGGTTACTACCGAAGATTCATTGAAGGGTTTTCAAAAATAGCCAACCCAATCACTTCCTTGCAAAAGAAAGGCAAGAAGTTTGATTGGAACTTGAAGTGTGAGGAAAGTTTTAAGAAGTTAAAAACTTTAT
Source organism: Larix kaempferi (assembly GCA_027924585.1). Lineage (NCBI taxonomy): Eukaryota > Viridiplantae > Streptophyta > Pinopsida > Pinales > Pinaceae > Larix > Larix kaempferi. The sequence goes on along the minus strand of BSBM01000617.1, from coordinate 1,986,937 downwards.
TAACAACTGCGCCTATTCTAAGAATAGCAGATCCTAATAAGGATTTTGTAGTCTGCACCAACGCTTGTAATGATGGTCTAGGTGGAGTGTTGACTCAGGATGGACATGTCATTTCCTATGAGTCTAGGAAAATGAAAATTCATGAAAAGAATTATGCCACTTATGACTTAGAATTAGCTGTTGTTATTCATGCATTAAAGATGTGGCGACACCATTTAATAGGCACAAAGTTTACTTTAATGACTGATAATAAGGGTCTGAAATACCTTTTAGACCAGCCTAACTTAAATGCAAGACAAGCCAGGTGGTTGGCCTTCTTAAGTGAATATGATTTCGAAATTCAGCACATAAAAGGAAAGGAAAATAAAGTGGTTGATGCTTTGAGCAGAAATGCAAAGCTGAATTTTGTATCAGCTAGCAGCACTTATACCTCTGATTTGAATGAACAGTTGGCTGAAGGGATAAAATCAGATGAAAATTATTAGCATTTACAAGCTACAGCCAAAGAACAACCTACAGAAAATTTGATAAAAGGTTATAGTTTAAATAAAGATGGATTTTTATTGTTTAAATACAGGCTGTATGTTCCAAATGTACCTAAAATTAAACTGTTAATTCTGGACGAAGTTCATAAAACCCCTTACTCAGGGCACCCAGGCTACCAGAAAACTGTCACTATGTTGAGAAAAGATTATTTTTGGCCCAATATGAAATCTGAAACAGCTGAGTATATAGCTAGATGTTTAGACTGTCAACAGGTAAAAACGGAACACCAGCATCCAATTGGGTTATTGCAACCTTTGCCTATTCCTAGTTGGAAATGGGAGATAATTAGTTTAGATTTCATTACGGGATTACCTAAAAATCAGCATCAGAATGATTCAATTATGGTGGTAGTAGATAAATTAAGTAAATCAGCACACTTTATCCCTGTTAAAACCACTTACAAGGCTGCAAACATAGCTGATATATTTCTGAAACAGATTTTTTGGTTACATGGTGTCCCAAAAGTTATTATTTCAGACAGTGATCCTAAATTCACAGGCAATTTCTGGAAATCCTTGTTTAAAGGATTAAACACCACATTGAATTTCAGCACTTCCTTCCATCCTCAGACGGACGAACAAACTGAAAGAGTTAATCAGGTATTGGAAGATCTGCTAAGAATGTATGTTAAGGATCAACCAGGTAAGTGGGAGGATTATTTACATTTAGCATAATTTGCATACAATAACAGCTATCAATCGTCAGCTAAGTTTAGTCCTTTAGAAGTTCTGTATGGACGTAAATGTAACACTCCTATCTCTTGGAGTAATCCAGTAGATAGATTAGTGTTAGGTCCTGATTTATTAAAAGAGATGGAACAGATTGTGAAACAAGTGCAGGAAAATTTGAAGATTGCCCAGGATCGGAAAAAGAGTCAAGCGGATTTGAAAAGAACTCCTAAAGAGTTTCAGGTAGGTGAACACGTGTTCATCAAGGTAAGACCAAAGAAGAGCTCCCTAATACTGGGAAGTTGTGCAAAATTAGCGCCACGTTACTGTGGTCCGTTTGAAATTTTATCTAGGATTGGTCAAGTTGCTTATCAACTAGCATTACCACCTAATTTAAAGGTACACAATGTTTTTCATATTTCTGTTCTGAAAAAGTATGTTCAGGATACTACTCATGTTATTGATTGGAACATTGTACAGGTAGAACCAGAAGGGGAAGTTCCGGTGGAACCGGATTGTATCATCGGGAGGAGGGAAATTACTCTGCGGAACCGCACAATTGGACAGCTGAAGGTGCAATGGAAGCACCTTAGTCCTGAAGAAGCTACCTGGGAACTGGAAAGTAAGATGCGGGAAGCATACCCAAATCTATTCCAGCAGGTGGCTGAGAATGAGGAATAAGTAACATCGAGGACGATGTTACATTTTAAGGGGGTGTGTATGTCACATACCCCAATTTTGCAAAAATAATGTAATTATTTTATTATATTCTTGAGACATTATGTTAAATTTAATGCTAAGTAGGAATTGATGACTCAGCAGAGTCACCAGAAATGGAATGTAATTCAGAATATTTTATTATTTAATAAATAAATTATGCAGACAACAGCATGGGAGACCTGTTAAAAGAGGTTACTGGTCTAACTGGTGGATGGAACTAGGTGGAAAGGAAAAAGACAAGTGGCAGCATCCTCAAACACTTCCTAAGTTGCAGGTGGCAACTTCCCTATATTTTGGGGTCATGATTCCCCAAGAAAGTGGAATCTGAGCAGGTGGCTCATTAATGACAGTTAACCCAACTAAGACCTAGGCAATCTTTTAAATAGTACTCAATGAACTGAGCTGGGGGTTCAACATAGTTCTGGAGGGAGAATACATTCAGGTGAATGTTATTCAGGAGTCCCATTAAGGAAGAGGGAAAAACAGTAAGGAAGTGTTTTGAGATAGGAAGCTGCAGTAACTTGGTTCCAGTTTAGCTATTTGGCTGAGTGAATTGTTTTTGCTGCACCTAGTTCCCGCCAGGAAGACCAGAGCAAGCTCGGGGGTCCTGAGAAGTGCTGTCTGGGCACTCTCCAGGAATTGGTAGGGAGGAACAGGATTTAATTCAATAAAGTTAGCATCTCTGAATTGTTAGTAGATAGAATCTGCAGAACTATTATGTCTTAGAAATTCTCTAGTATCACTATTATCTTACAGTTCGAGTATTTGTTTTATGCATAATATGCTTTGTTATTATTATAAGTTATAGGACGTTATTGTGATTTTACACTTGTTTATTACAATAGTTAAATAGATAAGTATAGACTACTTATACAGTAAATATTCCTGGAAAATACACTCGTTAAAACAATTATAGGAACAGAATTATAGACAACTCTATAATCACAGTGAATTATTTTCATAGATAGTTTAGCAGGTATAAACCCTAGCTAAACAAGTATACAGGTCTTTATCTGTACCAAGAATGGGTGAACCAAATTATGTTAGTAAGTTTATTTATTTACTGTCAGAACATACGAGAAGACAGGCTGAACTTTTATTGACTCATTATAGAATTCAAATAACAGTATAGCCATATCTTTCAACTCATTACCTATATTCTTCTTTCGACAAAATCTTAGCCAAAACAAAAACAATTGATCTTTTAAACAAAAATCGTGGCGAAGAAGTTCTATTAAAATCTATCTCTCCCGTTTTTACAAACAAGAAACTAATAGCAAAGTTTGACCTAGCTATTAACTTTAGGGCAGAAGGAATTTAAGACAAAAACAATAACTAGCTCGAGGCCGAGTTATACAAAATAGAAATTTCATTCTCTTTTAGTCAAAATCCTTTCATCATCACAGTATTTCTTTGCTCACTATCGAGCTCAATTCTTCATGCAAATGCACAGTATCGATAGAGTCCTACCTTAACAATAGATTAAACATTTCATTCAAAATTCGTATCCACAGAATTATCTTTTGAACCAAACCACTGTTGGCATTTCGAAATCAAACCCTACCACATTAGTTATTGAACAATGAGAAATTTATTACAGTCGTGTAAACATTGAAGAGTTCTTATAACGACTCATCCACAGCCATAGCTCTTTTACATTACTTAACAGAATGTAAGAACATAGAATTTATTCAGGTAAGCTTTACAACGACCAACAGAGCATGAACACCTTTTCATATGTTACAATATTCCAATCTGGGTGAGAACCCCAACTCGTCAGGGTTATTAACACATTAATGGCCTACCACTGTAAGGTTTATTGAACCCTATCATTATCATTCAACACACAAAAACAAAAGAAAAACGTTGAGAAATAAGACTGTGCCATCACCTACAGCCGAGCTATTTTCTTCTCTGAAAGTATCTTAGAAACTTAAAACATTCCTACTACTGTACCTTGTATTCATTTAAAGGAAACGCAGACATTACACGGGCCATCTTACAGGCAAACTTTCTTTATATTTTAACTTTCACAAAACTGGGGAAGTACCCAATCTTTTTAAAGATACAGTAACAAACAAAAACCCGAGGGCCGTCGACAGAATAAGCCACAGTTTGTTCCTTTTTATAAATTAATTCTTATACAAACCCTAACTACTATAGGAAAAACGAATACATTTCATATGACTGCGACCATATCATACCAGACCCATCACAGGGTCAACCATGTCCGAGAACATGAAACAACCGTCACAAAGGTGGTCTTATGAAATCAAACCCTAACCATCCTAACCATCGAAGGGAGAAACCGCCATGGTGTGACCAGGATTACCCGGAAGAAGCTAAGCGCCTGAGGTCGTGCGTCATACACCTTCAGGTTCAACCAGTGCCTGCACAGTACAATTTATCGATTAGTTACAAACTTGTCTTAAAAATAAACACTCCCTTTTTAATTAAAATTCATTGAAACAAATGTTATATCGTACCAGCGAATGTGGAGGAAGCAAAAACGTAGTGAATGCCCTTGTAGCCACGAACAGATCTAAGTGGAAGACCTTGCCCTAATCACCAGAAGAATGGGCTAGAAAACTCCAAGATTCTTTCCACAATGGAAGCCGTGACCAAGAAACATTCAGAACAATACATCACGCCATAGAATTGAAAGTACGAATATAAACCCAGGTTATAACCACTTCATAGATGCCGACACCAGGAATACCATGGCTCTGAAGCAATACAAGGAATGAGTATGAGGGCTGGGAGAAGCCTGGGAACTGATAGCCAACAGAAACAGCAGAGGAGATAACCCGAGATTCCCAATAAACATATAGAACGCCAATAGCAGAGCTTACTGACTCACAAACAACACGAGATACACACTCCACGAACTGTAGCAGCATGGAAGCTGCAACTTACAGTACCACGACGAAGAAACTCAGACCAGGAGGGTTTTCGCAGGAAATCGACCCCGAAGGCAGAGGGAAATGGCCAAGTAGGGTTTTGGACAAACCATTTATATCATCAACACAGGGACCAGAACTATCCACGTAGCCTTTAAATATTTTAACTTGCCATGGGTCGACAATCCATAGTTCTTGTGGTGTTTCAAATTATTGTTTCTCCATTGTTAATCATCGAATGGATAAAGTATGATCATAGTAGGGATATTCCCTATGATCGAAATACTATTATTTAACCATCATCTAATGCACGTTAGAACCTTGCCTTCGAGATTGCGTAGTGGACATAACACTTTGACCTACAAACAATTAGAATTTTTTATAGTCAAAATTACTATGAGGATCCATCGTTTGTTGTGAAATTTAAATCTTACTTGGTCAATATAGTTAGATGTAAAGTTTATCCATAAAGGTTTTAAATAGTATAGTTCTCATAACATTCAAACATAGGAACAATCCCTATAATTCCTGTAATATTTGGATAAACCTAACTTGTTATTCCATACAAATGAACGCTGTTCAAAACATAGGAAGAAAGTATTCTAGGCATGGAACCAACATATTGTATTATAAAAGTTATAAAGATGATAATGTATTATAAACTATAAATGGATAGAACATCATATCACTATTGTTATCACAACTCCAGTCTCATGAGAACGACAAGGGTCACATCCATCGTCGGAGCAGGTAATTGACAGAACATCACACAATGCTAGCATTAAGTAATGTATACGAGGAATTATTTCAGATCCTTTATAAGAGGAAAGGTAAAAGATACAGTATCATTAAGACAATTAAAAATGATATGAATAACATGATCCAGTGACTTTATACAGCACTAAATAAGAGACATTATTACAGCGCAATGATAATATCAAAGAGACAATACTTCATAGGAATGCTTATCTCATTTTATCCAGAACAATAGTTATCACATTTCATGTAAACCATCAACTCTCTATCAAGTAAGATTTCATGGATAATACAGGGAAGGAATTCTACCTTCTTACACTTGACAACCTGTTAAGATTATTTAGACCTTTACTGAGCATTATGGTATAGTTAAGGAATTTTAATGCTTTTAAAAGTCATTGACAACGATCCCATACTTTACCGGTATACCTGTGGAAAAAGGATGGATTTTGCATTAGCTCGAAAGCTAAGTAAGCCAGTCAGCTATGACAATTTCTCCCTTGAGGTTAGAGAACAGAAGACAATCAATAACTGCAATTAAAAACTCACATTAAAATATAAGTACAATAACAGATCATTTAGACAAAATTATGATCACTTAACTAAAACAAACAGATCAAGGAATGCAATTAATAACATTTATTGCTATCTTAAAAATTTTAAATTTTTCGGAAATTTCTGGGTTTTGATAGGTTATGCCATGGGGGCAGTCTTAATGCAACTTAAAAAACCAATATGCTATCATTCTGAAACCTCTTCTAAAGGAATAATTAACTATCCAACCTACGATAAATAATTGTATGCATTAGTGCAAAGTGTAAAGAAGTGGAAACATTACCTAATGGGTAAGGAAACAATTATATATACTGATCATCAACCATTACAATATCTTCAATCTCAAAATAATCTACAACAATCAAGACATTTTAGGTGGATGGGTTTTCTACAACAATTTCATTTGTTCATTAAGTATAAGAAAGGTATTCAGAACAAAGTTGTAGATATGTTATCAAGACCTCCAACAAATGCTGATATTGTTATTCAACAAAGTCCTTTGGTACATTCAAGTTATGTTGAACAATATACTGAGGATGAAGACTATAAGGAAGTAAATGAATCACTAAAACATGGCTCTGAAAATGAAGAATTGAATTACCATATTCATGACAAGTTTTTGTATAATCTTGGAAAAATTTGCATTCCACAAAATGAAAGAGTACATGTGATAAGAGAATCTCACACTTCTCTCATTTCATGGCACTTTGGTGTAGGAAAAATTGTAGCGCAATTACAAAAGTTTTGTTATTGGACATGAATGAATGATATTGTGTCCAAGTATGTAAAAGGATGTATTATGTGTGCAACAAGTAAGCCAATTAACATAAAGTTAGGCTTGTATACTCCACTTCGTATTCCTTCCTGTCCATGGGAAAGTGTTTCAATGGATTTTGTAGGAGGGTTACCAATGTCTAGAAAGGGACATGATTACTTATATGTTGTTGTGGATAGATTCAGTAAAATGTGCATTCTAATGCCTTGTAAAAATCAAATCACAACTTATTCGACTGCTCATTTGTTCTTCCAGCATGTATGGGTCCATTTTGGACAACCTACTTCTATTATATCTGATCAAGATTCTCGCTTCCTTGGGGAAATTTTGGTCATATTTATGGGAACTTATGGACACAAATCTAAAGAAGAGTACAACATTTCATCCACAAACTGATGGACAAACTGAAGTGGCCAATCGGACAGTAGTACATCTTTGAGGATATTGTGCCAAGCATCCCAATCTGTGGGATGAAAAGTTGCATTATATTCAGCATGCCTACAACAGAGTTATGCACTCTTCAACAAAAAGGTCTTCTTTAGAGACATGTTTTGGTTATTTTCCAAAGTCTCCCTTAGACTTTGTTTATGGGAAAGATCTAGTGGGATATGGTTAAGTTGACGCAGATAAAGCTTTGAAGTTTATTCAGCATATCCAGTTAATACATCAAGTAGTACAAGAGCAGTTGGAATCAAGTCAGGCCAAGTTAAAATAAAGACATGGCAATCATCGGGTGGATCATCATTTTCAAATTGGTGATCGATTATGGCTTCATATCAGCAAAGACCGACTCCAAGGTGAAGGTAGAAAGTCGAAACCAATCAGGTATGGACCTTTTACAATTTTGGATCAAGTTGGTAATAATGCTTTTCGGTTAGATTTGCCTCCTTATATGAAAATGTATTCCATTGTTAATGTGGAAAACTTGAAACTATATGTTGGTTGTCTAAACTATTCTTGAGGTTTTCTATAATGACCCAGGTTCTGCTTGGTTCAAGGAACCAACAAAACCCCTTTTCACCGGCCCTTTCGGCAATAGCTTGCGAACAGACTGAGTTCTCACCCGAGGTGAAGTAATGGGGGGGTGTGGAATCAGGTTTCCACAACCAGGTGATGAGTGTTTCAACGGAGCTGGCTAGCAGCGCGCTCCAGGACTACGTTGCAGGCTTCGGACTACATGAAGTCCACTTCTTCGCAAATAACACTTAGACTCTCGCGCATCCAAGGACTACGCAATGCAGGGCGATTCTTCACTGATAGGAAAATGCAACTGATGACTGTGCTTCCTACTAACACTTATGCAACTTGATAGATATTACTTAGTGTAAAAGGCGCATTCAACAACAAACATAATAGATTAAACCTTGAAACCTTATACACTCTAACAACAACGATATCACTGCGCACTTCTGGTGCTGCGCTTAGTGTTTATCCAACTAGTTCATGCATTCATCTAACTGTGAAATACTGGTGCATTCGGCATTCATTCATACATGTGATTACTTAACATATTATTTCCATCTTCATCCTTGTGGTGAATACATTTAAAAGAAAAGCACATAAACTCATAAACAACACTTAACCATTCATCATAAGTAAAGACACAAATGCAAACACATAGAAATCGCATAACACGGAATTTAACATGGTTCACCCCCAGGATGGGAGCTATGTCCACAGGAATTGTTGTTGTATTATCTTTGGGAAGGGTAAAACAGTTCTAGTCTGCACACTTAGTTGCAGACTACCGTCATGGTTACTTCACTAACTAGGACTACTGGCTTTGATAGCGACTTCTCCATTGTGGCCATCCTCTGCGCGTGGTCACGTCGCTTTCAGCCTACCCTGTTGACCACATTAAAATGTCACTTTTACCCTACCGTTCCTTCTCTAATGGCTTTGTGTGGCCGGTTCACATCGTGCTTCCTCTACTCATGTGACCAGTCGCTTTCCTTCCGCACCACTCCTTATCCTCCTACTGGGATGTTAGGATATTCCTATACTCCATCCTAGTCCCACCAGTATTTTGATCATTTACATTTTCATTCATGCATGCACCATTAGGGTTTGCATGCATTCTAGGGTTTGCATGCATTTTGCATGCATCCCAGTCATCAGTCCAGCACCTAGCCCCTAGGAGCTTCTCACTATTCAGTTTTATCCCTCCAGTTGCTTAATGCGCCCTTCTTCCTTGATTTTAGGGAGCAACTCGCCCTTCTTCACCTACCAGTCCAGTTGTCACTCAATTACACTCAGTTACAGTCAGTTACAGTCAGTTACATTTAGTTACACTTAGTTACACTCAGTTACAGTCAGTTGCACTCAGTTACACTCAGTTACACTTAGTTACATTGAGTTACACTCAGTTACACCTACCAAAGTTAGTTTGACTGATGGTTGACAGTTACTTGAGCATTGATGACTCCACTGATGATGATGAAGACTTCCAGTTGCGCTCCAATGATCATGAGGACACCTAGTTGTGCTCCGATGACACTCTATTGATCTTATGATCACTCTGAGAGGCTAATTCGAATTGCCACCTTAGGCATTCGAATCCTCTCTACCATTGTACTATTTATTTGTCCATACTGTGATTAATTAATTAGTGTGTGTGAAGCATTATTGCTTCTATCTGAGTTCTACTGTACCATATTATTCTGTTGCTCATTATACTGTATTGTTCACTCTTCTTCTATTTTCCTGCTTAATCATAATTACTCTTGTGAGGTACACATCATCTCTTAGATCTGCTATGAGGATTTTCACATGGTATCAGAGCATGTTGAGAGTATTGTTTATCTCCATTCTTGAGAGTTTTTTGCAAGTTATTACCAAGATTTTCGAGTGCATCAGTTGCAACAGTTTCTGCATCTTTGTAGCAGTATTCTCTATTGTTTTTGCAGGTCTTCTACAAATTCAATGTATGATTTAGAAGAAATCCCTCCTCTTTCTCTATTCAACTATGATGAATGGAAACCAAATATGATAGCATATTTAAAGAGCCATGATCTCTTTGATTGTTATTTTGAAAGAGAGTTTGAATCCTCTGAAGAGAAGATTGAATGGTTGAATAAAGGTGACATGCACATTGGAAGAATGAATCTTACTATGCCGAATTACATATTGCTCCTAATCATTATTTATATTGAAACTTCACAAGAGTTATGGGCCCATCTGGATGAAAGATTTGGCAGAAAGAATGAAGGACTTGGTCCTAACCCATTCGAAAGCAAGCAAAGTGATGCATTCGCTCCCCTTGATGGTCTCTCAGATCATGAACCAGTATCATCTCCTATTGAAGTTGTTGACAAAGAACTTGCAGATTCTCCACTCATGCTCAAACTTTCTTCTCTTTATGTGCCAGCTCACACTCTAGATATTGCAGAAGGTCCTAAATCCTCTCTTGCACTAGAGTCTATTGGTTTGCATCATGATCACATGATTATTTCAGAGGTCAAAACAGCTACTAAAGGTAATGCATTCGCTCCTCTCCAGCTATCTCCTCTTTTATACTACTATATGATCATAAATTCATGCTTTCAGAAGGTTATTGAAGATTATGGCCATTGCCATTCGTTTGGGATAAATTCTCATGCAATTACTAGTTTTGATCTCACCTCTCATGGTTCAAAGGAGATCTCAAGAAACCATGATTCAAGTCTTAGATCTAATTTGGATTCTAAGCAATTACTGCTTGGGATAATTTCTCATGCATATGATAGTTTTGATCTCACCCCTGCTGGTTCAAAGGAGATCTCAAGAAACTATTTTTTAAGTCTTAAATCTGATTTTGATTTCAAGCAAACATGTAATAGTTATTTTTGGCATAATCTCACCCATGGTGGTTCGAAGGAGAAGACAAAAGACTATATGCACTTTCACAGATTTGATCCTACCTCAGCTGATTCGAATCACAGGTTCAAGGATCATTCTCATACTGTTGGATTTGTTCTCATCACATTCGATCTGAATAGAAAGTACAAGCACATGCTTTTTGAGCATGATCCGCTTCTTCCCAAGAAGAAGATACCTCCAGACATATGACCAAGCATCACACATGCTTGAGTTTGGAGCATTTATTTTTATGTGTGCCTTATAGTCTATTTTTTGAGGAGGGGGTATGTTTCCCATGAAATTTTCCCACTTCCTTGGTTTATTGATTGTTATTATTCATTGTATTGGGTGACCTTTGGTCTTAGTTACCAGGGCCCAGGATGGATTAAGGGGGGGTGTTAGGATATTCCTATACTCCATCCTAGTCCCACCAGTATTTTGATCATTTACATTTTCATTCATGCATGCACCTTTAGGGTTTGCATGCATTCTAGGGTTTGCATGCATTTTGCATGCATCCCAGTCATCAGTCCAGCACCTAGCCCCCAGGAGCTTCTCACTATTCAGTTTTAGCCCTCCAGTTGCTTAATGCGCCCTTCTTCCTTGATTTTAGGGAGAAACTCGCCCTTCTTCACCTACCAGTCCAGTTGTCACTCAATTACACTCAGTTACAGTCAGTTACACTTAGTTACACTCAGTTGCAGTCAGTTGCACTCAGTTACACTCAGTTACACTTAGTTACATTGAGTTACACTCAGTTACACCTACCAAAGTTAGTTTGACTGATGGTTGACAGTTACTTGAGCATTGATGACTCCACTGATGATGATGAAGACTTCCAGTTGCGCTCCAATGATCATGAGGACACCTAGTTGTGCTCCGATGACACTCTATTGATCTTATGATCACTCTGAGAGGCTAATTCGAATTGCCACCTTAGGCATTCGAATCCTCTCTACCATTGTACTATTTATTTGTCCATACTGTGATTAATTAATTAGTGTGTGTGAAGTATTATTGCTTCTATCTGAGTTATACTGTACCATATTATTCTGTTGTTCATTATACTGTATTGTTCACTCTTCTTCTATTTTCCTGCTTAATCATAATTACTCTTGTGAGGTACACATCATCTCTTAGATTTGCTGTGAGGATTTTCACATGGGAATCATGGAGTACTTCAACCGCAATAGGTCACTTTCTCAGCTCGACCTTCCCTTCATTCTTTACCCAAAATAGGTGCCTTGTTGGCACCTCGCGGTGCTACCTCTTCGCGGAACCGGATCTCAGTTGCACGGTTCCCATCCTGTCAATACTGCGTTGCACTCAACTTCACATCCTCCAAAATTGTCTTTCTTCAAAAGTACCTTACTCTGAGCTGCGATGTAACTTAGAAGCTCCAAAATTGTCTTGCATCAAAAATTCCTTGCACAAAAATGCCTTACTTGGGCCAGGCCCAACACTATATGAGCCTCCTATGATTGTGGACCAAGATGAATAGGTCCAAGTACCTTCTGTAGATGATTTTGGTCCTGAATATCTCAATGAACTTCAGGAAAATGTTATACTTGATAAAAAGGTCAGATATTCACGAAGAGGTGACATGGAATTTCTTCGTGTGGGGATTAAAGGAATGCATCCAAGAAAAGCATGATGGCTAGATACTAGAAGAGTGAGGGAGTTATACCCTCACCTATTTTTTGAATGATCCCATGCTTTTGGTGGCCCAAAAGCTTTCCAGTGGGAAGGTTTGATCCAGGAGGATCTTAGAGTTCGGTCAAAATAAAAGTCTTCAAAATATGCAAAGAAGCTTACATATGCATAGATCTCGTCAAGATATTTTCAGCAACATTCTTTTCGCGTGAAACGGCCTCCGGACATGAAAGTTGTTGGGTTTTGGAAAATCGGAAAAAGGTTAAAAATGATGTAAAATTGGCAAAAAAACAGTAAAAATGATCAAAATGGACCAATTGAAGGGTGTCGTGTCGAAATAAATTAGTGACATGGTAATGAGTTGGACCAATCAAGTATTTCCATGTGGCATCCCTACTTCCCATCGGTTGCACCGTTCAACAAAATTGTGGAGGTCATGGGGATCGAACCCGTGACCTCAAGGTCCACCAGAATCTTCATAGATCCCTCCTAGCCAGCAGCCCTGCAGGTGTTTCTTAACACTATAGGGTGTAGTTTATATTTAAAGTGAACGCATGGTTTCAATGGAAAAATGGGTGAGATCGAGGGCTAGGCCCTTGACCCCGTGGCCAACATAGAGGCCACATGTCATATGGTAGAGCCAACCAACGAAGCAAACATGGAACCAAATCATATGCCAACTGGTGGATCAAACCACAACGAAACCTTCCAACAAAGCATTGCCAACAAGCCAACTATAATATCCCGATTTTGACCAAATTGCATTAAAATTGTAAATGATGTAAATATCGTTATTTAATCATGGTGAGGAGCTCAAGGCCAAGGCCCCGCCATCGATTTAGCTTTGTATGTATCGGCAATTAAAAATAGATGTCTATGGTTCTTGTGCTGGATATGCATAATGTAAATTAATACATCATGTAAATACAAATTTTAATGAAATACCCACAACTAGCTATGCAATGCAACAAAGAGATGGGGCATGATTTTTATAAGGAATAGGGAGGGAAGTTATTCAAACCCTTGAGCCAATGGTGTTAATCCATGTGTCAATGAGAAAACCCATAAACCACCAACTACCCATTTTGGGTTATGCACCCAATCATTTAATTCTTCCAAGAGTTGGTTGAGGCAATTAATGCCTTGGGAATGGAGAGGTATGGCAGTCAATTTCATGTATGGGAAAGCCATCAATCTGAAAAATCGTATTTTTGCTTCTTAGGCAAGAAAACACCCACGAAATGGTGCCCAAAGCCATCTTTCACCCATGGACTTTGCTCTCTCACGCAGTCTGAGATAACTGAGACTTTCTCCATCACATTTTTCATCATTTTCCATGCCTAGGAACTTGTTTTTGTATTGCACAATGGCTGGGAGGAAGGGAGTCACGATTTTGGGGTTTATGGAGGTTGTTTTTGTCCCTTGAATGCCCATAAACGTTTTTCTAAAAATGATTTGCTCTCCCATGGTTGTTTCCCCCTTCTCCCATTTTGTTTTGGCTGTCCACATTTTTCTGAACTGGTAGAAACCCCATTTTGGGCATCTCACTGTAAAAACGCTTTTCTACATGCCCAACACTTGTGATTTTGTTGTTATGTGCATTCTTGTTTTGGTTTGAACTTGTGAGCAAGAAATTTGGAGTGGTAGTGGACAGAATTGGCTTGATAAACCTAGTGAGGGGAGTAACCTCTCAGAAAGATCAAAAGGGCTGGCTACTCTTCTATGCACACCTTGGACAACTCTAGATTGGAAGGTATGGCCTGAGGGACTGCATATTGGTGAAGGGAATACTTCCTTGAGTGGGGTGTGTAGGCATTGTGGGTGCCAAGCTAGATAGATCTTGTAGAGGTATCCATGGCTCTGTGCTTGAGCTCACTACTTTGTTTTAAGATAAGTACCCTCTTGTGTTTAAATTCTTCAATGTATTTATTTAATGTCTGTCATGAATATATTTGAATGTATGTGGATATGTAGATGATTTTAATTCCGCTGTGTTTAATGACAATGTGCATATGTATATGTCTTTTATTATCAATGAGTTTTTACTTAATCGATATGGGGCTATATGCCCAGTTTTAGCATCGTGTTCTCTCCATCACACTGGTATGATGGAGGGGACATTACATTTTGGTATCAGAGCCATAGGCTACAGCATTAGGCCTCTATGGGCCAAGTATGATCAGAGTTACATAGGGAAGACTCCTTCCTTATCACCACAGGTTACCATGTTGGACCTAAACAGGCTAAGGTTGAACAGTTTGCAGAGTTCTAGAGGAAAAGTCACCTCCTGTTGAGCAATAATCATCACAGAAAGAAAGGAAAAATTTTGAATTTTTCTAAGTGTTTTTGAAATTTTGCCTAAGACTGTGGCAGCAAAATTAATGTTAATTTCTGCAACGCGGTTGGCAGGTTTAGCACTAACTTTGGTGACTCTGTCAGCGATTTTAGCGTTAATTTTTGCGACGTATGGCGGCGGAATTAACGTTAAGTTTGCAACGTGTGGCGACAGAATTAACGTTAAATTTTGCGACGCGGCGGCAAACTCAATGTTAATTCCTGCGATGCGGCGACGGAGTTAATGAAAAATTTTGCAATGCGCGCGTGTGGCAAAATTAAAGTTAAGATCCGTGAACACCGACGCCAATTTTGATGTTAAAATCTGTGACGTGCACGGCGAAAATAACCTTAAGATTCACGACAAGGGCGACACTTTTTAAGCTAAATATTCACGACACCGGCGACAATTTTAACGATAAGATCCACGACACCGGCAGCCATTTTACCCTTAATATTTGTGACATGGGTAGAGGAGAATTTGATAAGTCCACCAAACGAGGAAAATACAATAGCTTTTCCCTAAGATTTTCAGGTGCCGAAAATGGAAAATCACCATGAAAGTTATGCGCCCCCTTGACCCCCGTTGTTCCCCCTGAGACAGTCGTTGATTGTGAGAAAGTCTATTATTGGAAAAATTTGTCAATATAGGATTTCCTCACATACATGCAAATAAATTATGGTAATATAATGCAACTAACAGCTGTGTTTATAAACACATTTTGCAAAATTATAGTCACATCAAAGAAACATTCCAGATAAGTGCAGTTGGAAAGTTTTGGTCTTGGTTGAGCCAAGAATATCAACATCATGGATGATGCACAGGATCCCTATGAGCCTGAGATAGATGCCATGGGGAAAAACATACATGTTGAGAATGCTGAAATAGAATCCAATGGGAGAAGAAATCGAGAGACTCCCTTAGATATTGCAGCCACCATGAGGATCCTAAGGGTGGAGTTGCAAAGCTGTAGAGAAGATAACGAAAGGATGATTAAAGCTCAGGAAGAACAAAATCAATTGAATGCCGCCATGCTGCAGAGTTTGATAGACATCCAAAGGAAAATAAACTCTGGGCATCAAACATCAAATCCAGAAAAGAGTGGGAGTAGTTCAAGGAGAAATTCCCCCAAGAGGTCCAATATCTCAAGAAGAGTTTCTAGAGACAGAACCTATACTCTAGAAATCTCTTCTAGCAGATCATCTGACTCTGAAGGATCCCTTGAGGGTTCAAGCTCTTCACCTCGGAAGAATAAGAGAAAGAGGCATTACAAGAACAATTCACATGGGGAATTTAAGAAAGAAAAACCTCCTACATTTGATGGAGAGGTAAAGTCTGGTCAAGAAGCTAAAGCTTGGCTTCTTGGGATGAGAAAGTATTTCCAAGTCCAAGACTACTCTAGAAATATGAAGGAAAGGGTCTCCATCTTCAACTTGAATGAAAGAGCATCTATATGGTGGGATCACATCCGACAAGTGAGGAAGATCAATGAAAGAAATATTGTGTGGAAGCAGTTCAAGAAATATTTCAAGCAGAAGTACCTATTTGATAGGTACTATGATGATAAGATCAAAGAGTTCCATGAGCTGAAATTGGGACAATTGACCATGGAAGAATATGCAAACAAGTTCTTGGAGCTGCTAAGGTATGTCTGGTATATTCGAGATGATAAGGTGAAAATTCAACGTTTTCTAAGTGGGCTACCTCAGTCATATAAAGATAGGATTGAATTTGATGAGCCTCGAACTCTTGAGGAGGCAATAAGGAAGGCCAAGTATTGCTATGATCAAAACAAAAGCAAACCTGATTTCCATAAGGCATGGAAGGACAAGAAAAATGAGAAGTTTGACTAAAGGAAGAAAGGTTTCAAACCTCCTCATATCAGAAATCAGCAAAGGCAACCATCACAAGTTGTGACTAAGCCAACTAGGATGATGGAAGACAAGCCAAGAGATCCAAAGGAGCCAAGAGAACCATTTCAATGTTGGGGTTGTGGAGGAGACCACATGCTTAGGAACTGTCCACATCGAAATGGGAATGCAAATCAAGTTCACAACATCCAAGGAGCTGAAACCATGGGTCAAGTGGCGAGGAAAATCCCTAGAATCTATGCAGCACTAGATGACGGCCAGGTAGATCATCAATCAACTCTTGTTGAAGTTGAAGGTAAGATTGCTAAGCAATCTGTTTCTATTTTGATTGATCTTGGATCTACTCACAGTTATGTCACTCCTAAAATTGTTGAGATTTTTGCTTTTAAGAAATTAAAGCATAGTAAATCTTGGTTAGTTCAACTAGCCACTGGAACCAAGAGAAAAGTTAGTGAAATTGTAGAGGAATGTCCCTTGGAGATGGATGGGCTATTCACTTATGCAAATCTGAATGTTTTGCCACTGGGTTCCTATGATATTCTTATTGGAATGGATTGGTTAGAAGCACACAGGGTTAAACTTGATTGCTACAATAAAACTTTTGAATGCATGGACGAAGAAGGAAACCCAAGGGTTGTAAAAGGAATTCCAAAGGTGACTTATGTTAGGTAGGTTTCAGCCATGCAGTTGAAGAATTTTTGTAGGAAGGGTTGTTAATTGTATGCAGCCCATGTTTTGGAGGCAACAGAGAATGAAACTCTTAAGTTGGAGGACTATCACATATTGCAGGAATTCAAGGATGTTTTTCCTGATGAGATTCTGGGACTACCTTCAAAGAGAGACATTGATTTTACAATTGAACTTGTGCCAGGAGCAACATCAGTGTCCAAGACACCGTACAGGATGAGTACACCGAAATTGCTAGAATTGAAAATGCAATTACAAGAGTTGTTGGAAAATAAATATATTAGGCCAAGTGTGTCCCCGTGGGGAGCACCTATTCTATTTGTGAAAAAGAAAGATGGAACACTCAGGCTATGTATTGACTACAGGAAGCTGAACAAAGTTACTGTGAAGAACAAATACCCATTACCCCGAATTGATGACCTTTTTTATCAAATGAGAGGAGCAAAGGTATTTTCAAAGATCGACTTGAGGTCTGGTTACCATCAGGTAAGAATCAAAGAAGAAGATATTCACAAGATAGCCTTTAGAACGAGGTATGGACACTATGAGTTTGTGGTGGTACCATTTGGTCTCACAAATGCACCAGCTACATTCATGTGTCTCATGAATAGTGTTTTTAGCAAGTATTTTGACAAGTTTGTTCTTGTTTTTCTAGACGACATTCTCATCTATTCTAAGAATGAAGAAGAGCATGAAGAACACTTGAGAATGACATTGCAATTGCTAAGGGAGCATAAACTGTATGCAAAGTTAAGCAAATGTGACTTTTATAAAGATAAAATTCATTATTTGGGTCACATTATCTCAGATGAAGGAATATCTGTGGACCCTAAGAAAATTGAAGCCATTATGAATTGGCCAACTCCAAGAAATGTGACAGATGTGAGATCTTTTATGGGCCTTGCTGGTTACTACATGAGGTTTATTGAAGGATTCTCCAAAGTCGCAAACCCGATCACTTCTTTGCAAAAGAAGAGGATGAAGTTTGAATGGTCACCAATATGTGAGGAAAGTTTCCAACGGTTGAAGAATCTTCTTACGAGTGCACCAATTTTGAAATTGCAGACCCAGAAAAATACTTTGTGGTATGTACTGATGCATGCAATCAAGGACTTGGAGGAGTTCTTATGCAAGACAACCACGTGGTATGCTACGAGTCAAGAAAGTTGAAGGAGCATAAGAAGAACTATGCTACTCATGATATAGAACTTGCAGCCATAGTACATGCTTTGAAGATGTGGAGACATTACTTAATGGGAAGGAAATTTGAGTTAAGGACAGACCATTGTGGTCTGAAATACTTGTTTGATCAGCCAACTTTAAATGCTAGGCAAGCTAGATGGTTGGAATTTTTGTGTGAATTTGATTTTGAGATCAAACAAATAAAAGGGAAAGAAAACAAAGTGGTTGATGCACTCAGCAGGAAAGTACATGAAATGCATGTTGTAGCGCTTAACACTTGCCAACCAGATTTGAGGCAGCAGATTGTTAACCATGTTGTTGAGGATGAAGCGTATGTGCAGATAAAGGACAAACTGTAGCAGCAAGACCTTGAAAAGAAGTATGAAGGATACCATTTGGAAGAAGACGGGCTTCTTACTTATAAGAATAGAGCCTATATTCCAAATGTGGCAGATTTGAGGAGGATTGTTATGGATGAAATCCATAAAGCTCCATACTCCGGTCACCCAGGATATCAGAAAACCATTGCTACAGCAAGAAAACATTATTTCTGGCTAGGGATGAAGAAGGACATCGTTGAATACATTTCTAGGTGCATGAAATGTCAGCAGGTGAAGGTTGAACACCAACACCCAGCAGGTTTATTGCATCCATTGCCAATTCCAGAATGGAAATGGGAAGTAAATTCCATGGATTTTATTACAGGTTTGCCAATGACGGTGAGACAACATGATTCCATCATGGTGGTGGTGGACAAGTTAACAAAGGAAACACATTTAATACCAGTTAAGTCCACACATAAAGCCGATGCCATTGCAAATATTTTCATGAAGGAAATTTTCAAATTACATGGATTGCCTAAGGAAATAATTTCTAACAGGGATACCAAGTTCACTTCCAATTTTTGGAAGGGTCTCTTTGCAGATTTAGATACATAGTTGAACTTTAGTACCGCGTACCATCCTCAAACAAATGGGCAAACGGAAAGAGTAAATCGGGTGCTTGAAGACATGCTTCGCATGTATGTAATGGACAAACCATCCAAGTGGGAGGATTATCTACACTTGGTAGAATTTGCATATAACAATGGGAAACAAGCATCATTGGGAATAAGTTCATATGAGGCTTTGTACAACAGAAGGTGTAGGACACCAGTGACTTGGGACAATCCAGTGAACAGAATTGTACTTGGGCCAGAATTGCTTAAGGAAATGGAACAAGAAGTTGAGAAGATCAGGTAGAATTTAAAAGCAGCCCAGGATAGATAGAAAATCTATGCAGATAAGCTTAGAGTGCACAGAGAATTCAGTGTTGGGGATCATGTGTATCTTAGAGTGAGGCTAAGGAAGAGTTCCTTGAAGCTTGGGAGTTATGCCAAGCTATCACCTAGATATTGTGGGCCATTTGATGTGCTTGAAAGAATAGGGCCAGTTGCATATAGACTTGCATTGCTTGCTAGCACTAGAGCTCATAATGTTTTTCATGTCTTTTTGCTTAAGAAATATGTACATTATCCTAACCATGTGATTAATTGGGATGTGATCCAGGTGGAACCCGAGGGAGAGTTCGAAGCCGATCCATTGCGCATCCTAGACAAGAAGGTAACATTGCTCCGGAACCGAGCCATCGGACAGGTAAAGGTGCAATGGAAGCACTACGGTCCTGATGAGACTACATGGGAGCTGGAGGATGCCATGAGAGTGGCATATCCATTTTTGTTCAATTTTGATGAGCGCTGAGGACAGTGCTAATGTAAGGGGGAGGGGAATGTAATATCCCGATTTTGACCCCATTGCATTGAAATTGTAAATGATGTAAATATCGTTATTTAATCATGGTGAGGAGCTCAAAGCCAAGGCCCCGCCATCGATTTAGCTTTGTATGTATCGGCAATTAAAAATAGATGTCTATGGTTCTTGTGCTGGATATGCATAATGTAAATTAATACATCATGTAAATACAAATTTTAATGAAATACCCACAACTAGCTATGCAATGCAACAAAGAGATGGGGCATGATTTTTATAAGGAATAGGGAGGGAAGTTATTCAAACCCTTGAGCCAATGGTGTTAATCCATGTGTCAATGAGAAAACCCATAAACCACCAACTACCCATTTTGGGTTATGCACCCAATCATTTAACTCTTCCAAGAGTTGGTTGAGGCAGTTAATGCCTTGGGAATGGAGAGGTATGGCAGTCAATTTCGTGTATGGGCAAGCCATCAATCTGGAAAATCATATTTTTGCTTCTTGGGCAAGAAAAAACCCACGAAATGGTGCCCACAGCCATCTTTCACCCATGGACGTTGCTCTCTCATGCAGTCTGAGCTAACTGGGACTTTCTCCATCATGTTTTTCATCATTTTCCATGCCTGGGAACTTGTTTTTGTATTGCACGATGGCTGGGAGGAAGGGACTCACTATTTTGGGGTTTATGGAGGTCGTTTTTGTCCCTTGAATTCCCATAAACGTTTTTCTGAAACCGATTTGCTCTCCCAGGGTTGTTTCCCCCTTCTCCCATTTTGTTTTGGCTGTCCACGTTTTTCTGAACTAGTAGAAACCCCATTTTGGGCAACTCACTGTAAAAATGCTTTTCTACATGCCCAGCACTTGTGATTTTGCTGTTATGTGCATTCTTGTTTTGGTTTGAACCTGTGAGAAAGAAATTTGGAGTGGTAGTGGACATAATTGGAACCTAGTGAGGGGAGTAACCTCTCAGAAAGATCAAAAGGGCTAGCTACTCTTCTATGCACACCTTGGACAACTCTAGATTGGAAGGTATGGCCTGAGGGACTGTGTATTGGTGAAGGGAATACTTCCTTGAGTGGGGTGTGTAGGCATTGTGGGTTCCAAGCTAGATAGATCTTGTAGAGGTATCCATGGCTCTGTGCTTGAGCTCACTAGCTTAGCAATTCATTCCCTCCCTTTGCCTTAGCAGCCTGATAAACCCAACTGTGGATTATCTTGGATGATTTTGGTGTATTTTGGCTATGTGTGAGTCTGTTGTTCCCTTTCTCCTTGTAGAAATCATGCCCAACTCGGGGGTGGCAGTTGTATCAAGGGATTGATAAGCACAACTGGCCTATGGTTGGGTGGAACATTGAAGTTGCATAGCTGGTCGCTCAGGACTACTTTGTTTTAACATAAGTACTCTCTTGTGTTTAAATTCTACAATGTATTTATTTAATGTTTGTCATGAATATATTTGAATGTATGTTAGATATGTAGATGATTTTAATTCCAATGTGTTTAATGACAATGTGCATATGTATATGTCTTTTATTATCAATGAGTTTTTACTTAATGGATATGGGGCTATATGCCCAATTTTAGCATCACATTCTCTCCATCACACTAGTATGATGGAGGGGACATTACACCAACAAATGGTCCAACACATCAAATTCCAAGTGCACACACATAACTGAACCTCCAAACAAACAAACAAACAACAAAGTTTGCATTGAATGGGGAGAGGCCTGCGGGTTTGACGCTGGGACCTTTGTCCCTGAAACGCAACAAATTTACCACCGGGACCTCTGTCCCCGAAACACAACAACTTTACCACTGGTACAAAGCTTGTTTGTTATGTGGATAGTGGCCATTTTTACTTATGAATGTTTGGAGAAAATTGGAGCCAAAAAGGGACGCGTGGCCCTCCTTTTCGTGCCCCCTATTTAAACCATATTTTGGAGCGACGAAAAACTACACACAAAGCCCATTTTTGCATAGATCTGAGGTAAAGTACAGGAACAGATCTCGAGGCAAGTACAGGCCATTAATGGGAACTATTCCTAAGGTGGGAAATCTATACAGTCTGTATAGTTGTAGGCAGAGTTGTTTCAATTTGCGTGCCAGAGGAGGCCTCATGCAAACATAGTCGACTTTATACTCATTTTACTCAGAATTTCAAGAGGAACGTAGTGGTGCAGTCTGTTTCTGGGTTTGACTGACAGAACTCAAAGGTGTTTCCAAACTCATATATGTAAGATTTGAAGACTTAATAAGATTGGCCTTCTCATTGGAAGTGGCCCAGAGACGTAGCCCAAGAAGGGTGAACTCCGTTATTATCTGATGTCTACAAATTTTTGGTTTGCATATTTGTTTCTTTGCTTACATGATTGATTTAATCATTTCAAATTCATCTTTTAAAGCCATTTTTATGAGAATTTACATACAAATTTCACATGCAAATTTATAGTTAAAAAGATCCTGAAATATTTTCAGATCATTCCTTCATTTTAAGACTTTCAAACTGAAGTCGAAGGGTTTGGAGTATTTCCATTTTGACTCTGTTTGTACCTTTGTATGCATATGCAATAATATTACGGGCTTGATATGCGGTGGTGGCTCCTGAGATCCGCAGGAAAATGGACTCCTGAATGCAACTTTGAATCAACCATTTTGCAGCGAGTTTTCGTTCTCAACTTTCTTCAAGTGATTTCCTATGAGCATTAGACATTGCGGCCAGAGTGGTTGCATCTAGTTCTTTGAAGTCATTTTCAACCATATCCCAACATTTGTTGAGTAGGAGAAATGTATACATCTTGAATGACCAAAATTCATAGTTGGTGTCGATCAAAATTGGTTCAGAGATCTGCTTCATACTGGTACTAACCATCTTTTATGACTATCTTTTAAACACAGTGCCGCAACTTGTATATCTAGAACAGTGCGTCACAGTGTGTGTTGGGAAAAAAATGTGTAAGTGAACAGTGATCGCTACACTTTCCCTTAACAGCAGGTGCATCAGTGTCGTGCTTACTAATTAGAGGAAGTTTGAGGTCTAAAATGGACCTTATAAGAAAACGAGCCATCATATAAGAAATGAGCCAACCATAATTTATTGACGAGTTGGAATTCAAGAACCAATAGAATTTCAATAAAATGAGTCAACCATAATGGTCGACTTAGATATTTGTCATAAAAAACTACTTTTTTTGTTTGTATCTTCAACATATCTCCCTGTGCTTTTACTCAAATTTTGAGCCGGGGCATTCATTGGAAGTGGAATTTAATTATGCATCCAACGAGTACCCACACTGCATACGTTTGACGGACCCCGCTGCCAAAAAAACAAGAAATACCTGAAAAAACGTGATGATGACATCCACCAGATATTCCCCCATACTATCAATAGGGTAATAATCATTTGCTTTAGACAGTGAAACTTTGCATGATACCCATCTTGCATATTGATGAATGTCTAGGTTTGGTTAATTGTGCAGTATACTTTACGTCTCATGTATTTTGCAATCAATATGTTTTTTGCTTCATTTCTAGGTGGGTATAACCTCTTCCTCTTTCTTTCACCCTTTCTGAGAAGGGTTTTACATTATTGTATCTATGACTAATGTTTTTCTTTATTTTTCTATCATTTATTTAATTAGAAGCATTATGTTTTGTTGGGTGAGAAACATTATTAAGTTGTTAAATATACACCTATTGGGGTATATTGGACCCATTATTATTAATTTGGTTAATGCTAGTTTTAAATAAGAGGGACATAGTGTACTTTACGATTGTC
This sequence comes from Larix kaempferi, assembly GCA_027924585.1. NCBI lineage: Eukaryota > Viridiplantae > Streptophyta > Pinopsida > Pinales > Pinaceae > Larix > Larix kaempferi. Next base: position 1,962,924 of record BSBM01000617.1, on the reverse strand, counting down.
TACAATTTCAAAAGATAAAAATATATCCACTATAAAAAGTGTAACCATGGAAAAACAATTAATACTTCCACAGTGTGTAGTTAAAAATCGAGCATCCACGACAACAAAAACTCTTGCATGTTACCAGGAACAAGACAAAATGCAGAAATGTGTAGAGACAAAAAAAGTAAAAATTATATCAAGAATAAATCTTTGTTCAGTGGTGCCATGTCTAAAATCTAGAGCATATAGGAGAGAAAAAATCTAATGTAGTGTTCCATGGAACCAAAAAAATGCAGAAATAAGAGATAAATGCACAGACAACAAAAATAAAATTTACAGTAAGATAAACCTTTGTTCAATAGTGCCTTACATGTATGAAACAAATATTTTACACAAAACATCTTGTTTTTATTGATATATATCAATGTATATAGACATGAAATTACCCATGCAAAATTTGAAACTCCAGCATCAAGTAGCCCAAAAGTTTTGGCTTCCTGCATTTGGTTTTATTCACAATCTGAAATCTGCAATTACTTATTTACTTCACTCCTATTGAGTCAAGTGTGTACACATGTTGCATAGTCCATCCAAACCCATCCTTGCAAATGTTGTATTGTGAATCCTTTTATTTTTATTTTTTTCACACTGTGAATTTTTGTTTTTATTGCTTGTTAGATTTTATATGTTCACAACTTTTATTCACATGAGCAATTCCAATATGCATGAAAAAGAGTAATTTTAAGGATTTTGTTAAGATTACCTCCCAAAAGCTTGATCCATTGTGAAATTTCACTATATATGATCCTTGTAACTCCAACAACTATTGCAATTATATTTATCATCATGATTGTGATTAGAGGGATCATGAGATACCTCCATTTGACAATGTAAAGATCTGCAATTTCATCAGCATTCTCTTCATTTGTAGACATGGATGTAAGCGTGAAGAATATATATATTCCTACAATGACCTTCAATAAGTCTTGCACAATGGCTGAAGGGTCGGAAACAGTGACCCTAATCAACCAAAAAATCTCAGTTCTCTACCACTGTTCTAATGTGATTCCAGACCATTTGATTTCTAGGATTTCCAACTGGTAGAGTGACACTGTGTTTGCCAACAAGAAGACCAGGAACACAACATTCAATTTCCGTACTATGACAAAGGAACAATGCCAGTAGGAAACAATAGACCATGGGAAATATGGAAGTGTGAAGGATAGATACCAACATTTATATAGGCTATTCTTTGTAAGAACTTCATACAAGTGCTTGAAAACAAAGCATTGTTATGAGAGAAGAATATCTCCACTAACCCAGTCGCCCATCTGAGCACCTGGACAATCAGTCAAATTTATCGGGGAAGTGCCTCTAAATGCATCTCTCTTTGTTACACAATAAATTGATCTCCATCCTCTATTATGCATTCTATAACCTGTAACAGCATCTTCTATTACATATCCATAAATCTAACATACTCTTTGGCCCCATTCAGTCCTATCCTCATACCAACAAGATGTCACATTGATAGCTTCAACAACAATAGCTACAACTAGAGGTCCTCTGGGGATATCCAAAACACCTAGAGGCCTACCATTCTTGACTCCCCGTTGATATGCAAGAGGTCTATCTTGATATTATACAATAGGAATATATGCAAAAAAAGAGTCATAGAGTTAAACCAAACTTATTGGGTAGAATATGAATCTCCATTGCCTAAAATTTTGAGCAAAGATGCACCAAAATCCTCTTTCAATTTTTAAGGATCCTTTGTATTCAACTTTTTCTACCTTCCCCGACAACTTCCATGCTCTATGATGCTAGGAGGATCAAATCCGTAGCGGGCAATCCTTATGAATACACATCCTTCAAAATCATTCAAATTTTATCAAATTCAAATTCTAGATTTCATATTAACAAGTCTACCTCTCCCTAGTAAGTGACTAGACCCTCAAGTGATCAATATAGTATATATAATGGGTTCTTGGACATAACTATTTGCAAGGTTACTTTACTAAATCTCTTCAAGGCTTGCAAAGTACTGTAGGTTGTAGCTTCATATGTTGTTAAAGGCTTAACTTTAAATATTGTAACTCTGTCTGAGCTACCAGTTAATTACAAATCTCTCCCTCCATTATATGTTTGTATAATTCCTATAATTAACTAACCTTTTTTAGGGTTGTCTCTCCTCTAAATTTTGTGTTTATGTCAAATAAATGAGCAAATTTACAAGAGAATTGAGAAGAATGCCAATTAAAGTCGAGGATAAAAATGTTTGTCATATTAAAACATGATCTTTTGGTCAAGAATGGACCCCAATTACTAGGGCTTGCCAAATTTGATATTTACCAAAATTGGAAAACTATAGCATGATATATATTTATTTTTAACTCTACACAAATATTACCACTTGAGGGATTTCTGGTGATTCCAAACAATAGAGAAACATACAAAAAAGACAAGGGAAATTTATTTTCATTTTAAGCTAGAGAGCTAGAATATTTTCAACACGTGATAGCATATATTTTCCAACAAAGATGGAATTTGATGTCCAGTTGTGAGACATTTTGACCATCAATATAGTCAAAATTATGAGGTCCTCGTCGTCAAACACACCAAAAACTAGTAAATATGTTTATATATGTATGTAATACTATCGAAATGACAAGTGAGCGGTGTTTGCAATTCCAACCCTGTTCGCCAACATTTCACAATGGAACATATTGCACCTAACCTTCCTGTAACATCCCATATTTTCGTAAAAATTTAAAGTTTTTTATTAACGGCAATATTAGCTTAATTTATGATAATTTATAATTGCAGAAGATAACAATTGCTGAATGTAACAATGTTAACTAACAGTTGTTTGTACTAAACACCAATATATTTCTGAAGAAACTAATGCAACAGTGACAACTTAATTACATTCGTGAACTCTACCATTAAGATAGTCAAATGCATGGTTAGATTAGACTTTTGATATGACACCTTTTAAAGCAAAGCAATGTATGAAATATGTAATGATGAAATGCCAGGTTAGAAGTGTGATGTGGTACTATTTCTTTGAGACGATACTGACAGTTTGCTTCTTTCCTGCCTAAGGGAGTCCTATGAGGGACCCCAAAGCTTACTTAGCTGTAATGCTAAAACATTGGACCTGTTCTATGTGCAGACAACAGGTAAGAAGTTTCATGATTGCAATAAATTTCAATTCGCGTGAGTTCAACTTCATCATATGAAAATAAAATAGAAACAATAGAGACTGTTGCAAATGTAAAAGCAGACAAGTACGGTTCACGTGCTTACTCTTCAACTTTCCAAGGTTCGTGTTGTATCAACTTAATAAACATCGTCACTGTAGTCGTCATTATACTAGCTGGTTCTGTTGTCGTCATTGCGCTAGCTGGTTTTGTCATCGTCATTGTATTAGCTGCTTTGTTGTCGTCATTTCATTAGTAGTACTAGGATGGTATAGTACTCAATGTATCGCATGAATAAAGTGGGTAGGAATCCGAAGGACTTATTGTTCCAAAATACCAAACTATATGTGATAGCATGATTGTATGTGAGTTTCATACACTACTTTTAATTAAATTTAAAATCTTATGGTTCACCATTCCTATTCACTACTATAATTATTTAGGCCTTAAGTAATAAAAAATAGTCCTTCCCAAAGACTAGGCATTTGTAACAATTGAATAGTAAACATTTACACATAGATTAACTATTTTGCAAATTAAAACTTTGAACTATTTAACTATTATCCCATATTGTGATCTATTCAAGTCTTATATATATAGTTATGTAACTATATCGATTTCTTGGTTTATTGTTGACTTTATATATTCATATCGAATTTAAGGTAATAAAAAGCAACATTAGATTATCCCTAAACTATATAAATATTTTGCAATTGTTATCACATTGTATTATATCGAAACTATAATAATAATGGGGCAAGCAATCAAATGAAACCTTTACATATAGTTACTAATGCTACGGCGACATTTAAGAAGTTATTTTAACATGGATAATGTAGGGTTTAGTCACGTCGAGAGAGCTGACAAGCATTTAAATCGAAACTTGACAGGTTGTTGATTCAATTAATGGCGCCGGTCTTGAGTTGCGGTAGAGATCATGCATTGATCATGTATTAAAGGCTCAGTGTTGTGTCCCTGCCGAGTTGGATGTCCATTGATCCAGGTAGACATGATTGTCTCCAAACTCGTCGATGTGTAGGATCAATACACCACGCGTTAGTTGTGCATGCTCCACTGTGTGCCATGGTGGCGTTGTCAACCTGTAAGGTAGGTTTGGTATTTATTGCGGACGTCGTTTGTACCAAAGCTTAGTTTGCTGGCAATGTGGAGACTGTCGATAGTGATGAACCTAAACCGTCGGATGAAAACCCTAATACCTATCATGGAAAAGAGTTAAGACTTGGAAAAATGATTCATTGTGCTATTGTTTCGGCTGGGGTGGCCAACAGGCTGCCGAAGTCTGGGTAGGAAGTTTGCAAGGGTTTCGAACCCGAGACCTTCTAAATAAGTTGACGTTGCAGGTTTTCTTACTGTGATGATGAAGTGGTTTTGAAAAGATAGATTCTCTTTATGCTTTAATATCTCTGAGACAAGCAAGAGTGAAAAAGAGAGAAAATACAGAGTTTAGGCGAGGATAATGGCTCCTTGGTGTCGTTCGTGACAATGTTCTCGTCAAAGCTATGGAGGTACGCTTTTCGTTTAGCAAAGGTATTTGCATTTCAAAAATCAGTTTATAAAAATATCAGATATCTAACTCTGGTTTAATGTGAGTTGCAGGGTGTAAACAGAACGTCTGGCTAGGGTATGGCGAAAGGAAAACCTCGCACTCTTACATCGGTAAGCTTTGGGTCTTCCATACCCTCGTAGTGCCCTTCGTCTGTGCCGTGGCTCTGTCATTGAAGGTGGTTTTGGAAATCTTTGAAAACATGATTGTTAACAGTGATACTTCGGTATTATATTTTGCAAACTTGTTGTTTGTCGACTGGAGATATAACTCGTCGATTTTGAATATTCGAGCTCTTCTGCCTATTGGGAATTTTTGGGATAAACCCTGTGTAACTTCGTTTCCTTTTTTAAAAACATATTATAAACGTTGCTCGAGCTTCGTCTTTGTTTTTGAAGTTATTATGTGGTGATGTTGAGGTTTTATAAGATTCAACTTGTTTTTCGAAAATGTTTGTGACCGTAAGACAGAGAGTCGAGGGATCGATCTGTGTATAAGAATAATACTCCTTTTTGTAATACATTGTATGTTTAAAACATTGTATAGATATCTGGTTTGTTCGCCTGGAAACTGTAAGTTGATGTTGTAAATCGTCTTCATGCTAAAGGTTACTACAATGTCCTTTGAGCTAGATTAGGGTTTTAAAGTTATTATTGATGATAAGGTTTTGTGTATAATTTAACTTCTACCTTAAGAAGGAATATATGCTAAGCCCTTCGCATAAGTCTGTATGGTTTGTTCTAATACTATAGATTGATAATGTGTAACCTTAATTGTTGATATTGGCAATTTAAGTAGAGTAGAAGTTTTTGAACTGATAACTCAATAATATTTTGCAAGGAGAATGAATAGGGTCAAACCCTAATTCGTGTTTTGTTGAAGATGAAAATCTGATCATTTGTTAAAGTTACTGGATCGGTTTCGATCTCAGGTTTTGAAAAGAATGTAAAGTTTTGTTATGAAAATAATAAAAGAGAAAATATGAATCTAGTTAGGGTTTTTCTTTTGATACAAAACTCAGATTTACAATAATCTCAACAATGTTAGCAGATCTAAAAGAGAGAAGTAAATACAGGATGTTAATAGTTGTGTTCGATAAATTCTTATATTTTATTGAATTTCTAGATAATACAACAGTACTATAGAAAATGAAAGCAATATGAATGCATAGTGCAAAAATTCGTGAAGACTGTGTAAACTATAATTCTATCTATAAATTAATTTCCTATACATAAAATGTTGGTGTAGTAATTATAATGAAACTGTGTGTGAGTGAAATATATGCATATGAAATCTATGTAAAAAAAAACTATTGTTTTCCAGCTTATTATAAAGAACATTTTATTCAATGTTAGCAGTCTTAAAACCATGTACAGTGTGTAATTCATCTACCTTTCATGGATATAATGTATGAGTTTTGTAGGATGATTGCAAGAATTATTTAATTCACTGATTATTATAAAAATGAGGAAATATTATATATATTAAATATTATACAGACCTCCTACAATTAGTTAACTTAAGAACAGAAAACTTATGCATACCATATTATCATCTAGTTATCGAATTCAATGGCACAATTTTCCTATCTTCTATTCTATTTTAATTTGCATATCTCTACTAGAGTACGATGCTGCCAAATAGCATGTGGAAAAATGGGGATATTGATTTATCAATTCATCTTCGCCATTAAACTTAAACATTCAAACTTAGAACAATTCTAGGATTAGATTTTTCTTTCAAAAACAGAAACACAGAAAATACTGCTTAAACATAACAGAAATTAAATAAGTAAGAAATTGTAGAACTTGAATCAAACCTGTAGGGCAACAAACAACTCAGGAAGACCGTTCCACCCAACCAAACTCCTGAAAACAGTCAAATACTGTCTTAGGACCCCCGAGCCTGTTCGTTGAACCACCAGGAGGAAGAAGCTTCAGGAATATGGACTTTTTCTTGTTGTGGTAATCTTCTAAATCTTCAATAGGTAGCAGTCCAAAAGACTTGCTCCTACTACTCTGTTTCTCTTCAATAAAAAGCAAAAACTCAGTTTTCAATCACCACTAACCTCCCTTATTCGAATCTCTCTTGAAATCACTTAATTTGCAAGAGGAAAACATTCTGCAGAAATGTTGATTAAGGGCTACCTGCCCAATTCGAATTTGCCTTTATAGGCTTCCTAGGCCTTTTCAGATGTTACTGGGTCATTAAATGAACTGCCTACTCACTCCCTCCACCTGGGGGATAATTCCCTATTTAAGGGGAAGTTGTCCCATAACCAACAATTAGTGGTGTGATATAACTGCTGCCATGTGTCCCATACCTTCCAACAGCTTCCATTCCTCCTAGTGGGTCAGTGAACACTCATTCAATAGTCCTCTTGAGTGTTTGTCTCCTAATTAATTTATTTAAATAATAATATTCAGTAATTACATTCATCCATGATCAAAACTGATCATAATTACAAAACTTGTAATTAAATTTAACATAAAGTATTTTTGCAAATAAATAATAATGTTCAGAAATTTGGGTAGGTGACACTTCCATAATGGAACATAAAATAAACCACACCAAAATAACTCTCTACAAACAAAATAAATCCAATCTGAAGTAATGTTGGCGAGAGAGGGAGGATGCTTATCATATCAACCCAAAGCCATTCATCCAAAAGTATGCTCCATATTGACAAATATGTAAGCCCTGAGTGTACCTTATGAAGCACTTTGGCATGAAAAGAGTAATCAAAGTTTGGAAAGTCTTGAGCAAATGCAAATCTTTTTCCTTGGCATGGCCTATTTAGTTTTAAGAACTTTTAGTTGTTGAGAGAAGTCCTAGCTAAATCATAGAGTCTCCATGTAAGAATAAATTCAAAGGCTCCAAATAAAGAGGAGAGACTTCAATTGTTGCAAGGAAGCAAAATAAATACATTCGGATTTATTGAAGAAGCTAATCAATGAGTGTAATCAGATTGCACGGTTTTTTAGAACTTAGGGAACATCAGTGTGACCCCTTATTATTAGAAATACTATATTAGGGTAATGGTTAAATTTTATCCCACATAATGTTGTGTTGCTGATAATTTTTAAAGAGTGGAGAATATATTTTTGTGGCAAAAATTTCAACACTAGAAAACGCACTATTCTACTAGGCAAGAGAAAACCCATTAATCGAGTTCTCCTTCGGTCGTCTAGCATTTTCACCTGCGCAACAACTGAAGCCGAAGTTTGCAATTGAGAATCCTTTTCCTTCAAGTTCTTTTGCAATTGGTGAAGCTCAGATTCCATGCTACTCAGTTTAGCTTCAACAACCTATACAAGAATCGAACCTTTTATCATTATAATTCCCAGGAAATAAAAGAACTTGCATGAAGAAATTATCATATCACGTAATCATTTTCCCTTACCACCAAAAATAAAATGAGTCAGGATTACCTGGTGACAAGAAGTTTCTCGTTTTAATGATGTTTCCTAGGTCTCCAAACGACTCCATATGTCTCTTATTTAGATGCCATGGAACCAAATTCTAAGGCCATTCTTTTGAAATTTTGCTTCTTTTCTTATAGAGCTTGAAGAATGGGATTAAGCTCCCTATGATAGCTCTGGCCGAAATTCGACACCGACATCGACATCTTGACTATGGATTTTATACAGTTTCTAGACTATGGATTTTATACGGTTTCTACTGTAATTCATTCACATAAGTTTCCCATTATGTTAAGACAAGAACATATACTTCAGTAGATGAGTCTTCTCCATTGGACTTAAGTTTCATCTTCTCCATTGATCTTCTCCATTGGACTTAAGGCCACTTGGAGAAGCATGTGGCACCACCATGACCAGATCGGGGATTCTAGAAGCAATTTCTCAAGAAGAATACTATCCATTGGTGAATTGAATGATGTCATTGTTTCATTGAGGTTCAATAGATGACAAAATTTTCAGCCATCCCTGTTTAACTGTTAAAGACAACAAACGATTAAACACAAAGAATAGTGTAGTAAATTTGAACTTTAACAATGAAATACTTGCAGTGAAACTCTAAGAGCATGCGATAAACTCCAGTCTAATTCATCAAACATGAAAAAAACCTTGGATTGAGTTTTTTTTCAATCTAGACTAGTTAAAACACTGGAAAAGTACACTGCTTATGTCTTTGATTCTACTCTATAGATGTATCTCTCCTATGGAGCTCCAAATCCAAATACCTTAATGTGTCTCTCCTATGCAGATCCAACTCCAGATACTTTAAAGAAAGAGTTATATGTCCTTTCTATGGAAATCCAACTCTAAATAATTCAAAGCAACAATGTCTAATACCTAAATACACTGCCAAAAAACTTGATTTAGTCCATTCCTGCCCGGCAAAATGCAAATTGTTCCATGATCACCATCCCGACAAATATTTTTACGCAAAAATTCAAAGACTACATAATGCCTTAAAGACTGCAAATGCAAAGACTGCATAATGCTTAAAGACTGCTAATGCAAAGCCAAAGAATGAAATTTGTAGGCCTAATCGGCCATGATTCACCATGTGAACACTATGCCCATCACCATCTCCATCTCCAACTGAAGAGATCAAATTTTTGAATAAATCCTCCAGTAGGACCATGCTGAAATAGAATTTCCAACCACATCCATCGTTTGGGAGCTTTAAACCAGTCTCCAAATAATTGCCCACACTGTATCTACTTCTGATATGCATGTAACTGCTTTTGATATGTCCCCAAAGGAGATGAATCCCAAACTTGTCGAAGGTTTGAAACCCACCTGCACATCCCTTACTTCTCAATGGGTTCAAAACCCACTTGCACATCCCTTACTTCTCAATTGCATGTGATCATTTACATTTTTTTAAGAGTTTGTATTACTATTCTAAAAATACAAATATACATATACATGCTTCTTGAGTTTGGGATGCCAACATTGGAAAACTAGCCCAAACTCAAATCGAATTCCAAAAAATTCCACCTCTTATAAGGCTCAAGAAGACTGAAAGTTCACTGATTAACTAGATGGCAGCTTGGTTGTAGATAGAATAAAAAAGTAGACATCTAGACTATGAAAACTTAGGAGCCTCTGATACATGTTATAGACAATTCGTATGGGAATTAAGCAAAAATAAGGATACCAAACTTAAGTGCCAAAATAACTTGCATGAGTTAGAAAATTATCAGTCTAGATGTGCTTCTTTGTTTCCAGCAGGGTCGTCCCTGCGTCTCTGCTCCAAGTGAACAGGGAAATCTTGGTTGACCACTATTCAAACTGTCATATCCCTATGTTGTCGCTGTCGAGCTAGCTGTGAACAAATTTCTAGCACCAAATTGAGCTTGTGCTCGATCTGATCAATTTTGAAATGGAGGTTGGCCACTTCACCTTGAATCTCAAATATTAGGCTCTCATGTTCTTCTGCCAAGCGAAAGCCTCATATGTCCTCATCCTGATGACCATCTGTAGGCTGCCAATTTGGGGGCTTGGTGGGAGAGTTGCTGCCCTTTTTTCCTTACTTTTGTCTCGGGACAAGCTGTATGGGAATCACCCTACAACCGAGGAGTCTTCGCCTTGTGAGAAATCTCAGCGGGAGTGAAGGTGTTTCATCTATCCAAACCACATGACATCCCCATTAGAGATCGTTGTCCTCTTTAGTCTGTTGCACGACACCGATGTGAAGGGAGTCAGAGTTGCCAAGCAAGTTATATGCCTTGACGATTGCCTGGATAAATTTCTCCAGTTGAGACCCATGAATTTTGTGCAACACAATATCCTCAGATTGAGCCACATCCTCCACTGGAACCGCCTTATCGTGCTTAGGACTGTTTCCTTCAAGAAGCCAAGAATCTTCACTAGGATGAACGGTAAAGTCACCATCCTGTCCTGCGACTTCTCCCCGTTTTTCTATGTAGCCTACATTCATCAAATCATATTCCTCATTGTTGAGGGGTGGAACTACACTACCTATCTTTGATTTCCCTACCAAGCTCCTTAACATGGCCTTCCTTAGGTGCAACATCTTGAGAGGAAGAGGAGGCCAAGTGCACTCTTTGGTCTGCAAATGCACCCATATCAATTGATGCTTCAAGGCAGAGCCTTGTATAGAAGGATGTCTTCACTCTTATCAAAAAAATTCAGCATACCATTATCCATCAAGTTTGTGACAAGGTTAATAATTGTCTAGCCAGAAATGCTATTACTCTATACAATCTCCCTTGGGCTCCATTGTACTGCGGAGTGATTGCACCATCATTCCCTCGCTCATAATATAGATGATCATCATAAAGATCTAGGTGAGGAAGGTGCTAGTTAAAGTCCCCACTCACTTGCCAATCCTTCTTCGTCTGAGCGGCGAGCATTATCCAGCCTGTTGCAGGCCATTTAATGGGGGGGCAGCAGGTCCGTTGGTCATTGGATCTCAACCTGCTTAAATCCAAGGATTAACCTGCCTACTGCCGCAGCATTAAATGACCTACAAGAAGCTGGATAGTCTTGGCCTGAGCTTCAAAGTGGTGAAGCACAATCTCCCATTTTGCACTAACATCATCAATCACCATGTCACCCAATCCGGGGTCTACGATCATTTACATTGAATGTGTATAGAAATTAAATTAAATGTGTACATCAAAGAAGTTACATGAAATAGATTGTGTAAAATTGATGCAAATTAATACATATAAATATTTATGTAGAATACTAATTTTTATGAATATTTTTTTTAATTTCTAATAATAAATTTAATGATAAATATTTATGTAGAATACTAATTTTTATGAATATTTTTTTAAATTTTTAATAATAAATTTAATGATAAAAAATAGTCAATTTCAATTTATTGTAAATAAACATTTAAATAAAACCTAATAAAAATATTAAAAAATAATATTAATCTTGATAACTTTATTAAACATCATGTGTGCTGATGTATTGTTTTCCATTAATTGTAAATGATGGGACACATATATTCTCTCGAGTTACTAATAAAATAATTTAAAGTAGAGATGCCCTCTGTCTGGTTGGGTTGGTAAATTGGCAATGGCCTTTCGTCAGTAATTATTTGAAACGCACATGTAAGCATGAGTGGTGTTTTATTAAGTACATATAATTAAATATCAGAAAATTCAACTAAATATTTGAAACGCATTTGCAAACATTGGTGGTGCTTTATTAATATGTATTTAATTAAAAAATCAAACAATTTGCTCGATGCGCACATCACTAGGTCGTTATTTATTCAATTAAAAAATTAAAAGTTGCCTCGATGTGCACATTATTGGTAATGATCGTTGGTAGGTGGGCACATGCGTTTGGGTCAGAGAAATTGTTCGGTGAGGAAAGGAAATTAAAAAATTAATCTCGATGTGCACATTATTGGTAATGATCGTTGGTAGGTGGGCACATGCGTTTGGCTCATAGAAATTGTTCGGTGAGGAAAGGAAAGAAAGAGGACCAAACATCACAGTGGTAGACAGTTTGCCCCATCATGAACAGATCTTCCCTTCTTATTTCTGGTTTGTCTGTGTATCAATGGCTTGTCTCTGTATCAATGGCCGCTGCAGCCACCCCGGCCACTGCATCTCTGGCTAGCAACTATTATGATATTTTGTTTTTCATAAATCATTGTGGTCCAGATGTAGAGAAAACCTTCCCCAGCCATCTCTAGAGTCGCCTTCTTTTACATGGATTGCGAGTGTTTCTGGAGAAGGAGGAATCGCAGGTGGGAGACGCTATTAGAAGCGCCTCTGTCCATATCGCTATGGAATCAAATCGGTGCCTAAATGAGCTGGATACAGTTGGAGAAAGGCTCTTTCTCCTGTTGCAGAGATAAGCGGTTTTGAAGGAGATGCGTGTAACAGGTAAGAACTCAACATTTGCTTTAATTTGGATAGATATACATCATTTCTCATGGATTCGATTTATTGTATTGGTTTATGTTGGATAGATATACATAGTTTCACTATTTCTATATGTTTTTATTGTGAATGACAAGAGAAAAGGGAGCGTTGTTGGATAAACTGTCTCTTGAAAAAAGTGAAGAATACCATTGTATGTCGTCAAAAATCCAACGCTTTTGGATAAGAAGGAGAAAGATTTTGAAAATACACTGTTGATGCAGAGAAATGAGAGTTGTATCTCTAATGTATGCTGCCGTTTAAGGATTAAAAAATTAAGGTTTTAAATCTATTTTACCCATTTTTTTAAGAGTTTTATTGTTGAAAAAGAGACATGGTAAATTGTGATGATAATGATAAGATTAACGTTTACTGAGACTCTTTGGTTTATTGGATCCTTTGGTATCTGTATTCAGAGGATTTATTTGTTTAAATGAATCTTGCGTATAGTGTGTTAGGCTGTGTTATCATGTAAATTGAATTTATGAAGTTTTAATTTTGTTAATCTAAGTTTGATTGATGATCAAGTGAGAAGATTATATCTAAATGTGAGGTGTATTTGATTTATTTTAGTGGCTATTTAAAAAAAAATAGGGTTGAAATGTATTTCAAGATGATTCATGTCAAACTCTGTGACAACTTCGTAGAAAATAAAAAAGATCCCATTGTTTTATGAAGAGCTTTGTTAATGCTTATTGTTACTATTTATTTGTGATATGGATCTCAAGTAGGACTTTATGATTATATGTTGTGAGAATTTATTATTTATTTTTAATCAAATGATTTAATTTACTTAATTAAGTTAAACAGTTGATATCTGGGACTGGTATTTTACAGAATTTCAATATCTTGAAATCCATCCATTTATAAGTTAATTGGTCTCAATAAAGAACAGTCGAGAGAAGCCCGATCAACATTTAGAATTTGAATATCGGATAGATAAAATTAAACCGTAGTCGTCTTCTTCAAAATTATATGAATTATTTTATGTGAAACGATCACTCTGTAAAACGTTTTTGTTTTATCATTTATAAAGTTTTAATTAATATTATTTTGATAATTATAAATATTACAGCATAAATTTAGCTTTGCACATGAATCTTCAAAGGATAGCGATTCAGCGAAACAGCGATATCATAGATCAGCGTAGCTTTGCATATGGATCTATCGAAGCATAGCTATATCAGGTATATTAGTATATCAGGGTATCTTTGCAACTGAAGGCATTTTGCTTTTATCTACCTAAAATAGATTAAAATTAAAAGTTAATACTCATATAAGCTCGTATTTTATATATAAGTTATAAATTAAAAGTTAAGATTAAAATTAAAAGTTAAAATGAATATAAATTCGTATTTTATATATAAATTATAATTTTTCACTAAGCTTTAAAATATCTTGCATAGCTAACATATTCCACTAACCTTCAAGATATTTTATATAGCTAAGCAATATATATATTAATTATTTTTATATATGTATATGGTTTTGGACTTAAAGGAATTCACGGATCTTGAGCATCGGGTTCTAAGAGATCTACCTTCGCAAATTTGACTTGATGGATGATCCGGAGGATCATGTATTAATCCGATCCCTCAAAGAGAAGAAGGAAGCCATTCTGCGGCAGGAGGAAGCTGATTGGAGATTTAAGAGTCGTGCCTTATGGCTGGATTTAGGAGACAAAAATACCAAGTTTTTTCATGCTTTCGCTTCTCATCGTAGGAACTCCAATGCTATATGGGATATGGTGGATCGAGCTGGTAACTGTATTTCTGGTCAAGCTCAGCTTCAGGAAGCAGCTATTAATTTTTTTGGTAATGTCTTTAAAGACCTTGGAGACAGCGATCTAATGAAGCAGTTGGAGATTGCCCGCTTATTTCCTGTGTTCTTTAACAATGACGAAGCAAATGATCTCGATCAGGCTGTTACTTTAAAGGAAGTTGAAGATACTTTAAAACTTTTCACCAAAGAGAAAAGTCGTGGGCCCGATGGCTGGAGTGTGGAGCTGTTCCTTCATTTTTTTGACATCATGGGAGATGAAATCCACGCTATGGTTGAATATTCCAGAATCAATGGTTTTATTTCGGGCACCTTAAATTCCACCTTCCTAGCTTTGATTCCGAAATGCAACAAGCCAAATTCCTATGGTGATTACAAACCCATAGCTTTATGTAACCTGGTTTACAAGCTTATCTCCAAGATCATAGTTATAAGAATTAAACCTGGTTTTTCTAAATTCATTTCTGTAGAACAGTTTGGCTTTCTTGATGATAGGAAAATATTGGATGCGGTTGGCATCACACAGGAGATCATTCACATCATCAAGATTCGTACGTCTAAAGCATGTTTTCTTAAGATGGATCTTGAGAAGGCATACGATCGTGTTGATTGATGCTTTCTTAGGATTGTTCTCATCCAAATTGGTTTGTCTCCATTAATGTTGAAGTGGATTATGGTGTGTGTGACATCCACCAACATCGCAGTATTAGTTAATGGTGTTCCATCCAATTTCTTTAAATGCTCTAGGGAGATCCGGCAAGGATGCCCAATGTCCCCGCTCCTCTTTTTGTTTATTATTGATGGTTTTAGCAGGCTCCTTCACAGAGCGAGAGCTCATGGTTTCATTAAGGGGATAAAATTGTCTAAGGAGCTCTCTATATCCCATCTTCTCTTTGCTGACGATGTTCTCCTTACTGGCTCAGACTCTATTTGTGAGTGGCAATGTGTTATGAACAATATTAACATTTTCTGTTGTGCGTCTGGCATGAAGATTAGTGACAAAAAGTCAATTATATTTCAACACCATTTGGGTGAAACTCAGCTCACGGCCCTCCAAACTGTTTTGCCTTATAAATTTCAGTAGCTCGTTGATGGCTTTCAGTATTTGGGATACTTTCTGAAGCCCAACAACTATAGAGTTAAAGATTGGTCCTGGTTGTTTAAAAATTTTGAAAACAGAATTCATTGTTGGGCAGATGGACTACTATCTATTGGTGGGCATCTCATCCTGGTTATGCAGTCCTTACTAGCATACCTGTGTATTGGCTTTCACTTTTTAAGGCTCCCAATTCGGTTCTAAATCACATTAGGAAGCTGTGCTCCAATTTTTTATGGACAGGTGGGAAGGATCGTAAAGGTTTAATTATGGCAAAATGGGAGAATATTGCCTTTCCTGAGAATTATGGTGGTTGGGGGTTAAAGAATATGGAAGTTTTTGGGAAGGCCTTACATCTCAAAATCCTTTGGCGGGGTTTATTCGCATCTTCTCTATGGTCAAAAGTATTGCAGGTAAAGTATATTAGATAGGACATCTTGCTATGGCTCAGGAATCCTTCTTTTCGTGTGAGAAACTCCTCTGTGATTTGGAGAGGTTTTATGAATGTTTATCAGTGGATGGCACAAGACCTGTATTGTAAGGTTGGCTCGGGTCACCATGTACAGGTTGGTGTCGATCCCATCTTGGGTCTTGATGAGGACTTTACCTTATCTCCTAATATATTAGAATACTTACATGACAGGGATTTCACCACCTTGGATCGAATGAAAAATTATATCTCTTTTGATGGGTCATCCTATTGGATCAAAGCGATGGATCTTGGTCTCCCTGGTCATTTTGCTTGGGAATGGGATAACTATTGTTCTCGCCTAGATTCCATAGGCTGCAGGATTTCAAATGACAAAGATGTATTAAAATGGGCCGGTAATCCCATCTCTGGGGAAATAATTGCCAAAACTGCCTATAAGGCCATTATTAATTTTAGGAACTTTTGTCCTCAGCAATGGTGGTTTAAAAAATTGTGGCGCTGGAAAATTCCTGTTAAGATGAAGTGTTTTGGTTGGTTCGCTTTAAAAGGGAATCTAAAAACGTGGGATGCTATCCAGTCAGGATGGGCTGAATCGGTCCAAACAGGTGCTCTCTGTGTCTTTCGAGTGCTGAATCGACAAACCATCTACTTGTTGCTTGCAATTTCACTCGAGATATATGGAAATTTGTTTTTGTTGCCTTAAATATTCCTCAGGTCTGGGGTTTGGAAAATTTCGACCTGTGTTTTCTTCATTGGTATAGAGCTGTAAAAGCTCATTCAGTGCTGCCGGTTATTATTCCGTGGGTGATTTGGCATACCAAGAATAAAGCTGTCTTCGAGGATATGACTCATGTTGCTCAGATTGTGGTTAGTCAGATTTTGAATATTTATAAATCCATTTTCAAGGAACAACAACCTCATGTGTTCAAACTTATTGGTGTATTTGAACCTCAGTTCAATTGCCCTACCTTATTTTTCGATGGGGCTACCCAAGACGGTATCTATGCTGGGGGAGCCATTTTTTTAAATGACTCCCACTTCTTTTCATTGAAGCTCAATTGTGGGATTGGGACAAATATGAAGTCTGAGCTTCTTGCTCTGTGGTGTGTTCTTAAAGTGGCCAACCTCTTTGGAATTGATGATTTGAAGATCTTTGGGGACTCCAAGGTCACCATCAAATGGGCACAAGGTGATTTCAATCTCAAGGTTTTATCTCTTTCTCACTGGTGTACAAGAATCCAGGTAGCTATCCAACTTTTCAGAAGCATCTCTTTCGAGCATATCTACCGACATCACAATCACTTGGCTAACAAACTATCCAAACATGCATTAAATGGGGCTTTTGGTATTCTAATCTGGGAAGAATCTCTAAATTCTCAGGTTTTGAATTTTGGAACTTTGAATGTTTTTAGGTAAATGCCTTTTTTTGGTGAGATGACAAATATGTATTTTTTGAATAGGTTTGGATTGTACAGGATAGGCTGATTTTCTGTGTAAAGATCAGTAGTCCTCTTTCTTGTTTCATGATTCTGAGACTAGTGTGTATGACTCTCTGCCCTTGTTCAGTTTTTTGTTCCTTTGAAGCCTTGTAAAAATCATATACCTTTTGATTCAGATGAATAACATTGGTATGCTTTTTTCTGTTGGAAAAAAATGTATATGGTTTTAAATTTTAATTAAAATGCTCATTGTATATTTTTTATTTTTTAATATATATTAATTATTTTTATAAAAACTATTTTTATATATGTATATGGTTTTAAATTTTAATCAAAATGCACATTGTTTTTTATTTTTTATAATAACAAGTGTAATCTCTAAATTGACTTGGAAAAGAATAACATTCATACCATAAATTTGATTAAAAAATTTATTATTTAAATGAAAGGTTTAAGTATTTTCATTTTTTTCAAACTTTTATTTTGTTTTATAACCTTATTTTGTTTATAAAAAGATAGTAAATCTTATATATTGAATTATAGTTTAAAAGCTTGTCATGACGGATGACATTGTTCTTATTGACCCACATCGAATCTTTAAGGAAGGCATGACATTTGGTGGGTGGTACAAGGGAAGGTACCCCACTCATGTGGATGAGTAGTCCGAAAACAATGGAGGATCAAAAGTTTCATCAACAAGAGAAGTTGGGCATCTACACATAGCTAGAACTTAATGATGGAGGTTAACCCCTTATACACAACCATAATGGGAGGTGTTTCATGTGGGATTGGCGCACTTTAGCGCTGGAGATAAGGACAGTTTGCAGTATTTTAGCACCATGGGGTGGCTCTTTCCATTATCGAGTAAGGAAAGATCTTTCTGCCCCTCTCACTGCTTGAATAATCATACTGCTCTTTTGGTAGTTGGGTGTCAAAAGGGGAATCAAACTATTAATCATCATGGGTCTCTATCTAAGAGGCCATTTTGGCTTCGGATCCCTCATTCCTCTATGCATTTTGGCAATCTGTGGCCCTTAGATCTCAATTTAGTGCAACAGTACTAGAGCAACAAGATGGTGAAAGGGAAAGAAACTAGGTGAGGCATGAAGCACCAAGGAAACACTCATATGTTGAGAGCCATACAAGAGGAAAGACCTACCAAGGAAGCTTACAACAACATCATCTCATCCCAAACCCAACATTTGATCGATGAGATAAAAAAGTGGGTTGACCACAAATGGAATGAGGTTGGAATGGATGAAATTCAAGATTATATCAAGCAAGTGACTAAACATGCCGGTAAGTCACAAAGATTATGTTATGAATTGGAGGAATCTTTCTCTCAAAAAGATAAGTCCTTAATTATGTTATGAATTGTTGTGTTTATATTTTTGTTCTATATAAGTATTTATTTTATTATGTCTATAATTATGTGTGCATGGATTCAATTGTCATAATTATGGTTAAAATTGTGGTAGGAATGGAAATTAGTTAATTTGGCTGCTATAGTTTTACTTTCAATGTAAGCAATTTTATAGCGAATCAATGAAAAATTGAATTATGTATTACAGTAAAAAATTATTGTGAAATTGAGTAACCCATAGTATGGATTGTGTTAAGAGATTACCAAATACATGACAAAGTAGCATCAAAGCTACAAGTTGAACATTGGGGCTGCATGCGTTGGAATTGGATTCTACAAGATGAATTCAAGTGTTCATACAAAGTGTTTGACATAATGCATATGAGAAGAAAAAAAGGGGGGGAAATTGTGTGGAAGCTTGTAAATGTTGAAATCTAGGTGCTAATTATAAGATTGGATTATTGTTTGAAAATTCGGATAGAATATGGAGGTGTAGATGAAGTAAATTTAGGAGTTTCAGTTGGCTCTGTGAGGAATTTAGGAAAAGTACAGGTTGCAAGCTAACTTTTTGATAAAATACCCAAAGGAATTCATGATTTTGAATGCTTGGATGGTGTTTTCAAAACTAACATAGGAGCTTACATGAGAGCTAGTTATAAAATTTGTAAATGGGAAAATTTGGTTCTAAGAAATATGGGCAAAATTCAAACACTGTAAAGTACACCACTTTTGTCAATTGATAGAAAATTCAAAAATGGAGAAGGGGCGATGTGTAAATTTTCAAAGCAGCTAAGTGTGTTAGGAATTGGAAACACCATGTATATATAAATAAATTCAGAAATTTGGTTAAATTTTTTTTGGACCTCGAAAATCCCATGTGGACAAGAGGTATGACATGGAGAAGCCATGTGGATCTTATTGGATTTTGTGCAAATTCGGAAGATATTCTTATTATATTTTATTGTAATTATTTGTACCTCCTACGAGAGTTGTTCTTGATGTAATTAATCATGTAAACCCTTGAAAGAATCAATGTAAACCTTGGGGAGAAAATTAAGTAAAGAAAATAATTATTAAATGTATTTTTATATTCCCCCAAGACAAGTCAGCCCACTCAAGTTAGACAAGTTGGTCGAGTTAGGGAAAAGGCCAACTTGGGAAGTGTATAAATAAAGAGGTTATGTTCCTCATTTGACACACTCACTCAACCAAACAAGTTCGCACCACTTGGAGAGAGATTCGCATCTACAGCTAGGAGAAGCTTATTTTTTGGGGTTTTGGTTAGAGAGACTTTCTACTTTCTCTCTCTCTCATCATTGTACAATGTTCTCAGAATTGTTCATCTCTATACAAAGATTGTTGGGTTTTCTCCCGATTGGGTTTCCCAGGATAAATTCTCGCATACTTTGTTTCTGTGCTTTGACTTTCTGCTAGTGATCCTATTGATCTTATGCAATTGAATTATAATGCTATAATTGTATGAAAAACTAACATGGTTTCATAGCATTACTAGAAGAAGCCATTTTCAGAACTAGGGTTTCATCTTTTAAGGCCTTCACTCATCATTTTGGAAGAAAAAGTGCCTTGGGAATTTTGCTCTAGGAAGGGCGCATCTTTTGGTGAAGGTAGAAACAAATTATGAGAAGTTTCATTTTGACCTAATTCGGCAGCTACAGTTACTGCAGAAATTAGGGTTTCAGGTTTTGACCTACTCCCTCCACAGTTTTGGATCAACCCTACCTTTTCTCCACTTGCCTTGTTAGGGAACATCTCCCTGTGGAGTCAATTTTCCAAGAATCCAACTTTCACTTTTTACCTAGCTCCTGTTAGGGTTTCTGCTTCAGATCTACAGTCAGGATGATTGGAATGAAGGTTGAAGACCGTCTGGAATGGGATTCCAACTTCATCTCTTGGAAGTCTAGGGTTATTCTCTTACTAGAAGAAAATGATATCTTGCAATTTTTCAATGAGAAGGTCCCAGAACCAGAAGCCGAAGAAGAAAAATCTCATTGGAGGAAGAATGATGCCAGAGAAAGAAGGATTTCAGTGGACTCGATTAGAGATCATTTGTTACCTCAAATCTCAGGAAATAAGACTGCTAGAAAGATGTTCAAAACTCTAAAGAATATATTTGAACACAGTAGTATCAATATGACCCCCACATTGAGGAACCAACTATCAAACATGAAGATGTCCAAGTGATAATACATTGCCTCATATTCCATGAGGATCACAGAACTAAGGGACAAGATAAGTACCATTGGAGATCACATTGATGATAAGGAGCTTGCCATTACTACTCTAAATGGTCTCCCACCATCTTGGGATTCATTCATTCAAAGCATAAGTGGTCGAACCAAGCTACCCAAATTTGACAAGTTATGGGCAGATTGCACTCAGGAAGAGACAAGGATAGCAGGAAGGCAGAGACTCCATGGAACTCAACTTGAGGAGAATCAAGCATTCTTGTCCCATGACAAGAAAGGAAAGGGAAGGAGAAGAAAGTGTTACAATCACAAACACCAAGGTAGGAGATCAAGTCCTCCTTCAGATCAAAATAAGAAGTATTTATCTCATATACAATGCTACATGTGCAAGGCATATAGTCACTACGCCATTAATTGTCGAAGTTCAAACAAAATGAAGCATGAAGCCTCAACTATTGATGTTGATGAAGACACTCCTCACAAGAAGTCAAGGAATGGTGATCGTTTGGATTTCTTCTCATAGTTATCTCTATGTTGAGGTGATATGATGATCCAAACTGAAAGAATAGAGGTCTCTCATGATTCTTCCCACAAGAAGGCAATGGGATCCCACCCACAAAAACAATAAAAGATAAGTATTTGGTTTTCTTGCTTACATAGAATTGTTTTGTCTTATATATATCAAATTATATGCAGATCTATCATGAAGTGTGTTGAGCATTTGATATAGTTTACTTATTGATGTACCATAGGCTCTTGTTGTATTTGTTATGCATATGAGTTGCACAACACTCCATGAACATGCAATGGAGCTAGTCTAGATGATATTTCCTCCATGCATGCTTAGATTAGTGCACACTCTTGATGGCATGTTCTAGTGGAGATAGTGGACATCTAGATAGTTACCATATGTGTTTGGAGATGTGTTTATGATTGTTGTGCTGAAGTATTAGCCAAGATTCCTAGTGTAAACTATTGTCATTGCATAGAAATAGAAATTGGTTAAATTTGATTATGCAATGTCACTAATCATCAGACGGGATTTGACTTGTAGGGAAAATACCATATGATATGGCCTACAAGATAAGGATGATGAGACTTGTTCCGATGAACAAGTGGTGTTTGACAGACAATCCACTCGAGCGGATGCAAGCCGGATCTCCCTAGCTCAATGTGAGTTTAGAACAAATAGTACAGACTATAAACCACTTTCCTAGATCTCGTTAAGGATCAAGCTATCAGATATCTTACCTTGAATTTGTAGCCCTTTCTCCAAGATGTTCTTCCACGCCTCACGGTCGTCAGATCTAAGCCGCAAGACCTGTCAAGATACACAAAACAAGACAAACAAGTAAAAGTATCCAAACGATAACAGATATAAGTAAACAATTAAGCATGTAAACTACACAATATCATCAATCACAACAATATTGGTGGAAAGCATTTATATTACTGTAAATATAGGGAAAGTACATAGAAAATAATGATTACAACCGAGGCTTAACGTAGAAATCCTTCTCCATCCAAGCCAATGCCATATCCTCCCAAGGAAGTATGAGTCTCTCAATGGATGAGTAGAGATCTCTCTAAGATGATTTCACCAGCATGTAGACACTATAGACTTCCTCCCTTTGGAATGGGAAGGAAATTCATTTATATAGGACTAAGTGGATAGGGTATGGATAGGGTAGGTTGAGATATGGTAGGAGAGAGATAGGGGATCCTTCCAAGAGGTTAGGAACCGAGTGTCAGCTCTCCCACAAGGTCAAGGATAGGGATCCATGTCAGCTGGCTTCGAGAATGGGCTCGAAGGAGCTATTTTTGTCCATTAATTGAAATCGTCGCACCATACAAGAGAGAAAGATGCAATGTCGTAGGTTGAATGAGTGCATCCTGCGACAACCTCTCAAAACCTAGTGAAAATGGGTTATATCTCTTCCAGGACAATAACTTAGTCAATGAAACTTTAGGGATGTATACACTGAATCTCATGATGGTAGGATTTTAGGTGTAACAGAATGCCCCCCAAAGCATGAAGCTATTGAAATTTGGACAGGTGAAATGCTTTGACAGAAGGAATGGAAATGGCTTGTCGGATGAAGGACGCTACTGCAGTACAACTGACTCTGAGTACACAGTCTCATATGATGTACAACATGACTTTCAACCAATACAATGTAGATCCATGGTAGTAATGACCGACTGAACACAATCATGGCTACTGGACACAAGCGTAGATCCATGATGAGATGATAACACAGCCACGACCAATACAAATGTGGATCCGTGTGATATGACTCAATACAAACTCCATCGCAACCTGGGTAAAACATGACTCCCCAGGGTCTTCAAGCTGAACCCGTAATGATACGAATCTATCCATGTGATTACAAATGTCTTGACGTCGAACATGGTAGAAACCACTTGATTACCAGTCATTGATATATACCGTTAACAAGTGCGAGGGAAATCACCATTGATGTCAATGATTCCCAAGGTATCACAGTACATATCATCAAGCGTGAATAAATGATTTGAAGTCGAACGCGAGATGAAATCTTTCAATCAAGAGTCAATGATGTAAACTCATGTTGAAAGCGAGGTAACCTGCCATTGAGGCATGCAGGGCCAAGGTACTTGGTTGGTTTCTAGATTCGATCTTCGGATGATGGGTTGAAGTCGACAAGGATGAATCCGTCGAAGGAGGGCCATGATGAATCCCCCATCATTGACATGAAACACGACAAAGGATGCATAGAGTAGATCGGATGGTACAGTGACATGCAAGACTGACTCATAGTAGACCGACATGATGGAAGGTGTACTGACTGCAGATAATGAGTAGTGAGACTATTCTTGAACATGGGCATGGCGTGCCTTGGCAGTATTGACTTGACGAGTTATGGTACCAACTCCTAATGCAACTGATGATGGAAGCGTTCTTTGAATGACTCAAAGGAGTAACGAGACTCAGGAAATAGGTGAAACTCGAGGACAAACGGATGATCCAAGTGCAGTATGCAAATGCAAATGAGTGCCATGTTCAAGAAATGACTAGGTACTGCCACTGATAAAGGGTGTAACATAAAAGCTTTCATTTTTCCCCATCATGAACGATGAGTGCCTCATGTGTTTTTTTACGAGCTTGATGAGGGTAACCAGATGCTCGATATAGCTCATCTCATAGATGAGTCCAATCCCAAATATTTTCTGAACCTAGGATAGGAGGGGTTCGTCCCATGGCGGTCCCTTCGATGTAAAAGTTTAATGAGTCCATATAAGGTAAACTCGGTCGTCATTTCATGTTTACAAAGTCTGAAAAGAACTAAAGAAGACTCCAATGGTCATTTTTCGTAAAGTTAGCCTCATCACCCGAAAAAGGGTAAAACAACACGAGAGAGGACTCTTCCAGTCATGATTGGTTGGAGTATACCTTTTTCGTAAATAGTTCCCCCTGGTCCGAAAAAGGGGGTAAACTATCACCAGGGAGACGACTATTCAAATTCTTTAACAAGCGTGAACGCGACAAGTTCGCTTGGAAATCTTTTCCTATTTTAGAGCCTGAAAAGAGCTTAAAGATATACTCCGGGGGGTTCCTTTTCCGTAGGAATTTAACAAGCCCGAAAAAGTGATAAATCGTAACTCGGTAACTTATTCTCATAGTTTCAAGCTTATGAGAAAGAACAAAGAGTAAGCTCATCATCATAAAATAATCACAATCTAACGGATGTAAAATAATGACAAAAAATTCAAGGGTTTGTTCATACCTGAGATGACCGTTATGAAACGAGAATGGCGTGTAAAAACCACTTGACAACTTCTACACACTTGAAAACTAGGCCAAATAGTCAATTGTGTGTTCAAATGCGATAAAAATGATCCAAACTATAGCAAATGACCTAAAAGCATCAAATATTTGAAAATGAATATTCCATTTTGTTTATAAATAGAAACAAAAAACCAAATATAGTCACCATTATTCATTTGCCAATTTGGGGAGAAGAAGTTCCATTTGGAGCCAAAAGTTCACTTGTCGATTCTAGGAGCTACGAGCAACCATTTCACCAGTCGTCCGGAGCAGGTAACTCTAAACTTCATCTAGCATAATTGTAGCGGTTTACATTTTTATTTTGGTCCATTTTTTGGGTTTTTTGATTAATTTGTGGAGGGCTATTGCGTCGTCCGGTCTTCGCAGTTTTCCCTTATGGGAACTGCGACGAACCCGAGTCGTCGCAAATCCCGCAAAGTCAGGTTGCGACGATGTGGCACTGTCCGTATTAACGGGGTGCGACGGCGGAAACGTCCAACCCAAAACAAAAAGATAACCCAAAAGATGAACTTTCAGTGATTGAAGTGAGTCCTAACAATGTTTAAATGCTCCTTTTGGCAGGTTAGCAGCAACAAAAATGGTCTTAGAGTGGCGCGAACGAGAACATGAGGTAGATGACATACAAGCTGCAAATGATCCACGATGTGTGGAAGCACTCAAGAACTGTGGTCTCCTCAAGTTCTTCCAGATCTAGGGCATGAGGACCCAAATCCCATTGCTAGCACATATGCTCCGATGCTGGGATGCGGCTCAACAATATTTCATGATCGGTGAGCACATACTCACCATATATGTCGAGGACATCTATTTTCTGACCGGATTGTCCCGAAGAGGGGACAATGTGACTCTTACTGGATCACGGGGAAGTGATCGGACTGTGGATGATATGATCTTACAGCATTGTACTCTCAACACCCATGCTTCGAGTGGGAAGATTCCCATCAAGGACGTACGGGAACGTTCACTGCATGCCATACTCTTTACCATCACGAGGATAGCAGGGAGCCAAGCTCCTCACTTAGCCACCAGGTCACAAATTCTATATGCGGAGGACTACATGTCTCTGAAGATCTTCAACTGGTGCAAGGGACTCCTCGCGAACATCTGATCTCACCTGACCAAGTGTCGACGGGGAGAGATGAAACAATTTGGCTACGGTTCGATAGTGATCTCGTTCCTCTTGGAGCGGGTTCCCCTCTTGCGCCCACATGTACCAATAGATGACAGGGATCCTAAGGATCCACACATGGCTAGATGGACCGAGGTGATGGCCCGACATTGTGGGGGCCCTATCATCGAATATGGTCTTGAGTTCTTCACCTGGCTAGAGGGAAAATTACTTGTGGTAGAGGATTACCCGTACAATGATATGGACTACAGAGATGACCCAGACCTGGTACTACCCGAGGGAGCAGTATGGGGAGACATAGGTAAGAACAACTAACCCTTGTACTTTTTAGTTTTGTATATTTATGATTTTTTTGTTATTCACTGACAGGTTAACAACATGTGTGTGCAGATGTGGGCCCTGTACAACCAGTAGGAGTCTCTCTTCTGGCGAGGAGAGAGAGAGGAGAGGGAGCAGTCATGGCTCCAGCCGTACATGCTGCCATTGCCGAGATGGAGGATGTCTATGCGAACCTGAGTGGGTTGACGTCAAACATTCCATAGCCGATGGTAGATGAGTTACTGTGGCCTATGCAGCTATATATGGTGGGAGCATCTGCGCGCTTCAATGCGCTGCTCCACAAGGTCGCGAGAGCGGTTGACTGCTTTCATACTCAGGAGGCTAGAGCTGTTAGACCTAGGGGTGTACGGGCCAGGCGTTAGGCCTTATATTGTTGTGTGATGAACCTGCAATAATTAATTAATGCAAATACACAAGATATCAGAAATAATAGAACTCGGAATCACTTTTATATTGATCATGGGCCACTTCGAGGGGGCAACCTCCTTTGAGCAAGCTCAATACAATTAACTTCACGGTGCCTTCATATGCCTCAACACACACTTATATACTAAGTCTAGGCGCCAATACCATGGGTCAATACTATGTGTCAATACAAACCATGGGCTAAGTCTAGGTTCCAATACTATGAGTCAAAACCATGGGACATATAATACTATGGGACGACTTACAAAGCATATGCGTCCAATACTATGGGTCAATACTATGGGCTAATATAAACTATGGATCAAGAAATACTACGGGATGACTTACAAAGCATATGCGTCCAATAACAATATACTAACAAAGTAAAGACATGGGTTCCTAACATCCCCTCTCCCTTAGAAAAAGCTTTGTCCTCAAAGCTTTAGATGTGGAAATTGATGCAGAATCTGAAGGAGTGGGTCCCCTGTAGCATCCTCGGGTTGCATTCCAAGCCACTTGCACCTTTGGAGTTTCAAGGAGGATTGCATGGAAGGATGTAGACAAAGAAGAACCATATCAGCAATGTGAAAAGTGCGCTCAGAACGATGCTAATCGGCTTGTTGTTTCAGTCGAATTCTTGCCATGTGAAAATTGTCCTGCAGAATGAGAAGAAGCTGATCATGGTTTCGAAGAATTGAGTCAATTGCCTAAATTGGGGAGCTGCTGAAGGTGTATGGAAGAAGAACTGGTGGTGTCTGTCTAGAGACTGCTTCATATGGTGTCCTTTGCGATGTGGTACTATACCACTGGAGCGCTTATAGGAAATCCATAGAAATAGTTGTCCAAATCTGTGGAGGGATGGGTAAGGGTTTGAGCAGTCCTGAAAGGAGGGTCATTTCACCCTTGTTGACCTGGAAAGTATCACAGTCAACCACCATCTGTTGAATTTTCCTTTTGAGTCCCTGCCAAAAGAAGTTACATTGTTCCTGGTCATACGTTTTGAGGAACCTAGAGTGCCCTATTGATGAAGAAGCATGGAGTTCATAGAAGAGATAACCCTGTTGAACAGATTGCAACCAATTTGGAACAAGCAGAGAAATAGCTGTAAGAGAAACTGGGTCATCAAATGTGCGAGGAGGAGAATCTTCCACCATATTGTCCTTACCCTTCTGGTAAGCGGTCGCATAGTCATAACCCATGAGTTGGATAACCCATTTCAGGTGTGTTGGGTAGGAGACCCGTTGTTCCAGGAAAGTTTCCATACTCTGGAGATCAGTCTTGATGCAGAAATAATTCCCCAATAGGGATGGCTACCACTTCTGTACTGTATGCAAAAAAGTCATCATTTCTTGCTGAGAGGTAGACGCGGCTAAATTCTTATCGGAAAGGTCTCTTGAAGGCAACAAGCTCATTGGTTCAGCAAAGACACCTGCATATCTATCCAAGGAAGTAGTGGAGACTGTTGATGGGTACATATGAATGGAATGGAGCTGAGCGATGACACCATGTGAATTCTTCTTAAGTATTTTTTCCAAGCGATGTGAACTGATGATGCAGAGAGACCCTGTTTGTAAGCCCATAAATTTGTGTTGTGCCCCATTGACTGAAAATTGCATCAAAAGTTCGGCAAAATGCCATAAGATGGGGCCAAGTGTGCGTAACCATTGAACGCCCAAAACCACATCACATCCGCCTAAGGACAAGGCAAACATGTCAAAGCGCAGGTTATAATCTTCCAGAGAGATACGCACATTGTGACACTTCCCCTTGCAAGGTAAGGTGCCCCCATTGGCAACCATGACTTCAAAGTTGGAGCAAGGGTGGATAAAACAATCAGCCTGTTTGGCGATCCAAGGGTCAATGAAGTTATGTGTGTTGCCATAATCAATGAGTATTGTAAGAGGGAACTTCTTGAAGTATCCCTTGACCCGCATTGTTTGGGGGGTGGTGACGCCGGATAAAGCATTGAGAGATATCTCTGGTTGGTCTTCCTGAGATGGGGGGTCAATAGGCAACTTTTGAATGTTGACCTGATCATCCATTGTATCTGGAGCTTCTTCACCAATTTTAGAGGCTGGCGGAGAATCCATATCCAAGAGATAGAGCTTTTGTTGAACACATTTATGTCCCCGAGTGAATTTCTCATCACAATTATAACAGAGTCCTTTTTCTCTGCGTTCCTGCATCTCTGTTTCAGACAAATGCTTGATAGGATTTGGTCGAGGAGCTGGTGGGATGGGAGGTTGTTGAGAACCCATATTTTGGAAGGGAACAAAAGAGGGTTTGGAGCATTGTTGGGCTGCAAGTTTGTCTTCTGTCAACTTAGCCAACCCTAGGACTTCCATCATTGTGTTGGGACAGAACATTTTAACCTCTAACCGGATTTCATCCTTAAGACCACTTATAAAACAACTCCTGTAGAATTCATCAGACAATCCTTCTGTGTGATTGGCTAGTTTCTCAAATTCTGTCTGATACTCTCTCACAGTGCCACTTTGACGAAATTTAGTGAGTGCTCCGGTGAAGTCATCAAAAGCACTAGGACCAAATCATTGCAAAATGAGTTGGCAAAAATCTGTCCATTTTGGCTCATCATGAGCCTTGATGTACCCACGGTACCATTGAAGGGCTTCCAGTTCCAAATGAAAGGATGCAAGTGGAACTTTCTGGACATCAAAAGTATTATGCAGACTGAAATATTGTTCTGCTCAGTATATCTATCCAGTCGGATCAGTACCATTGAAGCGAGGAAAATCAAGCTTCGGCCCACGAAAATTGTTGGAAGAAGAGAACCCGGTGGCTGCAAAAGATTCTTGCTGTTGGTTATTGTTCATGGCTGAATGCTGAAGATGGAAGCTGAGAAATTTTTCATCCAGATCTTGGAGTTTGGTTTGGATGGCTGCAAGTGCTTCCTCCATGGTGTTTTCTCCTGTGCAAGTGACAACCATAACCAGTAATTTTTATTTTTATTTTTATTTTTTTATTTTTTTTTGTGGGGGGGGGGAATGGATAGAAAAACACAAACACAAGCTTACTTAGTAAGGGGAAATTGGGATTTGGGAAAAACTCGGAGAGGTAATTGGGGTTTGACTAGGTTTTCGAC
This sequence comes from Larix kaempferi, assembly GCA_027924585.1. Lineage (NCBI taxonomy): Eukaryota > Viridiplantae > Streptophyta > Pinopsida > Pinales > Pinaceae > Larix > Larix kaempferi. The sequence goes on along the minus strand of BSBM01000617.1, from coordinate 1,933,174 downwards.
ACTTTCTGAGGGACAGAGAAGCAAAAAATGTGGATTTCAGAAGCGGGAACTCTATGGTAAAATTTGAAGGCAATCGGGTGAAAATTGAAGAAGTTATGGTGGACCCTAAAAATAGACAAATGTGGGATTTTTGGTCTTGGGAAGTGGAATTTGGGATAGGGTATTCAGGAATGAAATATGCAGAATGGGATTGCAGGGATGTCAGTGAAGTTTTAGGGAAAACAAAGTTGAAACAAGGGAGATATGGCCGAAAAACAGAAATTTTTTTTTCCATAAATGGATCGGCAACAGCGGCGCGGAAAGGATCCGCAACAGATGGATCTACAATGGCACGGAAGGGATCGAAAATGGATGGATTTGAAACAGCGAATGGATCTGGAACGACTTTCAGAATAGATCTGAAATGGCTAGATCTGGAGCGGAAGTGATCGGCAACAGTTCAACTGAAAATAGATATGGACTCCAGGTATGTACGGCTTCCTAACAGTTCAGGTGTTTCACTCGGCCACCAATGCTGTCTAAAGGCTTGCGTATTAGGGCAGTACCCCTCACTCCACGGCTCAGGTAAAACTGATAACCGCTTTGCCACAAATGACAGCTCTTGGTTTACCTCACGGGTGGGAACTAGTCAATCAGGTAGGGGTCGTTGCCCTTTTCGCTGGCAGGTCCTCTCAATGGGCCAGCTACTTTGGGGTTCCTGTGGTACTCCTCACAATGAGTTTTAGGGCTTATGCCCAAGTACTTCCCACAATTAAGTGGATAGGGATTATTCCCAAATCCGAAGCTGCAACAGATGTGAAAAAAAAATTGACAGAAATTCCACTCAATGAGCCCAAGAAAGTGCTCTGATACCAGATGTGATGAACCTGCAATAATTAATTAATGCAAATACACAAGATATCAGAAATAATAGAACTCAGAATCACTTTTATATTGATCACGGGCCACTTCGAGGGGGCAACCTCCTTTGAGCAAGCTCAATACAATTAACTTCATGGTGCCTTCATATGCCTCAACACACACTTATATACTAAGTCTAGGCGCTAATACCATGGGTCAATACTATGTGTCAATACAAACCATGGGCTAAGTCTAGGCGCCAATACTATGAGTCAAAACCATGGGACATATAATACTATGGGATGACTTACAAAGCATATGCGTCCAATACTATGGGCTAATATAAACTATGGATCAAGAAATACTACGGGACGACTTACAAAGCATATGCGTCCAACAACAATATACTAACAAAGTAAAGACATGGGTTCCTAACATGTTGTTATACATGTATTGAGAGCTTCGAAGCCTCAGATTTTGTACTACTGAAAGCTACGAGGCTTCAAATTTTGTAGAGACTCACTGAAAGCCGTCGTGCTTCAGATTTTGTACCAACACTATTTTTATGATGATATATATATATATACATACATTTTGGTGGTTTTATACATATATGTGTTTAAAATGGATGAATGGTGTGATCTTTTTTATGTGTTTTCTTATAAAATGAGTTATTTTCATGTTATGTCTACTTTTAACATTTCATAAATATGCTTATGTGTGTGCAATGTACCAATCTAATATTAAGTTGGCCATAGAGTCGGAAACTATGTTCACGTCTCGTGGAATGTGCAGGTACTAAATGGACTCAAAGGACCTTTCCAGAAGATGGACTCGTCTATAGAGACGGAGTAAGGTAGGATCGCGGATGGCGTAGACTCGGTTAAGATGAGAGACCACTAGTTGAGAATCCAAGTGGATGACAACATGGTCCATACCCAAATAAATAACGTTGGTTAGGGTTCCAATGACTACTTGATATTCCACAGCATTGTTGGTCGCGAAACCTAGATACATTCCCCCTGAGCTGATGAGCTCGCCAGTAGGTGAATAGAGTACCCAGGCTACCGAAGCAAGGTTACGGGTATGCCGGCTGGCGCCGTCTGCGAATCTGTAGCACGTTGTCATCTGCACACGCAGGCAGAACATGGTATAAGAAATGAAACAAGACCTAAACACGCAAAAAATCAAAGCGTCACACCACACAAAAACACACACACACCATGTACAGTATATACAACAGTACTTATGCATGAAAGACTCAGGCATAGTACCTCGTACTTATGCATGAAAGACTCAGGAATAGTACCTCTTCAAGTAGAGCCCATTGCGGGGATCACCCAAAGATATATCGTCATAGTCTCCAAGCTCATAAGCTCCCTTCTCTAAGACGCATTTCACTATGTAAGGTCCATGCCACATGGACTCAAACTTTCCTGCCCCCAACTTATCATGTTTTTGGTCATATGTGAGGACCAAATCTCCTTCGCTCTAGGTGCGAGGTTCTATCGACTTGTCGTACTGCGCTTTGATGCATTTCTTATAAGCCTCGTTGGCAAGAGTGGCATCTCGGCGAGTCTTGTCGAGCTTAGCTAGGTAGAGGAAGCGTTCTTCCTCGGTAGTAGTGTTTGGGAGAAGTTCGATGGCGAGCTTGAGGGATGAAATCTCGCACTCAATAGGTCGAAGGACAGCCTCCAATCCATACACTAGTTGGAAGGGAGTAAATCCAGTGGTGGTTTTAACAGAGGTTCGATAAGCCCACAGTGCGGAGAAGAGCTTGTTATGCCAATTGGACTTGTGCATACCCACCATATGTTGGACCATAGTTTTCAAGACCTTGTTAATGGCCTCGACCTGTCCGTTCGACTATGGGTAGTACAGTGTTGAGTTTTCATGGTGAAACCCAATCTATCGCTCAACTCGTCAACCATATGGTTCATAAAGTGAGAACCATGGTCAGTAACTATCGCTTGAGGAACTCCAAACCGTGCTATAACATGATTAAACATGAAGAGTGCGGCGGTCTTTCCATCGTTCGTGTATGTAGGCATTGCCTCGACCCACTTTGTAAAGTAGGTCATAGCTACAATGACGTAACTATGCCCCCCGGCCGAGGTAGGCTTACAATGCATGAAATCGATGTGCCATTTAGCGAAGGGGCCAACGAAAATAACCGAGTGTAACGGGGTGGGATGGGTGAGCTTTTTCGTATGAAAATGTTGACATGGAGGACATTTTTTTATGGCCTCGATACAATCTTTGAAGATAGACGGCCAATAATATCTAGCGTGAAGAATTTTCTAGGCTGTAGCCATCCCAGAGAGGTGACCGCCACACGCCCTAGTGTGATAGTCATTCAGAACGTGTTCAGCCTCGTCATGAGTCAAACAATGTCAATAAATAAAGTCGATACCACGATGGTACAAAGTATCACTGATGATCAAGTAATACTTTGCATGGAGGCGTATGCGACGACGGTTGTCACAAGACAATTCAGGGCTGAAACATTGGGTTTGAAGATACAATGTGATATCTCCATACCATGGATTAGACGTACTGATAAGAAACAATGACTCCTCCAGAAAAGAGTCATTGGGCTTAGATTTGAAATCAATACGGGGGAGGTCGTAGATGAGCTCAGCAAACACCAAAGACTTTTTAGACTTGGATTTTTCGAAAAGAATATCGAATTCTTGTAGTATCACGATCCAGCATGAATACTTTCCCCCAAGCACTTGATGAGTCAGTACATGGTACATGGGGTTCGAATCGGCGATGATGCTGGTGGTGCGAAGTAGAATGTAATGTCGGAACTTTTGCATAGTAATAACTGTCGCGAGAGAGAGCTTCTCAACATGTGAATAGCGAGTTTCAGTGTCGATAAGGCCTCTACTAGCGTAGTATATCACATGTTCTTGGGCCTTCTACTCTTCCTGCACCAAAACCATGGTGATAGTGGTGTCGGAAGCGGCGAGATATAAAATGTAATCTCGATAGTAATTCGGTGGTTTGAGCACAGGGGCATGCGTAAGGGCATGTTTCAAACTATCAGAAGATTGTTGAGCTTGGTCATCCCAAATGAACGGGACGTCCTTTTTCATTAATCTCATGTAAACCTGCATATTTTGCGCGAAATTACAAACGAAGCGTTGTAAATAAGTTACTCTTCTTTTCAGACTCTGAAGTTCCGTAATGTTGGTTGGAGGTGGAAGAGCGATGATGGCTTCCACCTTCAAGGGATCAATACAGATCCCATCTTTCGAGACGATAAAGCCTAAGAGGCATCCAGACTCGACACAAAAAATACTCTTATGAGGATTTGGACGAATATTGTACCGCCTGCATCTGAGGAAAACGGTCATCAGATGATCTAAGTGGAACTCGCGCTGCTTTGAGTGGGCAGGGAGGTCATCCAAGTAGGGGTCCACAAAGTCCTTCACATCATGGAAGGCGTACGACATGGCCCGCTGGAATGTGGCACCAGTGTTTTTAAGACCAAACGGAAGTTTACAATATGAAAATGTTCCCCAAGGACAGATGAATGTAGTCTTGTGTTGGTCGGCGGGGTGGATCTCAATTTGGTTGTATCCAGAAAATCCATCCATGAATGAAAAAATGACACTTCCAGCACAATTGTCGATAATCTGGTCGATGAAGGGAGTCAGGTAGTTGTCATTGGGACAAGCTTTGTTGAGATCCCGATAATCGACACAGACCGAGATGGTCCCCTGCTTTTTATTAATAGGGATGACGTTTGAGACCCACTCTGTCAACAGGACAGGGTAAATGAAACCGACCTTCAAGAGTTTCTCAATCTATTCCTTGATTGCCGCAGTCTTCCGAGGGTGTACCGATCGCAACTTTTGGAGGACGGGTTTGACGTCGAGATAGGTTTTAATTTCATGTAAAAAAATGGAGGGGTCTATCCCAGGAATCTCCTTGTAGGTCCAAGCGAACACGTCTTGGAATCGCTTGAATAAGGCCGTGGCGGCGATGATTTCTTCAAGGGAACACTTCTGGCCTAACTGAATGTGTTCCACTACACCAGGAGTAGCTGAAATGTCTATCAAAATGGTAGGCTCAATGTTGGCTAAGTTGCCTTCGGAGTCCATTTGACACATGAGTATCGAGGACTGAGAGCCAGAGTAGACGTCCGGTGTGAAGATGGTGCAAATTTTGTTCTCCACAGTGTCCAAAAAGGGAAGGAAAGACGAGCGATGGTGGAGGTCTTCCCACGGAGGATCATCTGCACTCATGATTTCCATAATGGACTCGTCAAAATGAAAAGTCCGTAGTAGAGGATAAGATGATGTCCATTGTAGAGAACATGAGGTGGAGGCCAGTGGTCCTCCGACGCTGATTGGATAGTGTCATACATGATTTTAGCAGGTGAGGGAGGCATAATGTTTCCAATCAGGTGTGTGGTGGCTTCATTAGGTACAAGCCATGGATTAGTGGAGTTGGGGATAGATGAAATCTATGAGGAGATCATGTTCACCATGGCAACATGGTTTGGGGGATCTGAGGTAGGAAAAATGCCCATAAGGGATGAATCCTTAATGAGGCCAACCCCCATGCTCTCATACTTCTACGAAGATTGTCCAATTGAAGGAATGTTATCGCCTGGGTGAGTAGCGGTGTCAAGTGTGTAGAAATCCAGTTGGTCGATAGTAAAAATTCGACCTTGATGGGGGAATTGTACTATGCGGAAGGCAGATGATGCAACTGCAGTCATGGCGTAAAACCAATTACGACCAAGCAGAATGTTATAATCCAACGAGGCAGCGACCACTTCCACGTTAAGGGTTGCGGTCTTTCCCCCCAGCTCTACTAGTAAAGCTTGTAACAACCCATGAGGTTGAAATCCATGTCCGTCGAAGGCTCTCAAAGTGGTAGGAGAACGATTCAACTTGGGAGAACCAATGGCTCTCCAACATGCGATCGACATGACTGACGTAGAGGCTCCTTCGTCCAAAACGGTACGATGGATTATCTTCCCAGCAATGTTTGTGGCAAATTGAAATTCCAATTGATGGGAGAGCCTCGATTTGAAGTATTCTAGCCAGAACATGATGGTATTCGATGAATTTGGGTCAACTGCACTGATGGCAGCGAGGAGAGTCTTGCGCTGATTCGGATAGTTTTGCAAGACCTCGAGCGTCGACATAGCACAAGGAGCTTGTGCTAGGTCCTCTACAATGTTGTATTTTTTAGTAGCCCAAGCATTAGGATTGAAACCCAATTTTCTAATCGTGCTCTTGGGTGGACGCAACACTGATTCAAACAAGGGCTTCTCAATGGTGAGAGGAGTAGCCAGTATGGTGACGTCGGGCATCGAAGTGGAAGCTTTTGAGTATTTCTTCCAACGGGTTCCTTCGCCGGAAAAGAGTCATATGAACGGGAACGGGTGTTCAAGTTGATAGTCTCATTACGTACCATGAGAACATGTGCGGTGGTGGATGCTTCTCCTTGGGAAGAAGAAGTGTGAGCGATCGACTGTTGATTTTGAGCAGGGACGGTATCGTTGAGAACAGCGGGTGTGAGGGAAATACCATACCGTAGCCGAACTGTTTGAGCTCTCCCCAGTATGGTCACCATATTTTTTTTACGGACAATCCACTCGAGCGGACATGAGCTGAATCTCCCTAGCTCAATGTGATTCTAGAACAAATAGTATAGACTATAAACCACTTTCCTAGATCTAGTTAAGGATCAAGCTATCGGATATCTTAACTTGAATTTGTAGCCCTTTCTCCAAGATGTTGTTGCATGCCTCACGGTCGTCAGATCTAAGCTGCAAGACCTGTCAAGATATACAAAACAAGACAAACAATTAAAAGTATCCAAACGATAATAGATCTAAGTAAACAGTTAAGCAGGTAAACTACACAATATCATCAATCACAACAATATTGGTGGAAAGCATTTATATTACAGTAAATATAGGGAAAGTACATAGAAAAGAATGATTACAATCGAGGCTTAACGTAGCAATCCTTCTCCATCCAAGCCAATGCCATATCCTCCCAAGGAAGTATGAGTCTCTCAATGGATGAGTAGAGATCTCTCCAAGATGATTTCACCAGCATGTAGACACTATAGACTTCCTCCCTTTGGAATGGGAAGGAGCTTCATTTATATAGGACTAAGTGGATAGGGTATGGATAGGGTAGGTTGAGATATGGTAGGAGAGAGATAGGGGATCCTTCCAAGAGGTTAGGAACCAAGTGCCAGCTCTCTCACAAGGTCAGGGATAGGGATCCATGTCAGCTGACTTCGAGAATGGGCTCGAAGGAGCTATTTTTGTCCATTAATTGACATCGTCGCACCCTACAAGAGAGAAAGATGCAGCATCGTAGGTTGCATGAGTGCATCCTGCGACGACCTCTCAAAACCTAATGAAAATGGGTTATATCTCTTCCAGGCCAATAACTTAGTCAATGAAACTTTAGGGATGTATACACTGAATCTCATGATGGTAGGATTTTAGGTGTAACAAGTGGTGAACACATGAATCCCGTTAATATTCAAATTATGACTCCCATCCTACAAGGATGACCTTAGAAGAAGCTTTCACAGGAGTGAAACCAAAAGTGGGCCACCATCGGATCTTTGACTGTCGAGTCTACATACATGTTCCCAAGAAGAAAAGGATGAAGTTAGAACCTTTAGGAAAGGAGGGAACCTTCGTGGGATACGATGAGTCTTCAAAGGTGTACATAATCTACATCCCAAGATCAAGATAGATTGAAGCCAGCAAGGATGTGTCCTTTGAAGAAGAGATCGTTGCTAGGAAAGGCAGAGGATCAGACATGGAGATCGATGATGAGAAAATTATAGAACCAAAGGAGTTGAGATCCTTTCCCCCTCCAACAGTTCAAAGGGAGTTAGCATAGAAGGATGAACCCATCAATCCCATTGATCCAATTGAGCCAGTTGTTGTTCCCAGAGATATTGCAGTAGGCCGGAAGAGACCTAGATGGGCACAAAAGACCTTGCAAGATGCAGAGGGGCATGAAGCTCCACATGGTAAGTTTCGAGAAAGTAAAATACCTCAGACGTTCTCCAGTTATGTAGCATTGATGAGTCACATCATTTAATCAGAACCTACCACTTATGAAGAAGCATCCAGACACCAAGTTTGGAAAGATACCATGGTGGAAGAATACCAATCCATCATGAAGAATGATGTGTGGGAGGTTGCGCCTAGACCTGAGGGGAATTCAGTAGTGAATTCCAAGTGGTTATACAAAATCAAGCATGCAGCAAATGGAAGTGTTGAAAAACACACGGCTAGATTTGTTGCCAGAGGATTCTCTCAGAAAGAGGGAGTCGATTATGATGAGACATTTGCTCCTGTGGCTCGCTAAACTTCTATCAGATCGATCATTGCTATTGCTTCAGCTATGGGATGGAAGCTACATCAGATGGATGTTAAGACAACCTTTCTCAATGGTGTTATTGAGGAATAAGTATATATTGAACAACCAGAAGGGTTTGTTGTCCATGGAAAGGAGTCTCATGTATGCAGGATGAAAAAGGAACTGTATAGACTCAAGCAAGCACCCTGTGCTTGGTATGGACAGATAGACGGATTCCTGGTGAATCTGGGATTCACCAAGAGTGATGCAAATCCCAACCTTTACTACAAGGTTGTGGATGATGAACCACTGATTTTGTTCCTTTATGTTGATGTCCTATTTCTCACTGGAAATAAGAAACTTATCATATGGTGTAAGAATAAACTTGCCTTTGAGTTCAAAATGAAGGATCTTGGATTGATGCATTGATTCTTGGGATTAGAAGTGTGGTAGAGGCAGAAGGAGATTTTCCTAGGTCAAGGAAAATACACCTTAGATATTCTGAAGAGATTCGGAATGTTGGATTGCAAGTCCATGGCCACTCCGATGGATGCAAATTTGAAGAAGCTAAGGGATTCTGCATCGGATTCAAATTTGATTGATCCCACTATGTACCGTCAGTTGGTTGGATCCTTAATGTACCTGACGAACACCAGACCAAATATATGTTTTTCTATTAATGCTCTCAGTCAGTTCATGTATGAACCGAGACATATTCACTAGGTTGTTGCAAAACATGTGCTCAGATACTTGCATGGCACTGTGGGATATGGCCTGAGATATGCTTAAGAGTGTGACTTGATATTGCAAGGGTTTTCAGACTCAGATTGGGCCGGATGTGCTGCAGATAGGAAGAGTAATTCTAGATGTTGCTTCAGTCTAGGTTCTGGAGTGATTTCTCGGTGTAGCAGGAAGCAGACCTCAGTAGCACTCAATAGGCAGAGGCCTAGTATATGGCTACTAGTACAACAATTCGAGAAGAAGTATGGCTTCGAAAACTCCTTGCAGGATTGTTTGGACATATTCAAGAGCCAACCGTGATTCACTGTGATAACCAGAGCTATGTGTAGATATCAATGAATCTTGTATTCCATGACAAGTTGAACCATATAGAGATTCGGTATACTTCATTCGTGATATGGTGCAAAAAGGTGCGGTCGAGTTATAGTATGTTTCGACAGATAACCAAACTGCAGATGTTCTCACCAAGCCTCTTCCCGTGATAAAGTTTGAATACTTTCGTGGAAGACTTGGAGTAAAAGAGAACGTGTTCCTCCTTGAGAGGGAAAGATGAAATAGAGATTTTTACCCTGCTTTCACCCAAGTACCTCTACTTGTCTAGGTTCCCATCCAGGTATGGGAGTGATCCCATCGACAGATGAGACATATAGGTAGTAGATGGTCGAGTTCCATCCAGGTACCTCTACTCGTCTAGGTTCTTAGCTAGGTATGGGAGTGATCCCATCAGAAAATGAGAGACAAGTAGTAGATGGTTGGGTTCCACCTAGGTACCTCTATTCGTCCAGGTTCTCATCCAGGTATGTAAGTAATTCCATCGGCAGATGAGGAGGACAGGTAGTAGATGGTCGGGTTACACATAGGTACCTCTATTCATTCAGGTTCTCAGCTAGGTATGGGAGTAATCCCATTGGAAGATGAGACTGAGAGGTAGTATATGGTCGGGTTTCGCCTAGGTACCTCTACTCGTATAGGTTCTCATCCAGGAATGGGAGTGATCCCATCGGCAGATGAGACAAACATGTAGTAGATGGTCGGGTTTCACCCAGGTACATCTACTCATCCAGGTTCTCATCCAGGTATGGGATTGATCCCATCGGCAGATGAGACGGATAGGTATTAGATGGTCGGTTTACACACAAGTGCCTCTACTCATCCAGGTTCTTAGCCAGGTATGGGATTAATCCCATCGGAAAATGAGACGAACAAGTAGTATATGGTCGTGTGATGCTTGCACAGGTACCTCTACTTGTTCAGGTTCTCAGCCAGGTATGGGAGTATCCCATCGGCAGATGAGACGAACATGTAGTAGATGGCCGTGCACCTCTGCTCGTCCAGGTTCTCAGTCAGGTATGGGAGGATCCCATCGGCAGATGAGACAAATAGGTATAAGCATAAGGTAAAGAATATGGTAAAGTTATCTCTAAGACATCCAAGTAGGATGGAGAGACTACTCTTGGACTCACCGAAGTATTGGTGGAGTTGATGCATGATGACACTTCTCGAAGGAATGAGACTGTTTTGACAACCTTCAGTGTGTATAGAGATGATCGAGATGGTATAGATGTACAAATGAAACCCAAATGATCGTGATGTTAATGATGATCAAAGAATACCTTCATTCTTGAGAGGGAGTGTTGGATTTTGTGCAACTTTAGAATATATTCTTATTATATTTTATTGTAATTATTTGTACCTCCTACGGGAGTTGATCTTGATGTAATTAATCATGTAAACCCTTGAAAGAATCAATATAAACCTTGGGGAGAAAATTAAGTAAAGAAAATAATTATTAAATGTACTTTTATATTCCCCCAAGAAAAGTCGGCCCAGTCAAGTTAGACAAGTCGGCCCAGTTAGGGAAAAGGCCAGTTTGGCAAGTGTATAAATAAAGAGGTTATGTTCCTCATTTGACGCACTCACTCAACCAAATAAGTTCGCACCACGTGGAGAGAGATTCGCATCTGCAACTAGGAGAAGCTTATTTTTGGGGTTTTTGGTTAGAGAGACTTTCTACTTTCTCTCTCTCATCATTGTACTATGTTCTCAGAATTGTTCATCTCTATACGAAGGTTGTTGGGTTTTCTCCCAATTGGGTTTCCCAGGATAAATTCTTGTGTACTTTGTTTCTTTTCTGTATCTTTCTTCTAGTGATCCTATCGATCTTATGCAATTGAATTATAATGCTATATTTGTATGAAAAACTAACAGATCTAGGCATAGAAGTGGCAATGGCGAGGGATTTCAGGTGCACATGTGGCATCCAAGTAGCAAGAGAAGAATTATGGTTGTCATGAATAACCTATATTAAATTAGGAACTTGAGATCTACATTCTAAAGTATCTCGCATTTAGAGCATTTGATCAAAAGGAGGAGGAAAAACAGGCAACACGAGTGACCCAGATTATATTGAGCCACCAACATAGACAAATCACATCCATTCACGTTGATGTAATTGACCAGATCATATCGAGACATCGAGATTGACATATCTCATCCATTCGTGTTAAGGTAAGTGATTAGATTATAATGGAGGGGACTTTTAACGCCAACAGTTGAGATTAATATATCGAGTCACTTAGATCGATATATCACATTTGTTCACGTTGACTTAAGTGATTGGATTATAATGGAGCGTACTTCAGTGTCGATGGTTGTGATTAATCAAGTCACCAATATTTACAAATCAATTCATTTTCGGTAAGGTAGGTGATTGAATCATAATATGGGGGTATTAGCACAAACGGCCTAAATTTTATCGCATCCAACATATCAATAGTCAAGGTCTTATCATGGAAGTTGGTAAAGGTAAAACAAAGTGTATAGACCATTTAGTAAAAATGGCTCAAATCATTTCAGCAAACGAGATCGACAATAAATTTCTCATTGTGGTGGCTTGGAGGTTTAAGGAGAGAGAAGGGAGTATCATGAATGGTTATGATTTGATTAGGAAACGAAATCGATAATATGCAATGTTTTGAAGGATCATGATGTCATGGAATATATGGTCAGAAGAGATGACATGGAAGACCTTGAAGGAGACCGGCAAACTAAATGTGGACACCATTTTCACCATGTTTCATGCCATTTTGACAAATGATAGTGTTAAAAAAAAATAGAAATAGAAGTAAAAAAGTATGGAGCCATTTTTCTTACTTTGCTTATAAATATGGGTAGATTAAGTTGACATTTGACGAGATTTTCAAGGTAAATCCATAGTGAGGAGGACTACTATTAATCCAAAGAGCCATATTCGCATATCCAACTCCATATTTCTAGAAATGAAGAATTAGTGAATTTTGAAGACCCAAGCCAACTCTTTGACAAGGGCCCTATTGAGGATGGAATTTGGAAAGTGAAGTTTATGGCTAGACACAAAGATATCAAATGGAGCATTTGGTCGAATTCCAAGGGGTTTGAATTAGAGATACAAAAATAGTCCAAAATCCACTATTCCAAGAGACGTTGTGGTGATTTTGAAACATTTGGAGGTAAGTGTGATCTAAGATGTCCAAAGTGGAAAAAAATATTTAGTCAAGTTTTTTCCTTCTCAATAATATGAACAACTTTGTTCAAGTGAAATTCTTCCATTTTTTCTCTATTTCTAAGATAGCCATTTTCACCAAAAATTATAAATCAAGAAGCTTAGAAAAGAGAAAGTAGGCAATTCCATAATTATGTAGATATTTATTAGAGCAATATATCAATGATTTGGAATTTTTGAGTATTCACAATCGAATGTGTTATCAATTCTTGATACAAAAAAAATATTGGTTCTTTCCACATTTTCTTCTATAAGTAGCAGAAGTTGGCCCCTGAGATTAAATCCAACGACAAGAGAAGTATAGAATTAGACAAAATTGCTAACTTTGGAGGGTTGTAACTTTTATATCTAAAATCATAACTAAGTATGATTATATTCATTGGAAATATAATTAGTAGGAAAATAAATAAAAATAATCAGATTCTGGAGAAGTGATTCGAAAATTTCTTGAATTGGATAGAAAAATGGCATGTAGCCCTTATTCGACAAAATTGTCTAATAAGTAATTTACAAAATACTTATATATAAAAGAAAAAATTTATAGAATTATGGAAATGAAATATATCTAACAAATGAATTGTATTAACACTCTACATATACAAGGTTACATCAAGGGTAATTACATATTATATTTTTTAGATCAATACTTAGGAGGAAAATGGAAGAAGGGAAAAATCCATACAACCATGGAGAAGAAATCAAAAGTCTAAATATTAGTGTTGGAAATGAATCAACATAATTTAACTGATGAAGACTAAGTATCAAACCATTAGAGTTAGTGGAAACAATGAAGAATTTGAAGATGGAGGTGCAGAGCTGTAGAATTTATAATGAAAGAATGCTAAGAGCTCATGAGCAACAAAATAAGTTGAACACTCAACTAATGCAAAGCTTAAATATATTGTAGATGCATATGCAAATTGGATCGAGTTCATTTCATGAGAAAGAGGACAAAGAATATTCGAAAAAAGAGATCCCATGAAATAACTAGGCACTCCAAAAGTGTCACCAAGTCCTACAGCTAGGAAGTCATGTACATCTAAGGAATAAATGAGTAGTTTAGAAGGGTCCCCAAACAGGCCTCATAAAATAATAGGTTGAAGGGAATGTTAGAAATACTAATCCACTCACTTTTGATGGTGAAAACAAGAAGTGAAAAGATGTTGAAGCTATTGTGGGATGGAATACACCTAGAAATGTATCATAAGTAAATAATAGTAGTAGATCTGAAGAAGATTGAATCTATTATGGAATGGCATACACCCATAAATGTATCAGAATTAAGGTCATTTATGGAACTTGTTGAATACTATAGGAGATTTATAGAATTATTCTCGAAAGTGGCACATCCAATTACATCATTACAAAAAAAATGAGTCACATTTAAATGGACACCATAGTGTGAAGAAAGTTTCCATCAGTTAAAGAAATTTCTCAGTAGACACCCATTCTCAATATTGTTGATCCAACTAAGAATTTTATGTTTTGTACATATGCTTGCAAAGAAGGAATTGGTATAGTCCTTACACAAAATGGGAGTGTTTTTGTTATGAATCTAGAAATTTTAAGGAGCATGAGAAGGAATATGTCACACAAGACTTAGAGTTTGTTGTCATCATACATGCATTAAAGATGTGGAGAAATTTTTTAATGGGTAGAAAATTTGAGTTAAGAATAGTTCATAGTGGGCTTAAGTATTTATTTGAAAAACAAACTTTGAATGCCAGGGAGACAAAATGGTTAGAATTTATTTGTGAATTTGATTTTTATTTCAAACATATTAAATGTAAGGAGAATAAGGTTTTGATGCACTCAAAATAAGAATACATGCAATGCATAATATAGCCAATAGCATATGTAAATCAAATTTAAGAAATCGAATTCTTGACTTAGTTGTTATCTTATACGAACATTATCTTCAGTTAAAAGAAGGATTATAGCAAGAAAATGTGCAACGAAAATATTGAGGTTACAAGGTGGGAGAGGATGGAATTAGTATGCATAATAATATAGTTTATGTTCCTAATTCTAGTGAGTTAAAAAAAATGGTAATGAAAATTTGTGGTAGAATTTTTGGTTTTCCAATAAAATAAAGGAGACAAAATCAAGACACCAGATCTTCTATAGCCATTATCCATACCAAGTCAGTTGGGAAGAGGTATCAATGGATTTCATCACAGGTCTACCAAAGTGAAAAGGAGAGATTATCATCATGGTAGTAGTGGATTGAATCACAAAGTATGTCCATTTTTTCTCTCTTTATCACCCTTTTAAAGAAATTATATTAGTTGCAACATTCATGGAAATAGTTTAAAAACAACATGGAACCCCCAAGATTATTGTAAGTTTTAGAGATCCAATTTTCACTAGTAATTTTTGGAAAGAATATTTTTTTGTTTGGGCACTGAGTTAGATCATAGATCCTCTTACCATCCTCAATCTGATGGGAAAAATGATACTGTGAATAAATTCCTAGAAGGGTATCTATGTTTCTTTGCATATGATAAAAAAAAACAATGGTTCAATTGGTTTCCCTTATCATAATGGTGGTACAACACATCTTTCCACAATTCATCAAAATTATCACCATTTATGGCACTTTATGGGTATCATTGTACTTCCATCACACCATCCTTGAAAGAGAAAGCTACAATTCAAGCAGTGGAGGATCACATAGAGCACCAGCAAGAGGTTCTCCAACTCTTGAAAGATAACTTGGCTATAATACAAAATAGGATGAAACAACAAGCATATCAACATCGTAGTGAAAGGAAATTTGAAATGTTGGATTGGGTATTTTTTAGGATATAACCATAAAAGCAAATGTCCCTCAAGCATAAAAATAAGGACAATAAATTATCACCCAAGTACTATGATCCCTATAAGGTATTGTAGAGGATTGGAACTATGGTTTACAAATTGGATTTTCCTCCATGTTCACATGTACATCTAGTCTTCCATGTTTCTTTCCTACAAAAGGTAATTGCTGACAAGATCCCATTGCATACTATTTTACCGGAGATTGGTGAAGAAGGAAAATTGATATTAGAACCTAAAACAATCCTAGACACAGCATCAAGAAACTACAAAGTTGAGCAATTAATGAGTACCTCATCAAGTGGAAAAACTTGCCAATAGAAGAGGTGACATTGGAAGATAAGTTTTTCATGAAAAAACATCCAAAGTTAATCAAGTGTTGAATGAAACACTTGTTTGAAGGGGAGGGACATTGTAAGCCCTATATAGTGTAAACTTGCATTACTATTATAATATTAGTATTGTTTTTATTAGTCGACTATAAACTTAATTGTAATTTTATGGTCATCTGGAATTATAATCGTACCCTTTGTCTCCTATATATACACCAAGGAGACCTAGTTTTAGGATCATCTTATATTGTCGTGTGCATTTAATATATTTAATTATGAGGTTTCCCTTTATAACGAGGTTTCTCGCTCGAATAGGCTTCTTATTCATCTCTTTATTTCATTCTCAAGGTGTTTGGTTACTCTTTATTTATATTTTTATGTTATTTTGGGAATTCAGGGCATAACATATATGGGTGCTAGGATTTGAACCTAGATCTCCTTACAGGAATGCAAGGTCCTTCCTTAGGCCATACCAATGAACTTGATTTGTGAATTGAGTAGAACCCCAAAATGACATATTTATATTCCTTCTCCATTAAACTTGCAACAACAAAACAACTATAAGAATTAACAAATCAAGAAAGACAAAAATTAAAAAAGGAAGTAAGGAGAATAAGGGAAAGGAGAACCCATTACCTTCTTCATGGAGGTTCCTACATCAAACCTTTGCCTCCATGCATGAAACCCTAAACCTGAAACAACAGAAGAACAATAAACATTAGCAAATCAATAAAGTAAAATTAAAGTAAAAGAGGAAGGAAGGAAGGGGGATAAGGGAAGGGGGGATTCATTATCTTAATTATGAAGGTTCTTCCATTAAACCTTAGCCTCCATGCATGAGATATTAAATTTGTAACAACAAAACACAATAAAAATTAGCAAACCAATGAAGGAAAATCAAAGTAAAAGAGGAATGAAGGAGGAGAAGGGAATGGAGAATCTGTTACCTTCCTCATGGAGGTTATTCCTTGAAATTAAAACCCAAGGATCCATCAAAATTAAACCATAAGGAAGAAGGGAGAAGGGAGGAGAAGGGAAGAGAGAAAGAGAGGAAACGAGAAAAGAACAAAAGAGTAGGCATTGAGGGTTTTTTTTATGAGGGAAAATAAGAGATTATAATTAAAATAATAGAAAATCCATCACACTCACGAGGATTGAGACAAGTGGATTATTTTATCCCTTAATATTTCTTAAATTTCATTTTAAAAAAATTTCCCTACATTTATTTGGTTACTCGGGAAATTCAACACTAAAAGGGATGCTAAATCGAGTGCTAAAATTGATGCTAAAGTCGATGATAAAAAGGGAAGCTAAACCCAATGCTAAGAAGGAAGTTAAATTTTGCACTAAAAAAGAATCTAAACCTAGTGCTAAATAAATCTATTTATGGAATTAAATTTGACACTATTAGTGCCAATTTTAGCTAAAGTGGGTGTTAAAAATGAAGCCAAACTCAATGATAATAATGAATATAAAGTTATCCCTAAAAAGGAAGGTATTCTTGGAGCTAAGATGCCAATAATAATGCTGACATTAGCACCAATTTTAGCATCGAGATGTGAAATAAAGTCAATTTTCTTAAAAGCTACAAATAAATCACTAAAAAGGTTAATGGTACACTAATCACTAAAAAGTACACTAATCACATGGTTTTGTTGTAGTGAAAACATAGGAATAGGGATTAACATATTAATGAAGATGAGGTAGAAATTGGAACCATGTTAAGGAACAATGCTAGTTGGGTTTTTAGAGAGGAAGAGCTAACAAGTTTCAAGAAGTTGGAATCCATAAAAGAGAAAAATTTAAAGGAGAGGGAAGTAGAATGGATATTGAAGAGAGGGGGTACTTGGTTGGAACTTGGTGATGAGAATACTAAATTATTTCACCAATTTGGTAATCATGGAAAGAACATTAACAATATATGAGAGGTGAATAATGAGGAAGGTGTGAAGTTCATAAGTTTAATGGATTTGGTTTCTCTAGGTGTTAGTCACTTTGGAAAAATATATCAGGAACCTAAAGATTCTAATATTATTGATATTATAAAAGTAGCCTCCTACTTTCCTAGGTTGGTGATAAAGGAAGACAACAATGAAATATTTGAGGAAATATCGAGGATGGATTAATGGTTGTCTTGCCTTGTTTATAGAAGGACAAGAGTCTTAGACTAGACGGTTGGTCTATGGAGTTATTTATAGGTTTTTTTAATCTCTTGGGGAAATTCCTTCTTAGAATGGTGGAGGAATTCAAGGTTTCAAGTAAAGTTCTAGGATATGTAAACTCTACCTGCATAGAATTCCTAAGGTATATAATCCATGGACATTTGATGTCTTTGGGATGATCTCCCTTTGCAACTATATTTATAAGATTTCTTCTAAGGTACTTGTTTCCAAACTAAAAATAACTTCTATCAAGGTCTATCAATCCAAAAAAGTTTGGATTTTTAGAATAGAGGAAAATCCATGAGGCTATATGTTCTACCCAAGAGGGTCTCCATTCCATTAAAGTGAATAAACCATTAGCCATGGTGTTGAAATTGGACATCTTTAAGGGTTATGATAGGGTGGTTTGTCTATGTCTCATAATACAATTAATTCCTATTATAAGTTTAGTGTACCTGTAATCAGTTGGATTATGGGTTGTGACACAATTATTTCATTGTGGTACTCATCAATGGGGCCAATGGTCTGTTATTTAAACCCTCTAGAGGCTTGTACCAAGGATGCACACTTTTTATTATTTGTTCTTATTGGTAGTAGAGGAACTTAGCTGGGATATTTTGGAGACTAAAAGGTAGACAAGTATAAATAATCTAAGATATGAGTGGAACTCTACTAACACCCTTTCTAACATATTATACAACTTAATAGGAATCCTCCAGAGTTCTCATTTTTATAGTGTACATTTAGTGGTTATTTTTACCCCTGAATCAAAATTTGTGTTATTGGTAGCACCACTTTTTTTAGGGATGAAATTACAACTTTCTTGAAACCTAAGCTAGAGACATTGCAATCAACACCATAAATCAACCCCTGAATCAAAAAATGGTCCTCCTAAAATCACCCTCATTTTTATTTAGGGTTAAAAAACATATTGTTTGAAACCCTGGCCTTAAAATCTGTGTTGCTATAATCAAAACCCTAAAGTGGTGTTCCCAGAATCACCCAAAATCACCCCTTATTTTTTCGGAGTTAAAATTACGCCTTGCTTGAAAGTATGGTCCTTAAGTAGAGCCACCATGACACCCCCATTTTTCTTTTTGAGGCTAAAATTACAAGTTGTTTGAAACAATGGTTGTAATAATTGGTGTCACTACAATGAAGAATGTCAAAATCAACCCTCAAGTCGAAAAGTGGTACTACTAGTTGCACCACTTTCTTCTATTGGATTGAAATTGTAGGAATTTCAAAACCATGATGTAAAAATTATTTAATATTTAAAAAAATCAAATGTAAAAACACACATAAAGAGAGAGAGGGAGAATTAAAAAAAGACCATTTAAAATTTTGCAATGAAAAAGACTTTGAAAAAAATAAAAAATAAAACATTAAAATTTTGAAAATAAAACAACTTTAGAGAAAATTAATTTAAAAAAAAAACCTTTAAAAATAATGGGAGGGGAATTGGGGTTGTAGGCACAATTCTAGAATCGTGCCCCCACTCCCAACCCCCTCCCAATGCCATAGCCACGGGAAAGGCAGATGAAAAGTAAGGGGATGTGAGGAATGGGATTGAGAGCAGCAACATGATTCCAAAATTACGCCCCTACTCCCAAACCCCTTCCCCCCACCGAACCCATTATTTCTAAAGTTTTTTAACTTTTTTTAAATATTGTTTTTTTTACATATTTTAAACTTTTTCTTAAACTTTTTTAAAATTTTATTTTTTATTATCTTATTTTTAAAGTTTTTCTTAAAAAAAAGTCTTTTTTAAATTTTGTTTTATATATTCGGAAATTTGTTTTATTTTCAAAAAAAAATCAAAGTTGTTTTATTTTCAAAATTTTAAATGTTTTTTTTTGTTATTTTTTCCATTTTTCACACACACACAAAATGTGGTTTCAAAATGGTTGCAATTGTAACTTGATAGAAGAAATGGGTGTTACTAGTGGCACCTCTTTTCGATTCAGAGATTGATTTTGGCATTTTTGTTGCAGCAATACCATATGTTATGGCTACAATTTCAAACAAGTTGAAATTTTGGCCTCAAAAATAAATATGGGGATGTCACAATGGCCCACTTAAGGGTCATAGTTTCAAGCAAGGTGTAATTTTAATCCCAAAAGAATTAGGGGTGATTTTGGGTGATTCTAGGAGTACCATTTTAGGGTTTTGTAGTGACACCAGTTGTTAAGGTTAGGGTTTCAAGCAAGATGTAATTTTAACCTTGAATAAAAATTAGGGTGATTGTGAGAGGACGATTTTTCAATTCATGGGTCAATTTATAGTGTTCATTACAATGGCACCAACTGTGGTTTCAAAATTGTTGTAATTTTAGCCCCGAAAAAAGGGTGTTATCAGTAGCACTACTTTTTCAATTCAAGAGTTGTTTTTGGTGTTTTTGATACAAAAATATGATTTTTATGGGTAGAGTTCTCATTTTGAGTATATAGTTCTTTTCAACTTGTATAACGTGTTTTGTTTTAAAGAAAAATTATGTACCTAAAAAATACACCTTCTATATCACAAGGTGTCATGTTGCAAAGTATAGTCAGTACAAGGGTTGCAGTCCTCCTTATATCATATAAGTTTAACTATTGTGTAATTAGCCAACCATTGTTTTCATATATATTTAACCCAATATTGTACCAATAAGGATAAGGAAAAAACAGATCATTCCTCCTCGTATTTTTCATACAAGCCATTAGCCACTGCATTCTCCATGGTCTTCTTATATATGATCTCATAGTCATAACCTAACATCTTAATGACCCACTTTTTTTTATCTAATGGAAACAATCATTTCTCTAAAAGTACCTCAAGCTATGACGGTTCGCCTTGATATATAAGATGTTAGGTTAACCTTGACTCAGTAATTGAGTCATTGAGCTAATCTTGTTTTAGGTCAAAGCACATAGTTTTTGGGCCCATGGTTTTGGTATCCCATGGTCTTATGCCCATAGGAATTCATGTAATGAAGCCTATAAAAGGGTTTGGAATAATCCATTGTAATAAGGATTGAAGGTGAGTGGTGAAGGCTCACTTGGATGGCTTGGATGGATTTGGTAAAGGGAACAAAGATTTCTTTGGATGGTTTTTCCCACAAGGGTTTTCTAGGGTAAATCATGTGTTTTATTGTGTATGCATGATTTACGATTTTCTATTGTTGCTATAGTTATTCATTTTATTAAAATTCTCTTGCATTATATGCTCGTTAATCCTAATAGAAGAGACTCCTAATGAGTGTCATGTATCAAGTGCATGAAGAATGGCCATCATCTCTTTCTCATAAGTGAATTTTCCCAAATTTTGGTCACACATTTCTTCATTGGTGTATACCAATGGATGATTCTCTTGCATAAACATAACCCCAAGCACTCTTATAATGGAATCACATTATAGGGAAAAAATAATAATGTAATTAGGCATTTCTAAGACTGAGGTGGTACACATGGCTTCCTTTAAAGTATATAAGGCATGCTTTGTTATGTCATTCCACACAAAGACATTTTTCTTTAGAAAGGTTATTAATGGGGATACAATTCACCCACAATTCTTCACAAATTTAATGTAGTGGCTCATAATTTCTAACAAGACACAATATTTTCATAGTCTTGGGGTGTGGCCAATCTTTCATAGCTTCATTTTTCTTGGGATCCACTCACAACCTTGTCATATTGACTATGTGACCCAAGTATTACACTTCAGAAAGGATAATGAACTATCCTCAAGCATGCAATTTCATTCATAAAAAATAAAGTTACATTAAAATATATGTGAGGTCTAAGGGCCAAAATAACCTCATATTTAGTGGAAGTAAATATAAGTAACTCAACTTTTTCAAATTGTAGAGGTAGTTTCCAAATCCCTAATATGGTAATCAAACACAGAATAACATGAGTATAAAAAGTGACCATTTACAATAAATCTAGAATAATCAATTATTCTCTAAAATATAATCGTATGACCTAAAGTTAAAATTAGGATTTGTATTGCTAACAACCCCCCATGCAACCTAGAATTTCTCTTTAGCAAACACCAATTTCAATTATGAACTTAGTCAATTTTATTCTTCCAAGTGATTTGGTTAAGATATTCAAATTCTAATATTCTATTGGACAATATTTCTATTGTATTATTCCCTTTGTGATTAGAGTTCTAATCTAGCGATAATTTGTATCAACATGCTTTGTATTTGAATTGGATTTCTAGCTAGATTTGTTATTGATTGGTTTTTGAAAAATAATGAAGTAGATTCATTTTTAACAATACCAAGATCCTATAAAATTCATCCTAACCATATTAGTTCACATGTTTCTTCCTAAGATGAAATATTTTCTATCGATGTTGTTAAATTTGCAATTATTTTGTATTCTTATAACTTTGTGACACTGCAATGGATCCCACATTCATTAAATAACTTAAAGTATATGCCATTTTGTCAATGTTTCCAACAATATTTGCATTTAAGTATCCACAAAGTCTAAAATATTTGTTTTGTTGAATTAATGTAACTTCGAAGAATATTCTACTTGTACTTTATTATTGTAACTCTGTCGGGGATGATTTACCTCTGTTCAGGGATGTCATTATTATATTTGGTCATGTAAAAGTCATGAGTTAAAACCTCCATTGTAATTCGAGCCGTTAATACCCAAAAGAATGTAATATAAATATTATTTGATTCTTTCTAGAGAGGTCGGCCCTGTCAAGTTAAAGTGAGGCCAACCTAGTTAGGTCAATTGTCAAGTGAAAAGTAAAGTATAAATAGAGGGATTCTTTCCCTCATTTGTACCATTCACTCACTCATGCGTTGCGCATTAGAGGAGAGAGGAAGTTTGCGAAGGAGGAGAAGGATTTACTTGGCTCTAGAATTTGGGTTTTTGTCTCTCTTATTTGTGAGACTTATTTTTAGGCATTGTACTTTGGTAATCTATATTGAGGAAGTTCTTGCTGGGTTTTCTTCCCCTTGAGGGTTTCCCAGGATATATTGTTGTGTACCTTGTGATTGTGTATCTTTCAGAGATCCTTGTTATGCTACTATTGTGAAAATGTATTAAATGCCCATGAAGTTAGAATTTAGTCTTTAGTAGCATATAATCTTAACATGGTATCAGAGCTAGACTGAAAAGACCAACTCTCACTAGGTAAATCTCTCTTTCCTTCTCCAGACAAGAAAAAATAGGGCTTTCTACAGAAGAAGAATTTTTTAGTGCAAGTGGCATAGGGAAGTGCACCCCTTCAAGGAGAATCTATTGGCACCAAGATCGAAATTTTTCAGTGGCTAAATCTTCCAGAAATTCAAACCCCGGTTTGACTTTGGACCAGAAAAACCAGAAAACCCAGAAACCCAAAAACTGCAGTCCAGGATTTCGCAAGTCCAGTTTCAGGGGTGAAATTTTGGATCCTTCAAAAACAGACTGTACCAGCATACTCGCCTCAGTCAAGTGCATCTCTTGGTGAGTTCAGTTTTCATTTTTGAGAAATTTTAATTTTTGGTCATTTTTTGTTCTCCGGGATAAGATGGCTCCAAGCACCAAGCTTGATGACAAGTTGGAAGGCATAGAAAATTTTTGTGCTTGGAAAACAAAATTGGAATCATTCTAGAAGAGAATGATCTTGAAAATTTTGTTAAAGTGGTTGTGCCAGAACCCGAAGAAGCTGAAGCAAAGGAAAAACATAAGAAGGATATGATTAGAGCTATGAGGATCATAACAGACTCCATCAAAGATCACTTGATTCCTCAAGTGTCCTCCAAGAAAAATACAAAGGAGATTTTTGATGCCCTATCAAGAATGTATGAAGGAAGAAACATTAATCTAAAGATGAATTTGAGAATACAACTCAAAAGTACAAAGATTAGTCAAGGTGAATCCATCGAATAATATTTTACAAGGATTTCTCAATTCAAAGAACAACTAGAAGCAACTGGATACAACCTTGATGAAGATGAATTAGTGATGACCGCTCACAATGGTATTACTAGACCTTGGGACTCTTTTATCCAGAAAATGTGTGCAATAAAGGAAAGTCTACTATTTTAAGTTGTATGGGAATAATGTGTTCAAGAGGAAGCTAGAGTGGCAAATCGAGAAGCACTACTCAAAGAGGATGATCAAGCTCTAGCTACCCATACTAAAAGAGGAAAAGGAAAATCTCACTACTAGAAGGAAACTCATAAGGAGTTTCATCCTCCTAAGAATTTTTAGAAGTACAAGAAAGGAAACTACAAGAAGAGAGACTTCTCTTCTTATCAATGTTATTATTGTGATAAAATGGGACATATTGCTAAAACTTGTCCAGTAAGAAAATAAGAATAACAAAAGACATCATGCTCATTTTTCCAAAGATTAAGAAGAAGAAGAAAAACCTCCCAAGAAGTTACCAAAGGAATAAATCGAAGAATGTGTCTTATAATAGTTGTGCTTCAAAGCACTCTCTCTAATCTTGAAGAAAATAACTCCCCTCAGAAAGTTTCACTAGGAGAATAGGATAAACAGCATACAAGCTTGATTCAGGAACTCTGATGATGAAGAAGAATGTACTATATCTCAGCTCTGGAAAGAGTTTAGAATTGCTTTTATAAAATATGCAGTTGTTATTGGGTCAAAAGAAGGTGGCTCACATAAGATCACTTAGAAACAACTTTGATCTATGGTAGAAGACTTGATCAAAATTATAAATCATGAGCAAGAAAGGAACAGGATCTTAGAATTGGATGATGGAGTAGAGATCGCCATCAAACATTCTAGTAATCCCTGCAAGGAGACTAGGATCAAAAGAGATCCTACCAAACAAACAAAGAAAAGTATTTGAATTGTCATTTTTATCGAAATGTTTAAATGATATTGTCCAGTTGTGTACACATTTATTTAGGATGTAGGTTATGCATGTTAGAATGTTTGCATTTCTATACATGTGGTGGGTAAGTGGCCTATGGTACTATACAACATTCCATTGCTACTTATCTAGAGTGAAACCTCTTTGCTGACATATTGGGAGTAGTGCACACTCTTAATAATGTTCTGGTAGAGATGGAAGGCATCTAGAAAGTTACCATATGAATGTGGGATATGGATGAATGTTGTGTTGAAGCATTGGCTAAGATAACATTATGACAAAGTGACCTATGCTTTTATGCATATGTTTTGGAAACTATGAAATGTTTATAACCATGCTTTTTAACTTGTAGGAAGTATCGTACATGATCACCTACAATGAAGAATCACGAGACTTGTTCCGTAGAACAAGTGACAATGGTTAAACTATAAACAAGACTTATGAAATCGAGCAGAGGAAGTCGACTATGACGAATCAAAGTAGAAGAAGATGCAGATTGAAGAAGACTTTGTACAAGCTCCGAAGTCACCCATGGATAGAATGATGAGATCAAGGATCACCTAGAGTGATGAGACATCAACCTTTGCTACAAGGTTGAAGATGAGAAGCTCATAGATGGGTGAAAGAGAGAACTTGCAATAGAGTTCGAGATCTTGGTATCCAGTGACTTAGAAAGATGAAATTGATGGATACACAAAAGATCATCAGAAGAGAAGACTACCAATCACTCCAGTGAAAAATGTCCTGATACAAAATGTATAAGATGCAGAGGGAGGATAGTGCTCAGTTATAGAAGGAGCAGAAAAGCTCCGCTTCAGAGGAAGTGACTACAGTACAGATAGAGAGACACTTTCACTTAGTCTTTATTTGCGACAAAGGTTGTTTTCCCCAGTATGCAATAGAAATATTGAAAAGGTTTGATATGTTGGAGTGCAAAACCATGGCCACACCCATGGATACAAATTTGAATTTGTTGTCTGATCTTTCGTCATAATTAGTGGATATGACACTATACATGTAGATTATTGGGTCATTGATGTATATGACGAATACCAAGAAAGACATATGCTTTGTTGTGAACACCTTGAGTCAGTATATGGTTGAGCCCAAACGTGTTCACCTTGTAGCTTCAAAGCATGTGATGAGGTACCTAAAAGTTACAATAGACTATGGTCTCAATTATACTAGAGATCATGATTTCAGACTGTATGGTTATACAGATTTAGATTGGGAAGGAAGTGTCTCAGCAAGAAGAGCACTTCAGCTGGATGTTACAGTCTGGGGTCAACCATGATCTCATGGCTAAGCATGAAGCAGTCTAGTGTTTCTCTCAGCACTACAGAAGCAGAATATATTGCAGCATGTTCTGCCAGTTGTGAAGCCATATGGATTCGGAAGTTGTTATCAGATCTACTTGATCTAGAGTTGGATACCATAGTGATTTTATGTGATAACCAAAGCTGGGTGAAGATGACAGAGAACCATTCGACATATGGTGCTGAAGGGAGCTATAAAGCTCCAATATGTGAGCACTGATGAGAAAGTTGCAGATGTGTCGACTAAGCCTCTGTCTTGTGTGAAGTTTGATCATTTCCGTGACAAGCGTGGTGTAGTTCGTAAGGAATTCCCTCGAAAGGGGGAGTAGTGTTGATGATACTATTGTGGTGCAGTGGGATTGATCATTCCTAGACAGTGATCCCGTAATTCTGAAAGGAAGGATAGTCTTAAATGTTTATCCTTAGACTAGAATCCCGTAATTACGAAGGAAGGATTGTCTAAGATGTGAGCAGTGGACAATGATCTTGTAATTCTGAAAAGAAGGATCGTCCAAGTGTGGTAGCTCTGTAAAGACTGGGTCCTATAATTCCGAAAGGAAGGATTTTCCATGATCCCTATTTCTGAAATGAAGGATCACCATTGTTGTTGTGTTAGGATATTTAGACACTTAGGAGTTAGTTAAGATCAACTTGTGTAATATATCCGTTAGGAAAAGTGTGTTTCTTTAGTATGCATTTGTAAATACTTAATCTGACGGTCACGATATGTTCCTGACATAAAGTGATCCGATGGCTCAACTTCTCTTAGATCATACATACCCTTGATCTATGGCTTAACACTCGATTGGTCCATGATCTCTATTTAAAGAGCATGGAGGGTCATTGAAAATTGATCGATTATGAGAAGCTCATTTGTAACTTTCTTTCTTTGCATAATAAATTGTTCCGTAGAAGCTATTTGGTTGGGGCTGTGGAGTGTTTCCCTCACGAGGGTTTAAACCATGTCAAAACATCGGTGTATTGATCTGTGATCTATTTGTGTGAAGTGGTTGCTCTAGGTGTTCGATCTTTTGGGAGTACCCTGTGTACCCGAACATGGTATCAGAGCTTTTATGAAGAACCGCTTCTGGTTATGATCTAGTTCTTTAACTGTTGTTGTCGAAACTTGAAAGGGTTTATGGTTCTGGTATTTCTGTGCATTTATGGGCTATGGGAGGTGTTCCATTGCGTCCGGAGCGCCGTTTCCATTGGGAAATAGTTCTTTTTATTGAAAACGGTTCCCAGTTGCTTCAAAAACGTGTATTTCATCAGATCTGAAGGTAAAAAGGGAAAAAAATGCAAGCACCGAAACTGAGCAAGAAGAGTAAAAAAAAACCCTATTCCTTTTTTCCATATTTTACATACCTTTTAATCTAGCTCACTTGGTTCAAAGTTGTTTTATTCCTTAATAGGTTTTGAGTTCAAGTCTTAGGAAGTTACTTTTAAAAGAAAAAGTGCATGCAATTTATATTTTCAAGTTACTTTATTGTAAAAGTGCATCTCACTTAAATAATAAAAAAATAAAAATAAAACATGAGTCACTTAAGTTCTTTTTTATTGTTGTGCTATTTAAAGTAATATCATTGTAAAAGTGAAATCACTTATTTTATAAAAGTGATTCACTTAAATCATCTTTCTTATAAAGTGATTGTTAAAGGTTCATCTTGGGAAGAGGGGGGTCCTTTTTTTTAGCTGGTCATTCTCTATCTGCCACGTCACTATTGGGGACACATTCAACATTTTCTTTGATCAAACATAACTTCATCATACGGAATTAGTTTTCAGTGCCGTTTTTTCTTAAACTGCCTATTTTTTCGAGCTCTTCGCATCCAGACTATTGGTTTCTATTTTTATGGCCATTAATTTGTAGTATGGCCGCCCCTTGTGATATTCTACTTACCAGTTCCAACTATTTCTCATGGAAATCTCGTATGGAGGATGTTCTACGAAGTAGGAAACTTTTCAGAATTACCTCAGGGAAAGAAACATAACCCACTGATGATGACAAGAAAATAAAATGGGCAAATAGATGTGACAAAGCTCGTGGATTGATTGGGATGTCGATCTCTATTGATTTGCGATTCCACATCTCTGGAATTGATGAACCTGATGCTGCTTGGGACAAGTTGGAATCTATGTTTGGTAAACACAATGAAATTCGAGGTCACCAACTCGAAAATGAGTTGATTTCTTTAAATCCAAATGATTTTTCATGCATACAAGATTATTTATCTAAGTACAAAACTCTTAAACTCTTATGTGAATAATGCAAGATTAAGAGGGAAAACAAACAATGCATTTATCATATTCTTTCCAAACTTGGACCTGCATATTCTGTTTTTGTATCTACATTTTACTCCATGAAAGAATCCTTGAATGCAGCTAGCTATCAAGAGCCTAGTCTTGAATCCTTTTGTGATTCCTTGATTAGAGAGCAAGATAAGCTCATCCATCTTGGAATAATTAACCATGCAGATACATCTGGGAAAGCCTTATTGTCCCAACAGAAAGAAAAGTCCAAGCCTCCCAATAAACAAAATTTTTGCAATAATAAGTCAAACAAGGGTCTCAAACCCTCTTAGTCAGCTCCTTCTCTAAAAAATGACAAAGGATCCAAGCTAAAAGGCAAGAAGACTGAGCATCATTGCAACTATTGCGGGAAAGATAATCATGATGAATCTAAGTGTTTCAAGAAGATGGCAGCCTTGGAAGCAGCAATGAAGAAGCACCACATCAGCCTAGATTCGCCTTCAGAATCTACCTCTCATAGACATGCACTTTGTGCTTCTGGTTATTCTTATAATGCATCTCCTTTTTCTACTTCAAATGAATGGCTCATTGATTCTGGAGCATCTTATCATATGGCTAAGGATCAAGCCATCTTTTCTACTATGCATGAATGTAACACCAAATAAATATTTGTTGGTGATGATAGATCTCTAAGTGTTGTAGGAGCTGGAACAGTTCCAATAGATAATGGTCATTTCAGTGATGTACTATGTGTTCCAAGAATTTCCTGCAATTTTTCATCAGTCTATCAAATCACTCATTCTGGTGAAGGTAAAACTGTGACGTTTACACCTCACCAAGTTGTAATCAAGGATTTTAAAGATCCTCTACAGGTCCTAGCTACCAGACTTGTTGATGATATTACCACGTTGTACAAGCTTAACAACTTTGGGTCATCACCTTTTCCTTCAGTTTTTGTTGCTCATAGTGATAACTTGAGCAAACTTTGGCATGAGCGATTTGGTCACTTAAATTATTGCTCATTGCAACAACTATGTAAAGACAATATGGTGATAGGTCTTCCAATGGTATCTTGCAGGAATGGTGTTTGTTCCGGCTGTGTACTCGGAAAACATCATCGGGACAGTTTTGACAAACGTGCCTCTTGGCACGCCTCGGTTCCCTTGGAGCTTGTGCATAGTGACTTGTGTGGTCCTCTTCCATCTGCTTCCTTTTCTGGTTTCAAATATTTCTTAACTTTCATTGATGATTACACCAGACGCACTTGGGTTTATTTCCTAAAACTAAAGAGCGAAGTATTTAACATGTTCTTGGCCTACAAGGCCCTTGTTGAAAAACAATCTGGTCATCAAATTATTAAGTTAAGATCTAACAATGGAGGAGAATATGTTAACAAAAAGTTCACTACTTTCTACACTGAACACGGAATCCAACAACAACACATTGTTCCATATATACCACAACAAAATGGTGTAGATGAACGTAAGAACCGCACTTTAAAAGAAATGGCTAATTGTGTGATCCAATCTACGGGACTAAGTCTTCAATTTTGGGCTGAAGCCATTAATTGTGCAAATTACATAGTTAATTGCATCCCCACTAAAGCATTACAAGGTATCACACAAGAAGAAGCATGGAGTAAAATTAAACCAGATGTAAGTCACTTCCGTTTGTTTGGTAGTGAAGCATGGGCTCACATTCCGGATGAAAAACGGAAAGCATTGCAGCCTAAAAGTGAAAAGTGCATATTTGTTGGATATTTGTTGGCCTGCGAGCCTGATTCGGTGATTGTGCCTTCTTCTTCTTTTTCCAACTTCCTTGACAGGTTTCCAACTCCAGTTTCTGATGATGACAGTGAGGATGAAAATCCACCTCCACCTTCTCATGTTCCTCTAGTTGCACCAACACAAGTGCTTCCTCAATGGGTCCGTTCAATAGGTGAAGCAGCTGGTGATCTTGCCAGTGATCCTAGAGATCAACGTCAAACACGTTCTCAGTTTCAGCGAGCCTCTTTTGGCTCAATTTTCTGAGAATCATGATCCAAAAACCTTTGCAGAAGCTTCAGGAAATTTAGATTGGGATGCAGCTATGGATGAAGAATATTGTTTCTTAATGGGGAACGATACTTGGGATCTTGTACCTCTTCCAAAAGGAAGAAAACTTGTCAGATGTAAATGGGTCTACAGAACTAAGTATGCATCAGATGAAAGCGTTGAAAGACTTAAGGCAAGGTTAGTTTCCAAAGGTTTTTCCCAAGTTGAAGGGATTGACTACAATGAAACCTTTGTTCCTGTCGCAAAAATGAACTCCATCCGCCTTGTTCTTTCCCTTGCAACCTTACACAACTGGGAATTCCATCAAATGGATATCAAGTCCGTCTTCTTACATGGTGATCTACAGGAGAAAATTTACATGGAACAACCTCTTGGATATGTTCAGAATAACTCTAGCCTTGTATGTCGCCTTAAGAAATCCTTATATGGCCTTAAGCAAGCTCCTAGAGCTTGATATGCCAAAATGGATAGCTTTCTCCTTGACATTGGTTTTTCTAGATGCCATTCTAACCCCAATGTCTATACCAAGAAAGTAGGAAACCATCTCACCATACTTGTTCTATATGTTAATGACCTTATTCTTACTAGTAGTGACCCTAAGCTTATAACCCATGTGAAATCCATTCTTATGCAAAATTTTGAAATGTCAAACTTAGGACATTTGCATTATTTTCTTGGTCTCCAAGTCCTGCAAACCAAAGAAGGAATCATTCTTTCTCAGTCTAAGTATGCTTTTGACCTTCTTTGTCGCTTTCACATGGAATATTGTACACCAGCCCCTTCTTCCTTCCAGTCCGGAGTCAAACTTTCTGCCACTTGTCCTTCACCTGAAGTAGATGCCACCTTGTATCGTCAGCTTGTTGGTAGTCTCTTATACTTAACTCATTCCCATCCTAACCTTTCCTTTGTCGTTGGTCGTGTTTCCCGTTATATACAAACACCTCATGAAAGTCACTGGAAAGCAGCTAAAAGAATACTTCAATATATTCGAGGCACAATTCAGTTAAGGATTCATTACAGTACAGGGGGAAACCTTTGTTGGTTGGTTTCACTGATTCAGATTGGGCCGACGATCCTGATGATCGAAAGTCTACTACAGGTTATGTTTTCAGTCTGGGATCTGGACCTATCACTTGGGCTTGTAAGAAACAACAAGCTCTTGCTCTTTCTTCAGCAGAGGCAGAATATCGAGCTGCAGTTAATGCTAGTCAGAAAGCTTTATGGCTTCAAAAGATCCTTTCGGAGTTTGGATTCGAGCAGCAACAGCCTACTCCACTTTGGTACAACAATCAAAGTGCCATCAAGCTTTCCAAAGATCCAGTCCTACATCAACGCAGCAAACACATTGAGCTACATATGCACTTCATCGAAAATCTTGTTCATGATCTTGTTCTTGAAGTGCTCTTTTTTCCTACAGATGATCAAGTTGTAGACATCTTCACCAAGTCTCTTACAGAAGCAAAGTTTTCTAAACTTCGATCTATGTTAGGAGTTCAGGAACTTGTCATTAAGGGGGGATAGGCTCTAATGCCTCCTTCCTTCTCCTAACAGTGTCACTTTTGTAAATCCTTTAATCCTATCCCAAGTTGTTCTTAAGGGGGGATGTTAGGATATTTAGACACTTAGGAGTTAGTTAAGATCAACTTGTGTAATATATCCGTTAGAAAAAGTGTGTTTCTTTAGTATGCATTAGTATGCATTTGTAAATACTTAATTCGATGGTCACGATATGTTCCCGAAACAGAGTGATCCGACGGCTCAACTTCTCTTAGATCATACCTACCCTTGATTGGTGGCTTAACACCCGATTGGTCCATGATCTCTATTTAAAGAGCATGGAGGGTCATTGGAAATTTGATTGATTATGAGAAGCTCATTTGTAACTTTCTTTCTTTGCATAATAAATTGTCCCGTAGAAGCTATTTGGCCGAGGTCGTGGAGTGTTTCCCTCATGAGGGTTTAAACCATGTCAAAACATCGGTGTATCGATCTATGATCTGTTTGTGTGAAGTGGTTTCTTTAGGTGTTCGGTCTTTTGGGAGTACCCTATGTACCTGAACATGTTGGACTGAATCCCTAGTTCCGAAGGGAAGGATTGTCCATGATCCCTAGTTCAGAAAGGAAGGATCACCAGTGTTGTTGGACTGAATCCCTAGTTTCGAAAGGAAGGATTGTCCATGATCCCTAGTTACGAAAGGAAGGATCACCAGTGTTGTTGTACTAATCCCTAGTTCTGAAAGGAAGGATCACCGGAGTTAATGGACTGGGTCCCATAATTCCGAAAGGAAGGATTATCCATGATCCTGTAATTCCGAAAGGAAGGATTATCCATGATCCTGTAATTCCGAAA
Source organism: Larix kaempferi (assembly GCA_027924585.1). NCBI lineage: Eukaryota > Viridiplantae > Streptophyta > Pinopsida > Pinales > Pinaceae > Larix > Larix kaempferi. The sequence continues at coordinate 1,900,573 of BSBM01000617.1, read as the reverse complement.
GGAAGGATCACCTATGTTGAACTTGATCCCAAAATTTTGAAAGAAATGATCATATTGGTTGTTGATGCACCTGTTACCAAAGATTATGTTTCTCCAGCCTTGATCTGTTGACGATGATGATGTCATTCCAGCTTTATGTTGATGAGCCAACCTCGTGTTGTCATTGATGTTGTTGTTTCAGTATTTACTTACTGATGATTGATGTTGTTGTTTCAGTATTTATTTACTGATGATTGATGTTGTTGTTTCAGTGTTTACTTACTAATGATTGATGTTGTTCCAGTATTCATATACTAATGATGATGTTGTTCCAGCAAATTATTGTTGATGATGATGATACTTCAACTTTATACTGAAGAAGATGATGATGATACTTCAGCTCTGTGTTGAAGATAATGATGATGATGATACTTCAGCTATGTACTGAAGATGATGATGATGATAATTCAACTCTGTACTGAAGATGATGATGATGATACTTCAGCTCTTTATTGAATATGATGATGATGATACTTAAACTCTGTACTGAAGATGATGATGATGATACTTCAGCTCTACACTACAGATGATGATGTTCCAGCCCCATGCTACAGATGATGATGTTCCAGCCCCGTGTTGTAGATGATGGTGTTATAGCCTCGTGTTGCAGATGATGGATGTTCCATTCTCGTGTTGCAGATGATGATGTTCCAACACTACAGATGATGATGTTCCATTGCTGCAGATGATGATGTTCCAACATCGCGTTGCAGATGATGATGTTCCAGCTTCATGCTGCGGATAATGGTGTTCCAGCTTCGTGCTACGGATGATGATGTTCCAGCTCCATGCTGCAGATGTTGATGATGTTTCAGCAAGCTGCTCCAGGTGTTGATAATGATGTTGTTGAAGAACTTCCAATTATTTATAGATGTACCAACCAATGTTCCAGATGATGTTGTTGATGATGTTTCCTCCTCCCTCCTTCCGATTATGTTGTGTAGAGGCACACCTGTTGTTGTTGTTGTCAGTAGAATAACCTTCTTGTTAAGGGGGGGTGTTGAATTAATGTAACTTCGAAGAATATTCTACTTGTACTTTATTATTGCAACTCAGTCGGGGATGTTTTCCCCCCATTCGGGAATGTCATTATTATATTTGGTCATGTAAAATTCATGAGATAAAACCTCCATTGTAATTCGGGTCATTAGTACCCAAAAGAATGTAATATAAATATTAATTGAGTCTTTCTAGAGAGGTCGTCCCAGTCAAGTTAAGTGAGGCCGACCTAGTTAGGTTAATTGTCAAGTGAAAAGTACAGTATAAATAGAGGGAATCTTTCCCTCATTTGTACCATGCACTCACTCATGCATTGCGCATTAGAGGAGAGAAGAAGTTTGCGAAGGAGGAGGAGGATTGGCTTGGCTCTAGAATTTGGGTTTTTTTCTCTCTTATTTGAGAGAATTATTTTTGGGCATTGTACTTTGGCAATCTATATTGAGGAAGTTCTTGCTGGGTTTTCTTCCCCTTGAGGGTTTCCCAGGATATATTGGAGTGTACCTTGTGATTGTGTATCTTTCAGATCCTTGTTATGTTGCTATTGTGAAAATGTATTAAATTCTCATGAAGTTAGAATTTAGTCTTTAGTAGCATATAATCTTAACGTGTTCATGTTGTATTGAATTCCAAAATCCTTTGTCCTTGAGAGATACAGAAAGTACCCTTTTAGCTACATTTCAATGAATTTCTCTAGGTTCCTACATAATTAATATTGAAAGAATGTTTATTGAAAATGACAAGTCTATATGAGTGTTTGTTAAGTGGATTAAATTTCTAATCAATTCTCTATATATGGTACTATTGAGAAGTCTCCCCCTTCGAACTTTGGAAGTTTCAAGTTTTTTTACATGGGAGTAAGTGGAAGTTTATAATCCTCCAAACCCGACTTCTTCAATAATTATAATACATACTATTACTTCAAATCCAAGGTAGTAGTGAAGTAACCTAAATTAGTCGTTTCAAAACATGTTTTAAAATCCTAATTTACCTAAAAAATATGATCATCATTGTTCCTTATACAAGCAAATCATCAACATACATCACCAAAATGATTAAGTTATTTCCTTGAATTCGAATATACAAATTATCCTCTAACTCACTCCTTAAAAAACAATGAATATATGCATCCATTTTAGCATCCCAAGATCTCAAAACTTGTTTTAACCCATATAATGCCTTAACCAATCCCCACCATATAAAAGGGATATTTGAAGGGCATGAAGGAAGTCATGGCACCCTTGATATGCCCATTGAAACATAATGCATCAATAAAATAAAAACATAAGGGGCTAAAAATGTTTATTTTAAAAAGAGATGAAATGGGTTTAAATAATTATGACCAAATAGGAAATATCATAAATTGTAAATTGTAAATGGAATCAACTTGTGCATAAAAAAATGATTGAATTATTAAATTAATACTTACTGAACTCCAAGCGTCAAACAAATAGGACAAATGGAGAAATCAATGGAAACATTAAAGAGATAATCTAGGAAAGTAGATGAGGATAAATATTTAATAAATAAATGAAAAACTATGAATTAGTGTGCAAAGTGACACATGGGTGGGTGAATATTATGCATGTGAGAGACACATGGCAAGGGTCTCAAGGCTATAAAGGGAGGAGAAGAGCATGAATCTCACACACCTCTTTCCCTATTGTTGGATGACATAGATGATGTCAATTTTATTTTGGCAACTACTGAGAGTTTGGTTCGTTATTGTGTGAATGGAGTTGGGAACTCCTCAGTGCAATCTACACACTCTAACTATGTTAGTGGCCTTCTACCCATTCAACTCCATTGCGGCTTGGGGGTCCCTAGGGAATAAGAGTACCCTTAGGGAGTTGGTAGGGTGGTACCTAGTGGACATACAATGATTGTCAACTGAAGGAGGTGGACTTGCAAGGGAACTACGACACCCAACACCAATCGATAGTGAAAAATTGAGCTGAGTTTGATGTTGTGGATTCCAATCAAATCATTTTAAATTATCACTGATGTTCATGTTAAATTATTATTGATGTTCATTTTAAATTATTATTAATATTCATGTTCATTTTAAATTATTAAATATTGAGAGCCTCTACATTTGGTATAAGGGCTCACAAATAGCTTAAAGAAAATTAGGGCTCGCTAATAGCTTAAAAAAATTGTGTTCTTTTAACTGTTGTATAATATGTGATTCTCTTGTGTCCATCCAAATTTGTTGTTCAAGAAATATGTTTGAAATTAACATATTCGGTGTAGAAATATTATTCTCGTTTTTATTTATCATGTAATAACACCGGGAAAATAAAATAGATACTCATATTCCTAACAGGCCCTAACTTATTTATAATACTTGGGATCGATTTTAGAAGACCGTGGATACTCTATCATTAAATGGATTTTTTTTACATTATGTAAACAAATTTATGAAAGATCGTGCACGCTTTACTATTAATTCTAAGATCCAATGGGTGAATACCATGTTATTAAATTGAGTTCTTTAAATTTTGGAAACAACCTTATGAAAGTTGAAATCTGTGTAGGGTTTATTATTAACTTCTAAAAGCAAATAATTCTAGATTCGGTTTAATCAAATATGAGTTCCTTGCTGAATTAATTTCTGAGTAAAATTAAACCTGGAATTGATTTAAAAAATCATGTAGGCCTCTGTTGATTAGTTTCTGAAAATACTAAAACCTGGAATCGATTTGAGGAATCAAAGATCCTTGTTCGATTTATTGTTGTAGTAGATTAAATTGTTGTTGTTATAATTATGCAAAAGTATTAATATACTTTAGGAAGGTTCATGAGATGTGCAATAATATAAATCTCAGCCGCTAAGAATGAATTCCATATATAATATTCGCTGCAATCCGCCAATGGTTATTGAATGTATAATATTTGCTAAATAGTAACCAATAGCAATATACCTATCACCAGAATCAAATTACTACTTTTATTTTCAACCTTTACAAGTCTCTACATGCAAGCTAGACTGGTTATCCATTTGATTTCTCCTGTTGTGGGATAGGGGGCCATAAGGGCAAGGAGGCATAGGATTAAATTCTGGGTTGTAGATTCAATGTACATAGTTTCTAATAGAGATGTCCCTCATGTTGTGTGAAATTGTCATTTTATAATCTTCGTTATAGTATTCATGTTGAATGCATGAATGATTTAATATGGGATTGTGTGTATCGCCTGAAAGTGTTGAGAGAACAAGTCAGGACAAAAACTCGATTATTAGTTGAAATGGTACATTAATTTAACTGGATCTAATCATGGATGTTCATTTCTATTGATTGTAGTGGTGTTTTCACACTAGCACGTGCCAGAAGGCACCTACTAAGGGTTCTGCAAGACTTAGTAGAGTTTTAAAAAATAAACAGAAATTAAAAGTAACTAATCTAAGAGGCAAGCAAAGCTAAATGACAGTTAAAATAAATCTAAACTAACATATATTCTTCATTCAACTGATATTATTTTGGATCTCCTGGTAGGCCACTATCTCCATCGAGGTGAGAAATGAACACATAAGATGGTTCGGATATCGAGGAGATTTTTATAAGGATTTGATTTTTTATTTTTTAATTTGTTTATTTTTTATTTTTATATTTTTGGCTTTTGCCTTTGATTTTGTGCTTTTCACTTTTTTATTTTTTTCAAAATTGGGCTATCATAGTGTCGTGCCATTTCTTCTTTTTGTTTGAGTTATGAAAAGGAGAAACATACCAAAACAAGTTAGGGCAAGGTGGCTGATTTATTTCAAAATAATTGAGCAATTTTAATTTGCAAAATAGTTGTGTTAGCTAATGACTTATTTTTTTGTTTTTACCAAGGTCCAAAGGGTGGAAATGAAACATGGTAATGACGTATATGTGGAATGGGGAAAAAATATAAGTGTTAAACATTGATAAGTAAAATACATAAATAGATTTGATGATGAATCATTGAATGGTGTTCACAATTAACCAAAAAAACAAGTGTTGGATTGTTGGGATTGTGGTGCGATTGAAGGCTGTCTGGATTTGTTTATAGGTGAATCGCTGGAATTTTTCCTTTTGATTCTTCATGTAATAGGGTGTTCTTATTTCCGAACGTAAAAATAAATGAGTGGTGGTTGGATGGTTTTAACGCTTGGAATGTTCGGTGGTGGTAGATGGTTTTAACTAAATTGCAAGAGGCATGGAAAGATGACTTGACTTATAATTATAAGGATATCTACTTGTTTGGTGTAGCTCTTAATCTTCAGATCTTTAGCTACAAAACAATATACAATAAGTGGAAACATGCAAATACCAATAATATGCAAATGTAGATCAATCTAAAGTAGCGGTCAAAGAAGCCAATTCAAAAGATCTCACAACAATAATATTTTTATGGAAAGAATCTGTATTAATGTAAATATAATAAGTACATAGGGAGAGATTACAACTGAGCTTTGACATCGTAACTCCTTCCAAATTATCCTGTCCTCATAGATCCAAACTCTTGCCTAGTCCTAATGGATGAAAGGGAACCAACTCTAATGAAATTTCACCAGCATTTAATTTCTCTATATTTATCCTCCCTTAACCATAGAGAGGGGGTTTGTATTTATAGGCCTAAAGGGATAGGAGAGGTTGAGGATTTGTGGGAGAAGTTCAAGGGATCATCACAAAAGGTAAGGGGATCAAGTTCCACCCTCCCTAGTTCATAGGGATAAGCTTCCACGTAACCAAGGGTTCTAGAAGCTGCTCGAAGCTTCTATTTCTCCTTTTAAACCAACAACACCGCACTTTGTACATAGGAAACCCATGTCTTTGGATAGTGATATGCCTTGTCCAAAGGAATAAAGTATCACTGCCAAGCTTTTTCAATGTGTAGAGCAAATCACCACGGGTTTGACGCACATTGTCAACATGCAAGGTGCATCGGGGTGATGAGGTAACCACAATTCTTCTTTCAATCAATTGGCCTAAGTGCTTTAGGAATTAGGGAAAATTAAGGACACATAAATCATGATGACCATATTTTGGTGTAACAGATATTAGACAACAGGAATATATGCAAAAAGAGTCATAGAGTTACCAAACTTCTTGGGTAGAAGTTGAATCTCCATATATTCATCTCCGTTTCCCAACTATTGAGTGAAGATGCATCATAATCCTTTTTCATTTTTTAAGGAGTATTTGTACTCAAATTTTTCTTCCTTCCCCAATAACATCCATGCTATGTGACTCTGGATAGAGGGAAATCCTTATGAATACACATAATTCAGAATCATTCATATTTTATCAAATTCAAACTCTAGATTTCATTTTAACAAGTCTACCTCTTCCTAGTAATAACTAGACCCTTAAGTGATCAATAAAGTATATATTATGGGTTCTTTGACATAGCTCTTTTTCAAGGTTACTTTACTAAATCTATTAAGGCTTGCAAATCACTATAGTTTGTAGCTTGACATGGTGTTATAGAGGCTTAACTTTAAAGAATGTAACTCTTTCTAAGCTACTAGTTAATTACAAATCTCTCCCTCCATTATATGTTTGTATAATGCCTATAATCAACTAACCTTTTTAAGGGTTGTCTCTCCTCTAAATTTTGCGTGTATGTCAAACAAATGAGCAAATTTACAAGAGAATTGAGAACAGCGACAAAGCAAGTCCAGGCTCAAAACATGTTTGTCATATTAAAAAAGTATCTTTTGCTCAAGAATGGACCCCATTTACCATGGCTTGCCAAATTATATGTCCTTTCTATGGACCTCCAACTCCAAATAATTCAAAGAAACAATGTCTAATACCTAAATACACTGCCAAAAAACCTTGATTTGGTCCATTCCTGCCAGGAAAAATGAAAATTGTTTTGTGATCACCATCCCAACAAAAATTTCCGACGCAAAAATTCAAATATTGCTTAAAGAATTGCATAATGCCTTTATCTTTTGCTTGTAGAAGCACAAGAATACAAATGCAAAGCCAAAGAGTTAAATTTGTAGGCCTAATCTGCCACGATCCATAATTTGAACACTATGCTCGTCGCCATATCCATCTCCAATTGAAGAGATCAAATTTTTGAAGAAATTGATTAGGACTACATGGAAATAGAATTTCCAGCCACATCCATCGCTTGGGAGCTTTAAACCAGTGGCCAAATAATTTCCCACACTATATCTACTTCCGATATGTCTGTAACTGCTTTCAATATGTCCCAAAAGGAGAAGAACCCCAAACCAATCGAGGGTTCAAAACCCACTTGCACATCCCTTACTTCTCATTTTCCTGTTATCATTTACATTTGTTCTGTAAGTAAGAGTTTGTATTACCATCCTAAAAATACAAATACCGACTTCTTGAGTTTGGGCTACCAACATTGGAAAATTATCCCAAACTCAAACCAAATTCCAGAGAATTTCACCTCTTATAAGGCTCAAAAAGATTGAAATTTCATTGATTAACTAGATGACATCTTGGTTGTGTATAGAACCAAAAAGTAGACATATAGACTATGAAAACTTAGAGGCCTACAATACATGTTATAGTTGATTCATCTGAGAATCAAGAAAAAAGAAGGATAGCAAACTAAAGTGTTAAAATAACCTGCATGAGATAGAAAATTATCAGTCTAAATGTGCTTCTTTGTTCCAGCAGGGTCATCCCTATGCCTCTACTCCAAGTGTGTTGGCACGGGTCCAGAGCGCACAAAGTGCAGAACCAACAGTGGTAGAAGGGTCATCGACAGAAGCAAAGGACCGGTCGCGAATGATAAAAGAGCTGACAAAATTAGAAGAGTTGGTTAAATTAGTTAGTTATGGGTCAATCGAACCATTTTGTAACGGCCATGTGTGCCTATAAATAGAAGTTCAATTGTAATCCCAAGGGAATCTATCTTTGCAGCGGAATATCGATGATCTAGATCTATCATATTGTGTCTTTGTCTTCGACAATTTTGATCTGTGTATGCAAAATTGAGTTGAGTCGCGTTTTGTTTGAGTTTGGAACTGGTTCTGCGAGGTGTATTCCACAATGTATGAGATGATTTGATGAATGAAAATGATTGATTATGCGATACCTCTGTCTCTCCCTTTGATGTCGTAGTGCAATTGAATATGAATTATTGCAGGGTGTGGCGACTCAATGTGTTGTATGATTGAAATCATGGTTATATATCTCAGATCTCTTGATTATGCTTTGATAAAGTGTCATTTTGTCGATCTGGTTAACTTGTTGATTGTGAGATAGTTATGTTTGATGTGAATGAGGGTTATGTCGATCTCCGAGTTAAGTAGATCTGGTTCGACAGTATGATGTTTTGATGTGATTATGAATCCCTGGTTTCTGTTGCGAATAAGTGTGAAATTGATGCATGTCTTCTTAAAAATTTGGAAACTTGGTTCCTGCAGCCCCCTTAGATATCTTGGGTGAGACTTCACTCGCTTCGCGGGTGTTGCTGGAAGGGGTAAAACCTTTATGGACCGATGTCTATGGGATTTGGTGTCGATGTTTGTTGACAGTGATGCGAAGTGAACCCCTGTCAATAGAGTTGTGTCAACAAATGGTTTCATTGTCGGGAACATAGTGTGGAAAGAGAGAGGACATGTTGTGGCATCCGATGAAACAGAAGATTCAAGACTGGTTCGATAAGAAGACATGAGAATTCGCCGAAGAAGAAAATCAGAACCTTGGATGGTCGACAAGCGAATGGTGGCAAAATTATATCTACTCTGATACCCACAAAGTATTTCTCTGCGAATTTTCGATCTTGCTGCATGACTGGTTGGCGCAACTAACTTTTCAGAAGAAGAATTTCCAAGGGGGTGAACCCGAGCACTGGACCCCGAAATTGATCTAGCAGTTGAAGAGGGTCAACAATAAGGCTTCAAGGGATGTCGACATCTGGGTAGATAGCATTCTAGAAGGACACATCACTGAGTTCGTTGTCAACATAGTCAAATCCTACAATGACACAAAGAGGAAATTCTTTAAAGTGCCCAGAGGAAGGTATTTTTTGTCACTGCAGTTGTGGATTAAGATGCCCATTTGCGAAAAGGGGATTTTGAAGATGAACTCCGACGAGTAAATATCTGGTGTGCATAGGCTGTGGGTACTGCACAGATGGAGGTTTGATGGAATGATGCGGGTTAGATGGATATGAACTACGACAAAATTGAGAGGTAATTCGAGGAAGATTGTGGTCGCCTACGAAGTGGGGTGAGGTTCCGTCCAGAAAAGAAGAGGAGAACTGAGATAGAGAGAGAGTCTCCCGGTGTGACCAGAACAGAAAACTATGAAATGGGACCACAAGGGACTAAGTGACCCTACAATGACGAAGGGAAAGACTAGGATACCCCTAAACCTAAGGAAGGACAAACCCAAAGCTACAACATACCCACAACTCTGTGCACTTCGCCAAACTTTGTTGGAATAAATACAAGTTCTTCGAAGGATTGTCATGCATGTCAAAATAGTGGTAACAGTAGCCGATCAACTAATACTGGTAGAATACCAAGGATGGAAGGTGACGATGTAAAGTTTCCTTTGTTTTAGGGTAACGGGACTGAGGATCCTGAACAGTATTGGTTTTTGTGCGAAGCGATATGGACAGCTAAACAAGTACAAGATGAAGAAATTAAGAAAGGTCAGTTGGCGACGAATTTTAGGGGCTGTGCGCTAGATTAGTATATGAAGTTTGTGCAAGTACCTTCAGGGAATCCACAGAAGACCCTAGCAGAAATTAGGGCTGCAGTGATCAACGAATTTAAGAAACCAAATTCAGAGTCACAATATATTACAAAGTTCAAGGAAATAAAGCAATTCCCGAATGAATCAGTATGGGATTTCGATCAGAGATTCAAAACTCTAATGGATAAGTTCAGTTTTGGAATGAGAGACGTACAACATAAAGAATGGTTCATCGCAAGATTGGTACCACACATTTAAATGTCACTGATGCAGCAGAAGATTGTATCCCAAGCGGAAGCTCTGGAAATTGTGATGAAGCTTGAGGCTTCACCGATCGATGAGACTGGGATTGGCATGAGCCAAATCCAGTCGCAACTGGAAAACTTGACTATCCAACTGTAGGATATCAAGAAGGGGAAAGAAGTTATCGAAGAAGTATCGTGCACTCGATGTAAGTCTAAAGGACACCACAAGGATCAGTGTCCCGAGTTCCGCAAATATTTACAGGCCGGTGCACCAAATACACTCAACTAAGGAGGAATGTCATGGTGCAGAATCTGTCAAACAAGAGGGCCTCACTCCAAAGAGTGTGTGTAGTTACAGAAGTTTGTGTCGAAGCTGGATAATATTTTTTGTAATTTTTTTCGATCGGTCGAACATGAGGAAAAAGACTACAGAGCATATGATATGCTCCAAGAAAGAACTGCGGATAAATATTTCATGAAGGGAGAAGAACAATGACAGGAAGAAAGACTCCAACTGTAGCTAAAGTATAATCAACCATAGCCGTAGTATACCCAACTGCAATATAATCCACCGCAGCCGCAGTATAGTTAACCTCCGTTACAGTACAATTAACAGCAGTATACTCCACCACCATAAACTTAGCGGCAGTTCAATACGCAACTAGGAGGATTCAGTGGAGGATTTCTTGGTGGCCTCAATGGAGGCTTTGGTCACAGAGGAATTCCTGGTTGAGGTCGAGGAATAGTTACATGTTACAATTGTGGAGTAGTTGGACACTTTCGGAGGGATTTCTCGGTTCCAGTAACGCAGTGTACTTATTTTAATGTAGTCGATCACACTGTCAAAGACTATCCACAGCTCATTGCGAAGTGGCATACTAAGAACACACCACAACCAAAACGAAAACCGCATCCGAATCCGAACCAGAATCAGAATCCTAATCCAAATGTACAGAAGATATCAGCTAAAATAAGGTGTCAACCAGTGAATGTCGCAGTAGTAACCAGAGGAGGGGTTGCGACAGGAGAGGATAGACCATTGACAAATGTTCGGCCTACAAATCGGAAGCAAGTAAGGTTCGATGTTGAGGCAAAAAAATAGACCTTTTTGGAGGCCCAATATGCACTAATAAAGAATCAAGGTAAGTCACTGATTATAGTCCAGAAAGAACCTGTTTTTTAGATGCCACCAATCTTTGACATGACCAATTTGTAGAGGAAAACAGGGAAGGTTAGTACACTAAAAACATTTCTAGAAATTTGCTTGGCATTGGAGAAGGACCAAGATGCATTGAAAAAAATAGATATTTTCTTGCGTTGACAAGAGGAAGGACAACATGACTGCACAATCAACCGAGTGAAGAGAAAGAAAACGGGAAGAGAGATGAGAATGAATGCTCAGATTAGCGCATATGATGTAGACGCTATCATCTTGGATTTAGGATCATATGTAAACATATTAACCAAACAAATATGGGAAATGATGGGGAAACCGCAGTTGGTATGGTCCCTTGTGCAACTTTGGTTGGCAGATCAGAGCAAAGTTACGCCAATTGATTGATTGCCTCATCTACCTGTTGAAATAGAAGGCCTGAAGACTTATGCAGAATTCGATGTCATAGAGATAATCGACAATACCGAACCGTATCCCGAGCTGCTGGGAATAGACTGGGAAACGGAAAATATAGAGGTCATCAATTTCAAAAAGAGGACAATGTATTTTGAGAATCACGACATGAGGGTTGTTTCCCCATTAGATCCACATACATGGAAGGGATATGTCGAACCAAGGTGAGACGGATTTATAGAAGGATGGGACAACATCTACAATATTTCAAAATATTACACCAATCCTACTACCGATGGAGAATTGGGATGGAGAAGCATTAGCTTGGCGTCATCAGATTCTGATGAGGCGCTAGAAAATTGGTAGAATCGGTTGCACGAAGTATCATTTAGGAATTGTGCACAAATCACTAATTCGATGAGATGGGTAGCGACATAAATATGTGACTTGCCGACGTATGAAGGATTGACTAACTTGGAAAACTTCATCAATGAATTCGAAGACAGGGTATCAGGACCACAACGCCTGCTGGCACTCAAAGAAGCATTGAAGGCTACTCCAGCAAGATTGTGGGTAGCACATAAGTCATCAATAGCAAACTGGCCACTTTGTCGATGGTTAATGGAATTCAGGTTTGGGGAAGATGAATGCTACAAAGGGAAGAAGTATGATGGGAGAGGTGATCCAAGGGATCATTTGGGAGAATTTAGATTATATGGGGAATGAGGCCAAAGAAGGAATTGGTTCATGTGTTTATCCATATGCTAAATGAGGTGCCGCAAAGCTAGTACATCGCAGCAGAACTGTGACGAGAAATGATAACATGGGAGGAATTGAATACTAGTTTTAGTCGCACTTTTAGCTTCGCAGATGAGAACCCTTTTATCCATAGTGCACTACAGGAAATTCGCGAAAAGGTATTAGAGATAGTCCCAATTGAATGACCAATGGGACCACAATGTACAGCAACACCACAAATTTTAATGGAATGTTACAACGTGTCGGGAGGAGTTGATGAAGAGGAGAATCCTAGAGACGTTTATGTCCCAGAATCGGAAGGAAGCCACGATATTAGAGCACCAAAGGTGCCATTCGACAAGTTCAAGTAGACATTGAAGATAAAAAAGATAAACATTGGGACAACGAAGAATCCAAAGTTCGTTAGTATTGGAAACTATTGGGATGATTCGACAATTGCAAAAGTTATCGACCTACTACACGAGTTCCAGGACTTGTTCCCAATGAAATTCTCAGAGATGAAGGGTATTTCTAGAGACCTGGGTGAGATGAATATCCCTCTAAAACCTTATGTGAAACTAGTGAAGCAGTGACCCTACATGTTGAATCCTAGATACAAAGAGCGCGTAAAAGCGAAGATAGAGTGAATGATGGATGCAGGGATTATTGAACCTGTCGAAGAATTTGAGTGGATCAATCCAATGGTCTTCCAAGATAAACAAACTGGTGAAATTTGAATTTCTATCGATTTGAAGAAGTTGAACGACGCATGCCCGCATGACCCATTTCCTACACCATTTACCGACGAAGTGCTTGAAGGTGTTGGAGGACAAGAAGTATACTTGTTTACAGATGGATTATCAGGGTACCACTAGATCAAGATTGCGAAGGAAGACTGACATAAAACCACCTTCGTAACAGAATGGGGTTGTTTTCAGTACACGGTGATGCCTTTTGGTCTCAAGAATGCTCCTACAATATTTTCCAGATTAGTTATTGTTGCGTTTAAGGACTTCATCCATAAGTTTTTAGCAGTATATATGGATGACTGGACCATGTATGGATTAGTGAAAGATCATGTCACAAACCTTAGGTTGATGCTGGAAATATGTCGACAATACCAAATTTTGCTAAATCTAAAGAAATGTATATTTTGTGCACCGTTTGGCATCTTGTTGGGACACATCGTGTGTAGGGCAAGTATGTTGGTTGACCCAAAAATATTGCAATCATTGTCGACTTTCTAGCACCGACGATAGTAAAACAAACAAGAGCGATGTTGGGTCATATAGGGTATTACAGGAATTTTATAAGGGGATATGCAGCGATTACAGCGCCGATGGAGAAGTTATTGAAGAAGGATGCAAAGTTTGAGTGGAATGATGAATGCCAGAAAAGTCTCGACATCCTAAAAGAGAAGATGGTCGATGCACTGATATTGGTATTTCCTGACTGGAAAAAGGAATTCCATGTCCATGTAGACACTTCATCAATAGCGCTAGGAGTAATATTGGCTCATCCAGGAGAAGGATCGATTGACCACCCGATCGCGTTTTCAAGTCGGAAGTTGTCTACTACGGAGAAGAATTACACGACGACAGAAAGAGAAGGCTTGGCGATGGTATACGCCTTGTAGAAGTTTCGACATTATCTGTTAGGAGGACATTTCAAAATGTTTACCAACCACTCAGCATTGAAATACTTGCTCAATAATCCTGTGTTTGGGGGGACGATTTATCGATGGTTGTTACTATTCCAAGAATTTGATTTCAAAATAATTGTGAATCCTAGGAGAATGAATGTAGGACTAGATCATCTGTCACATATTAAATCAGGTGAAGAACCAAGTAGAATTGATGAAGGATTACATGATGTGCAGCTATTTAGAATTGGAATGGTCGACGACCATTATGAGAAAATTGTTCAATTTTTGGCAACAGGGAAAGCACCTAAGGAATTCACCACCAGCCAGAAGAAGCAGTTAGTTGTCAAGGTCGCTGGTTTACAATTGATCACAGGAGAATTGTACAAGATGGGACCGGATGAAGTTCTACGTCGATATGTCGTTTTGCATGAACAAGAAAGAGTGTTGGAGGAAGCACACGATGGGATCGCAAGAGGACATTATGGAGGGCATGCAACCACCAAAAAAATAGTCAGAGCAGGATTATGGTGGCCAAAAGTAAATGGGGATGCAACAGATTATGCTAAGAGTTGCGATGTATGTCAAAGAACAAGAAAATCGTAGCGAAGAGATGAGATGCCACTAGTACCGCAGTTAACACTACAACCCTTTGACAAGTGGGAAGTAGATTTTGTGGGACCAATTAACCCACCAGGAAAAAGAATAAGTGTGAGATAAATCATCACCGTGACTGATTACTTAACAAGATCGGCAGAAGCAGCACCAGTAAAGGATCGCACGGCTGCGACAACAGCAAGGTTCCTCTTTGACAACGTGGTCACCAGATTTAGGTGTCCAAAAATATTGATGAGCGACCAAGGGAACCATTTCATCGATCATACAATCAGAGAGATGACGAAGGAATTCCATATTCAACATCGAAGGAGTACTCCATATCACCCACAAGCGAATGGGGTAGTCGAAACGCTAAACAAAATATTTGAAAATGCGATCACCAAGGTATGCAACACAAACCGCAATGATTGGGATTTGAATATCCCTACGATATTATGGGCATACAAAACGACATGCAAGAGATTGACAGGTCAGGCACCTTTCAAATTGGTATACGGAAAAGAAGTAGTGATTCCAATGGAGGATATTGTCCCAAGTATTCGCATAGCAGTGGCGACAGGAATGAGCGATGATGGAGCCATCGAGGAAAGATTGGCGCAACTTCTACAACTCAAAGAGGATCGCTTTATCGCAGGATTTCATCAGCAGGTAGAGAAGGATCGACAGAAGGAATGGCATGATCGCCATGTCAAGGAAATGCATTTTCATTGTGGAGATATGGTTCTCCTATATGATAGTGAGTTTGCGAAGCACCCAGGTAAGCTACAAATGCATTGGCTTGGTCCTTATAAATATGTGGTATTATGTGATGTAATTCCTATGGATGTATGCCATATGCTCTTAGGAAGGCCATGGCAATATGACAGAAAGGTTGTTCATGATGGAAGGAGAAACACTTATTCTCTGGAAAAGGATGGAAAGGGACATGTAATGCTACCTTTCAAGGATGAAGCATCTCAAGAAGATACCAGACCTAATATTTTGTTGATGACTGTGAAAGAGTTGATACAAGAAATCAAGAAGGAAGAGGAGCTACATTTTTCCCTTATTGGAAAGCCAAAGGTAATTTTGAATTCTACAAATTTAGATGATTTTCCTACTGAAGTTAGAATTTTTTTTTATGATTTTGCTGATACTATTGTGGATGAGTTACCAAATTCTTTATCTCCTATGAGAAGTATTAGTCATCATATTGACTTAATACCCGGTGCAAGCTTACCCAATAAGGAATCCTATAGACTGAACCCTCAAGAGAATGAAGAGATTAAACATCAGGTACATGAGTTACTGGATAAATGATTAGTGAAAGAAAGTTTGATTCCTTATGCAGTGCCCACATTGATTAGCCCAAATAAATATGGTGCATGGCATATGTGTATTGATTTCTGAGCAATCAATAAGATCACAATCAGGTACAAATTTCCTTTACCCCGCATTGATGATTTCATGGATTGCTTGAGTGGGTCAAAGTATTTTTCAAAGATAGACTTGAAGAGTGGTTATCATCAAATAAGAATTAGAGAGGGGGATGAAAGGAAAACTGCATTCAAGACTAATAATGGATTGTATGAATGCTTAGTAATGCCCTTTGGACTTACTAATGCACCTAGTACTTTTATGATATTAATGAATGAGGTCTTGAAGGAATACACTGGAAAGTTTGTGATAGTGTACCTAGTTGATATTCTGATCTTCAGTTAGAGTATGGAAGAACATATGAGACATCTCAAATTGGTGTTGGATACCCTACAGAAGGAAAAACTACTAATAAATTTGAAAAAGTGTAGTTTCATGAAGAAAGAGTTTATTTGTTTTGGTTTTGTAGTCTCAAAAGAAGGGTTAAAGATGGATCCAGAAAAGATACAGGCAATTCTCAATTGGCCAATTCCGAAGAGTTCTTTTGAGAACATAAGTTTTCATCGTATTGGAAGTTTTTATAGAAAATTCATCAGGAATTTTTGTCGAATTTGTGCACCCATAATAGACACCTTCAGGGAAAGAAGACAACCTTTCAAGTGGACAGAGGCGGCTGATAGAAATTTCAATCTGTTGAAAAAGAAGATCACTGAGAAGCATATTTTGGCTTTACCAAGTTTTGACAAGGTTTTTCAAGTTGAGACAGATGCTAGTGGGATAGAAATAGGAGCTATTTCGAGTCAAGAATAGAGACCGGTAGCATATTTCAATGAGAATTTAAATGAAGCAAAACAAAAGTATTCCTCGTATGACAAGGAATTGTATGATGTTGTGCAAGCTCTTAAGAAGTGGAGGAATGACTTGATGCCCAAAGATTTTATATTATATTCAGATAATCATGCTTTGCAATTCATAAATAGTTGCTACAATATATGAAAAGGTTTAATGACTACATGGATTGGAGATAGTTGCTACAATTCATATGTAGTCATTGGAGATACTGAAAGTACCCTTTTAGCTACATTTCAATGAATTTCTCTAGGTTCCTACATAATTAATATTGAAAGAATGTTGACTGAAAATGACAAGTCTTTATGAGTGTTTGTTAAGTAGATTAAATTTCTAATCAATTCTCCATGTATGGTATTATTGAGAAGTTCCCCCTTTCAAACTTGAAACTTTGGAAGTTTCAAGTTTTATTACATGGGAGTAAGTGCAAGTTTATAATCCTCCAAACCCGACTTCTTCAATAATTCTAATACATACTTAGATTGGGAAATAAATATTCTCCTGTCTTTTTTTATTACTTCAAATCCAAGGTAGTATTGAAGTAACCTAAATTAGTCATTTCAAAACATGTTTTAAAATCCTACTTTACCTAAAAAATATGATCATCATTTTTCCTCATACAAGCAAATCATCAACAAACATCACCAAATTGATTAAGTTATTTCCTTGAATTCGAATATACAAATTATCCTCTAACTCTCCATAAAAAACAATGAATATATGCATCCATTTTAGCATACCAAGCTCTCGAAACTTGTTTTCACCCATATAATGCCTTAACTAATATGCACACTTTGGCTTCTTGTCCTAGAATTTGAAAACCTAGAGTTTGAGTCATATATACTTCCTCTTATAAATCACCAATGACAAATGCATTTTTACAACCATTTATAAATTTTGTGCCACTAACGTAAGAACCGCCCTAATAGTGTTCCACTTAGCTATTGGAGCGAAGGTTTCTTCATAATCAATCCCTGTTTTTCCTTAGAAAAACCCTTTGCCACTAGTCTAGCCTTAAATTTATCATCTTCATAATTAGGCTTATATTTTATTATGTAAACCCCTTTGCAACCAATGAGTTTTATGTGTGGAGGACAATAAATAATTTTCCAATTATTATTCTTAGTCATTTCCTCATATTCACTTTCCATCACTTTCCTCAATTTTTTTTTTCTATGGCCTCAACAATGTTTAGTTGCCACATTCATCGCAATATCAAATTTATTTTGACCCAATGTAGAACTCCTAGTACTTGTGGCACAACCCAAGAGAACAACCAATTTTTCCTCGTTGGTCCCTAGCCAATATGTGGCACCACCCATCTTTCAGCACAAATATTTGGCCACGCACACTTACTTGATAATGGACTACACCTTTTCACTCAAGGAATATCGATACCTTCATCTTGAGCATCCTATCACTTGGACCTGTTATGCCCAACGACCTTGCCCAACCTACACTTGGAATTATTATTAAGTGTCTTTTACTTGGTTATAGTTATCATGTTATGTTACTTATCCCTCCATGCCATAAACACATGCACAAGAACAACACATATATGTGTGGTGCCCAAACCGGGCTCTGGAAAAAAAATTTTATTAAGGTGTGCAAAGAATGATATAATGGAGATGCAAAGCACGAGTTCAACACCTTCTTGTGGATACCTTACAACCAACAACTATGCATGGGAAGATGGGAAAACTTTGGTTCTGGATACCAACACACTATGTGATCCCATTTCTAATGACTTGACTCTATCAAAGTTTCTAACTACTCCCAATGCTACTATGCTAATGGTCACATTGTCTCTTAATGCCACTTTCCACCCATGATATCATTACCAGTATGCTTTGTTGTCTCTAACAAGTCTTCCCACACAACACATGCCATCAACATTTTAGGGTCACCTACCACAACATTACTCCATTAGAAATCTTGTTCCCTTATCCTTTTCCATGGAGAGTCTTCCCATGGAAACCCTTTAACCCATAACTACTCCCTGTAAGACTTGGGCACTTTACCTCCTTCTTCCAATAGTTCTCTTTGATTTCTTGTCCCATACCTTAGGCCTTTATCACCTCCTTCCTTACTCTCTAGCATGTCTCAATTCACATGCTTGGATTCCTTTGTCTCAAGTGCATCCAACTAATATATATGAGGCATATTCCTCATAAGTGGGCATCCAAGCTAAGGGATGTGGTGTTTAGGAAACACCAAGGAAAGTGGGTGCTCTCTCGACAATCAGGTCGAAGGCCCATCAATAAATATGCCAACATAATTTATAGCACTTGGGCACTACTCCCGGTGCCCCTCTTGGTTGCAGCTACATTGGGTGTTCCACGCTACTAGTTGTTTTGTATATTCTTTGACATGTGCTCAAGCCCCTTTGTCCACAAACCCGAGTCTCATACTAATGGTGTCCACATATGCCCAATGTGATGTGCAATTTTTTTCCCCTCATAGGGGTGTCTTACCACCATGTCTTGGGAAAATTGACCCAATGGAATCTCTTCCAATTTGCTTCTTGTCAAATCCTTCTCTGTCGAAGGATTTTCCAACTATTGAAGTGCCTTGTCGATGCTCCTGTTGTCGAATCCTTGCCAACACATCGATTCCTCTTGGTTGCATTCCCCACTATTGAAATATCCATTCTCATGCCCATTCCATCACTACTCGATGTTTCCCTGTGTGCTACTGGATGTTCCCATATGCACCAATCCATCTCTTGGTCGTGGAAGTTATGTTGGTTTCCCATGCACCCAAGCTCTTCAATGGGTGAGTGAGTGTGGGTTGATCACCTATCCATGGCAAGGAAATTACATCCTACCCCACTCAAATATGTTTTCATCCTCGAAAAATTCACAAGATTTCATGTCTACCTCATGAATGTGCCTTTCATATTGTCCTTGGTACCATTTCTCGGCACGCTAGGATCTTCTAACTAGCTTGACTCAACCTTATGTCGGAAGGCTAAGTCATGCCAATCACTATTGGACATCTTGGACTCTCTGCCAAATCCTTCATCAACCCCCTTTTACATTCTCATGCATACTACTAGCCATCATTCCATGGACTTAGTTGAGTGATTAGTCCAACCGTCACACCCAAACAATGAAAATGCACTTTGGCATGCTTGAAGGTGTCAATTTTGGTTGTGCTCTATTTTATCTATGCAACCTCTTCTTGGTAAAAGTAGATACCACTACCTTCACATGTCAATATTACAACTATTCGTGACATTTTACCTATTTTATACCAAGGCACCAATAGCATGGCACCCCCATGCCCAGTGCCCATATACCGAATAGTGGGTTTCTAAAGTGATGTAACTTAAGTTGAAAGGGAGCATGCAACTAGAGCTATTGATTACATGACTTTCACTTTATTCTTTACTAAGTCCTTTGTTCACGCACTTTATTTTCCATCGTTGCTTGGTTGTCGAAAGACTCGATCTATTGTCGACAATGGTCCCTTTCCTACCTTTCCTACTTCCCATGTTTCCTCCTAGCTCGCCTCTTTTTTGAATTGCTAAACCTTTGAATCAACAGTTGAGCCTCTTCCACAACTTTGTCTATGTTATGTTATCCAACCAAAACATGGTCTACATAATTTTGTTCTAGTGTAATTTTGTCATCATAAAGGATGCTCATTATAATCCCAAGTCTACCGCACTTACCTTCAATAGGGTTGTTTTCTAGAAGCATCTAGTGTTTATTACGCCCAACACTTGGGTTGTCTTCACCAAATGACTTAGAAATATCTTGGATTTCCTTCTTTAATGTACTACTCAATGTGCAGCAAGTTTCCATCCAAATTCTCATACAAGCTTTTCCATTCCTTGCACCTAAGGTATTTTAGTGCTTGTTCTTACTTCATACATTGACTATTATACCATGCTATTATTTGAGGGCATTCAATTATGAATGACCCGATTTTGTGTGGAAATGCCTTGGCATTGGAACTTGAAGAACTAGATCATTTATGAATAAATTGAATGTTTAAAGTTATTGCTTCTGAATGAGAAGAATGATGGTAATCAAATGTTTACGTTTCCATAAAATTTATAAAATGATAGTTAGCTAAATGCAGTTATGTTTATGCATTATGTATCATGTGCTTTGATGGGTTGTTAAGTGTGATAGGGAAAGACATGTGCATATAATGCATGGTTGCATCAATACTGTGCAGACTCCGTATTGAGTAGGGTATCCATGTTAGGTGACGTTTACATTATACAATTTAATGTATTATATTGTATGCTTATAATTATTTGATGCATGTGGTGTGTTCACGTGCAAGTGAAAGATCACAATTTCCAATCAGTCCACATAAAGATAATGGATTTGAATCGAGAAGAGATGCCAGTAATACTAGCGATTTATTCCATGTGATGGGTTGAAAAGAGAGAGAGAGAGAGAGAGAGAGAGAGACTTTGTCCCACAAAGTGAATGTTTTCGTGAGGGTACGCCATGGACTAGGTCACTCACAAGGATCTATTGGGAGGAACGCAATAAGGACATAGCCTTATTCCCCAATAACCATGAGTCTCTCAGTAGGGTCGACAAGACTAAGTTAACATG
The DNA here is from genome assembly GCA_027924585.1 of Larix kaempferi. Taxonomy (NCBI): domain Eukaryota; kingdom Viridiplantae; phylum Streptophyta; class Pinopsida; order Pinales; family Pinaceae; genus Larix; species Larix kaempferi. Next base: position 1,879,283 of record BSBM01000617.1, on the reverse strand, counting down.
GTCTCATCCATCGCGCCAATCCCCACCATATAAAATGGATATTTGAAGGGCATTATGGAATTCATGGAACCCTTAATGTTCCCATTGAAACACAATGATCCAGATGGATATTGGTGACCACCCTCCTATTCCACCGGCTCAAAACAGTTTCTCATTTTGGCAATTTTCTAGTAATTTTTCTACGGTTTTTCAGGTCCCAAACTTTTGGGGCCGTTTTGAGGCCCTAAATGACGTTTTTTGGCGAAATGGTGGGCCAAATGGTTTCCAATTTCATACATTTGGCCCTAGTTGAAAGTTGTAAATCTCAGATAGACCTTTCCAACAGGCTACCAATCGCCCCAAACGGAGATCGTATGCAAACGTTATGACCCCGGGAAGTTGATTGTTATACTAACCACCTTGGGGCCGCAAAATTTATGACAGTTCATCTTCTAGGGTTACGTTTTTGGATGTTTGGGATTCTTTCCCTCATGCTTATGATAAATAGGCCCTTTTGGCCTCTTTTTGTATTCATCTTGGCACAGATGAGCATAGCGGCCACATCTCTTCTCAGATATAGCTACCACCATTCTAGTTGTTGTATTTTACAGTCTGTTCTATTTCTGCTATTTAATAGAATATGTGTTTACTGTATCATTGTGTTCTTTGCAATATATATTTGTATATGATTCTGTATATGCTCTTTTATTTCATTCCCACATAAATCCATATCAATGGTATCAGAGCAATCTTCTCTTTGATTGTTTCTCAGTGCATGTCCCCGACGAGGTCAGGATATAGAGAGTTGGGTCTCGAACTAGTTTCACTTGGGGAAGATCACTCTCGCCGCCCCAAACAGCCTCCCATGGCAGAAGAAAAGAGAGACGACGGAGCAGGAGATCCTATCAAGTTTTTTCTCTAGGAATCCCTCGTGCGACAGAGGAATGAGATGATGGATAATTTCTCCCATATCCTTCAATGCATGCCAACGACGGCAAATAATCCTTCAACGAGTATCCATTTCAGAGATGTGACTCCCTTCAAGGTACAAGTTAACTTTTATATCCCTTTATTTGAAGGTCAGATCGATGCTGATGCCTTAGACAAATGATTAAATCTACTGGAAGGGTATTTTTCTATCGACAATTTTTCCAACAGGGAAAAGATCACCTTTGCGCTCCTCAAGGCTGTCCCCCGTGTCAAAAATTGGTGGGAAACTTATTGTGAGAAAAACTCATCAGACGAGTCTGGATTATTTGATGCCAATCCCACTTGGGCCTCTTTTATAGATGTCATCAACGAACAATATTACCCTTTGGGAAACTATGATGACCAGTACACAAAATGAACCATTCTACGTCAAGAGAGGGACCAAACGATGTTGGAGTACACCAACAACTTTCATACCTTGCGCACAAATATGCGTATCAAAGACTCCAAGCGGCACCTAATACTGAAATATCGTAGTGGCCTACACCGATACATATGAAAAGAGATGGATTTCTTGGACATATCTTCACTCGGATCCGCCTATCGATATGTTGTTAAAATTGAGCAGAATTTTCAGCAAAAGAACAAGCGTGACTTCGAACCTCCGTAGAAGCAGGGCAAGGGAAACTCTGGCTCACAGAACAGAGACAACCAGTCCCAACCACAAGCGAAGAAAGGTAACGAAAAGAAAAATAAGGACACTAGGAAGTGGTGCGAATTCCACAAAATCCCTTGGCACAACACTGATGAATGTCGCTCAAAACAATCATTGCTGGCTGAGATCAGAGTTTCAGAATCATATCCCAGTTCCGATTCAGATTCAGAGCCTAATGTCACAGCTGCAAACAAAGGGAAGTAGATCATTGATGCAGAACCCTGTGTAACTGTTTCTACCACACAGATTCAACCAAAGGAACCTGAAGAGTCAGAGGCAGAAGAGCGCCTCTTCCACTCACAGATGTGGGTGAAGGGAATTCCCCTAGATTTTGTTGTGGACAGCAACAGCCAAAAGATCCTAATATCGGCAGAAGTTATCAAGAGATTGGAGCTACCAATAACACCACACCCACAACCATACACCATTGGTTAGCTAAGCCAAGGACGAGGGATTCACGTCAGTCATCAATGTCTCCTACCATATGGCATCAAGCCCTTCAAAAATGAGGTATTGTGTGATGTGGCTCCACTTGAAGTATGTGATGTTCTTTTAGGACAACCATATATGTGGAAGCGTCATGCTGTATATGAATCACGACTTCACAGTTTCATTGTCACTTTGGGAGGACAACTCTATCGGATACCAGAGATAGTTGCACCTACCCCAACCAAGCAGGGTAGGAAGATAATCTCCCACACTGGGAAATTTTCCCTATTCGCAATTTCTATTAATGGATAACATCATATCGCAGAGACATCCACAGCATCTGCACATTATCCCTCTACTCAGTAGAAGCAAGAAGAACACAAAGTCAGTGCAACATCGCCTATTCGAGTACCTCTATAGTGCAAGGCCACGCATTCAAGGTGCTCCTCCAAAAAGAAACCATCCACACCGGTGCAACCCAAGGATACCACGACAACCAAAACTATTGAACAGCTCCAGTGCAACTATCAACAACAATTACAACCCTCTACAGATGTCAAAGTAAGGCAGCCTTTTCACTTCAGCAAACACTACACCAGGAGCTCAACTCAACAGACAGTTTGACATATGATAAGGGATTTGATGCAATGGAAACCATTGCTTCCTAAGGGGGGAGGAATGATCCAGATGGATATTGGTGGCCACCCACCTATTCCACTGGCTCAAAACAGTTTCCCATTTTGGCAATTTTCTAGTAATTTTTCTATGGTTTTTCAGGTCCCAAACTTTCGGGGCCATTTTGAGGCCCTTAACGACGTTTTTTGGTGATTTGGAGGGGCATGTGGTTTTTAATTGTATGCATTTTTCCCCAGTAAAAAGTTGTAAATCTCTAATAGACCTTTCCAACGGGTTACCGAGCGCCCCAAACGGAGATCGTATGCAAAAGTTATGACCCCAGGAAGTTGACTGTTGAACTAACCACCTTAGGGCTGCAAACTTTATGATGGTTCATCTTCTAGGGTTAGGCTTTTGGATGTTTGGGATTCTTTCGCTCATGCTTATAATAAATAGGCCCTTTCAGCCTCTTTTTGTATTCAGCTTGGCACGGATGAGCACAACGGCCACATCTTTTCTTAGAGATAGCTACCACCATTCTAGCTGTTGTATTTTGCGGTCTGTTTTATTTCCGCTATTTAATAGAATATGTGTTTGCTATATCATTGTGTTCTTTGCAATATATCTATGTATATGATTCTGTATATACTCTTTTATTTCGTTTCCACATAAATCCGGATCACACAATGCCTCAATAAAATAAAAACATAAGGGGCTAAAAATGTTGTCTGCTAGATTGTGAAAACTTTATCAACAAAGGGTTGAAACTTTAGACCTGCAAAATGAAATCAAATCTACGTTAGAACTACTTCCTAAATGCAGTACAACACAGGGTAAATAAAATAGATAATCGTATTCCTAACAGGACCTAACTTATTTATAATACTTGGGATCGATTTTAGAAGACCATGGATACTATATTATTAAATGGAGTCTTTTACATTATGTAAACAAATTTATCCATTGGGTGAATACCATGTTATTAAATTGAGTTCTTTAAATTTGGGAAACAACCTTATGAAAGCCGAAATATGTGTAGGGTTTATTATTAACTTATGAAAGTAAATAATTCTAGAATCGGTTTAATCAAATATGAGTTCCTTGCTGAATTATTTTCTGAGTAAAATTAAACCTGGAATTGATTTAAAAAATCATGTAGGCCTATGTTGATTAGTTTCTGAAAATACTAAAACCTGGAATCGATTTGAGGAATCAGACATCCTTGTTCGATTTATTGTTGTAGTAGATTAAATTGTTGTTGTTATAATTATGCAAAAGTATTAATATACTTTAGGAAGGTTCATGAGATGTGCAATAATGTAAATCTCAGCCGCTAAGAATGAATTCCATATATAATATTCGCTGCAATCCGTCAATGGTTCTTGAATGTATAATATTTGCTAAATAGTAACCAATAGCAATATACCTACCACTCCAATCAAATTACTGCATACGTATGTTTCAATCATGTCGAAAATGCACAATTAAACCTGAAATAAGCGCAATAGAATTAATGTACTTATACGTTTCAGTCATTCTGGGAATGCAGAATTAAAGGATGAGATAAATAATGAGTAACTCAGGGAGCCTGTATTTTAAATGTGTGGTTTGTTATAGTCTACACTTCTTCCAATAAAAGCTTCAAGAGCTGGGCGGTGGAGGGGTCTACACTTCTTCCAATAAAAACCGGTGTGCAAAGTACAAAATTGTCCATGTTGTGAGAACTCATAAAGGAGAATATGATAAGGCATTCAACTCATAAAGGAGAATATGATAGGTTTCCACGATTGTTGTTGAAAGAATGCTTTTAACATATAGTCGGTTGCTTAATGATACACTCATAACTCTATATGGTGATGTGTACACATTTATGAAGGATAACTCATATTATAGTTGAAAAAGGAAAAGGATAATTGTTATATTTTGTAGTGTTAAGGGTAAATTATATCATGTCATGTTATTTAATGATGGATATATTGGGTATATTCAACTCGCTATTGTTAGATAGATGTAATTTATATTTTAGTTGGATATAAGGAGCATTTGATAAGTATTATACAAATGCAATATATAGTATACCTTGCTAAATTGATGTGTTTTAAATCATTAATTAAATATACAAATTACTTGTTGATCATTGCACTAAGTAGGTGCGCACAGTAGGTGGGAGATGTTGTAACATTTGTTTTTAACAAAATGATTTAAAAAATTTATGTTGGCTCATAAAATAAATAATTATAGAAAGTGTTTAAAATTGCACCGAGGAGGTGCTCTACAGCACAGTGTGGGGGAGATGTTGTAACATTCGTTCCTAACAAAATAATTAAAAAAATTCATGCCGGCTCATAAAATAAATAACTATGGAAAGTATTTAAAAAAATCTATGTTGGCTCATAATATTGCCTCATAAAATAAAATATTATGAAAAGTAATTAAAAAATCGACGTTAGTCTATAAAATAATAAAAAATTAAAACTTAAACTTGAATCTATTAATCAAGAGAGATCAAATTTCTTGAGTTTAAATTTTTTTTTTTAAATACACCTCAAGAAATTGGATCCCTCTCGGTGTTTGATAGATCCGGATTTAAGATGAATCTATGTTGGTAGTTCACCCAATACACTTAAAATAAATAAATAAGTATATATATATATATATATATATATATATATATATATATAATGCTCGTTAACGACTCATATAGAGACGATGTCACATTATCGCTTACTGTTATGTAAAGTATTTAGATATATTGATTGCCACGTGACTAATTATCATTGTGGAACTTCTTTATTAGGCAAATTATCCTGGACTCTATTATGAAGAGCGTTTGGAAAGGGTGATTGTTATATATTTAAAAATGATTTGATATAAATGCAATTTTGTTTTAGAATAAAGGAATGAATTGACGTGATTATATATATAATAATGCATCTTTTATAATGTCTCTTTTCATTATAAATTAAGATTATAATTCCATATATAAATAATCAAGTCAATTTATTCTTTTATTCTAAACCAAAATTACATTTATATCAAATCATTTTAAAATATATAACAATATGTTGGAATATGTAATGATGACTGAATATATTTGGAAGGTGATAATGTCCAATCTTATGTAAAATAGTTATCCCACACATATTATATAATAATTTACTCTTATTACCTTTTATTATATAAAGAAGTGAAATTATATTTATCCCACATGTGTTTAGGAGATGTAATTCTCTATTACCTCTTGGTATATATTGAAATGATGAGTCATTGTAAATTCATCAAGAATTCAAGAATTCACATATGAACACAAGGATGTGTTACATAATGTGATTATGGAGTGGGATGTGATACTCATGTGTGGGAGTTTTATTGTAAAATTGTAGATTATTAATGATTAAGAAGATTTCAACCTTCCCATGGATGTTTCCCCATTTGGGGTTTTACCACGTATATCTGGCTCTTATCTATTCTCTTATCTCCTTTTCTATTCATGTTCATGTTATTTGTTGCTTATTATGATAGAAGGCTAGATCAGCTCATGCAATGAATGTTTTGTAATGCTGTATGATTTTATCATATTCTCAATATTCTAACATGGTATCAGAGCAGGTTGTTGCATTCTACCTTTTTTAGTAAAAATCTTAGATTTTATTTTTTAAACAAGATTTTCTCATGATTTCACTTTAGCACTTCATATTTCGTAGTCTTGGGACCCAATCTACAATACCCAAGTGGTAGTTTTTCAGATTTGGTCTTTACACTACCTATTTGATTTTTTCTTTCAAACCCTAACCCTTGTGGAGAAGTGTTTAAGGTAAAATTAGGCGGCGACTTTCAGATAAGTTTTTTAACACTTTCTATGCATATTTTGAAGAAACAATTCACATCTCTAAGTTCCTCTCACAAAAATACTCAATTTCAAAAAATAATATCTCATTTGGAGTCTGCACGGTGCAGATATCGTTATTTTAAAATCAAATATTTTCCAATTTTTTTGTGACGGCCGCACAGACTACAAAGTAAATATCTTTTGACAAAGTCCCCATATGTATATTATGTTTGTGTAGGTGGATGCAGAATGACTTCTCCATTTCTGAAAAACAGGTTATAATAAAACTTCTAGGAAATATTAACTGAGTTATGGTCATTTTAAAATTTTCAATTTTCTGCTACAGAGTTACAAATCCACCTTTTAGCCATTGTTGAGCTTAAGTTTTGGTGAGAAAGTTCAGTTTTTATTCATCTCTTATCTTGAAATTCTTGTCATGAGCTTCTTGATCTCTTTGCATTAGGGTTTTTTATCTTATTCATCATGTTTACAGAAGTTGTCATGTTCTTGTTTTACTTGTCTCTAACCTTCTTAGGTGGAAGATGTTTTAACATTTCAGGGGCATGGATCTCTAGTATGATAATGGTGACATCAATAAATGAACCTATGCTTAGGGCTTAGTTGCTTGATGACTATATTTTCATATATATTAGTGATATCATTGTTTTGTCTAATCATTTTTTTGCTCAATATTCTAACATAGTCTCACTCTTCTAATAATGATGATGCTTCTCACGTGGTATCATATCTTGCTCATTATGCTATTGTATATTTAGATGTTCCTTTTTTAAAATCCAATCTTTTTAGTATTTAGTTTAACTAATTTGGAGATCTTGTATATGCTTTTGGCCATTAGCTTTTTGTTTATTTCGCATTAGAGTGTAGCTTCTTTTATCATGATGATGTTGGAGCAAGTTCCTATTAATTTTTCTCTAACCTACTTGTGTCGTAGATGATTTTTTAACATTTCGGTAGCATGCATATCCATCTTTCCCATGATAACAACAATAAACCATCTAATGCTCACTAATCTAGCAAGATACTTAATGACTAGTCATTTCATATTTTTATTAGTGATATCATGATTTGGTCATATGTAATATCCCTCGATCTGATATCAGAAGATATTAACTCAATTTCAAACTTTTAAAATAGAAAATTTGCAAGCAAAAACTATTTCTCAAAACTAGTGAAGGAGAAACTAGACTAGGTCACTGATTAACCCACCCAGAGCTTGATAGATGAACACTATCAGATATGCAAAATGTATTGGGGAGTGTACAAAAACAAGGATATTAGATTCAAAGAAATATTTTGAGTCCTATGCACAATGTACTGGGGCCATTTATGCTTTGACTTAGCCATCGCAGAAGTCTATGCAAGGCTTCCTAAGCACACCTGTTAACACCTAAAAAGTGCTCACTAGCTCATTCCCTTATTCACATGACCCATTTGTCCACTTTTCCACCATTTGAGCCTCTGAAACCAACAAAAGGTCACCAAAATACCTTAGTACACCCCTTTTTCCATTAAAAAAAGATTATTTTTCCTGAAAAGCATAAAAAACCCTCAAAAAGGGTCCAAATTCCCAAAAATATTAAAAAGGGAATTAAAATATTATTTTTATTCAAAAAAGGAAAAAGGAGGGAAAAGTACCTAAACCATGTTGGTCAATACCATTTGGTTTCCACAAAACCACAAATGGTATTCCTCACCACCAAAACCTATAAAAAGGTGGTAGGGGCTCCTCATTTCACATCCATCCATTATCTCATCCTTATGCTGCTGAAATCTCCCCTGAGCATTTTAGCTATTGCAAACCACATTGGAGAAGAGACCATTGGAGATTGGAGTTGCTCATCCTTGGAGCCATTCAACCTCACCATTAGAGGTATTGATTCCGCAAGCACTTGCTTGCCCCATTCTTTCAATACAAATTTATTATTCTTACATTGTCTTGTTCTTGATTTTAAATTATTTTTGTTATTTACTTAATATCTTTGCTTAGATCCATGAATAGTCTTGTTTAATTAGTTTATTGTTATTTATTTCCATTGAAACTGCTGCTACTAGTTAGCAGGTGCCCATAGCACTAAGCCTGGTTGCAAAACCGGGCCAACAGTTTTTGGCGACTCCGCTTTGGTTTGAACAATAGATCTCTAGTTTTGCCTTTAATCTTAGTTTTTTATTAGTTTTTAACCTTTAAATCCATAGATCTGCCATCTTAGACAGCAGATCCATTGCTGCTCTGAGGTTTGGCCCCATTAACAGCCCGAAATTCTTGATTTTCGGGTTCGTTTCTCGGTTTCTGTGCACGGCTTCCGCCTCGCGGCTTTTTTCCAGACAGTCGCGTGGTCCATCGCGACTTTTCTGCGTTTTTCCGCGCGGTCCATGCTTTTTGCCAGACAGTCGCGCGGTCCATCGCGACTTTTCTGCGTTTTTCCGCGCTGCACACCGCGGCTTCGCGGCCAATTTCCGCGCTGCCCATCGCGACTGTGAGGCTTAAACCCGCGCGGTCCATCGCGACTGTGCGGCCAAATCCCGCGCGGTCCATCGCGACTGTGCGACAGAAACCCGCGCAGTCCATCGCGGCTTTTCTGTCAAAACCCGCGCGGCTGAATTTTTCATTCGGCCATCCCGATTTTGAAAAAATTTGTTACTGTACTTTCTGCCCATAGCACATTTTTTACAGTATTAAATTCTGCATATTTTACAGCTTTGAAAAAAAATTTACTATTTAAAAAGCATATCTAGAAATCTTGTTAAAAATTTTCAAGAAAGTGAAAGAAAGACTCATTTTGCATTTTTATCTAGATTAAAAAAATTTCCTGTTTACTTCTTTAAAATCTTGCCCTCAACAATTTACTTGAAAAAAGAAATCCATTTATTTCTTTTAAAGAAGTCTATTATTTGCTTTCAGAAATCAAAAGATCCATTATTTTTTGAGTTGATATTTGCAAAGCAATTTAATTCCCATTTATTTGAAAAAGTCATTTGCTTTTTTATTTTTTCAAAGCTCCTTTGTTTTGTGAAAATTTCCTATAAAGCATTTACATTTTTCCAGTTCAATTTACAACATCTCACGTGCACTCACACGATCACTTAATTGAACTAAGCCTTAAAACGAACCCTAATTTCAACACACTTTTAACCCCACTTGGGGAACACTAAAAGAATTCTTGTAGCTAGGTAGTATTGGGGGGATAGGTGTTCCAATAACACCCCTCAATTCTTACATCTGAGACATAGAAGTTGTCCAATTAGGGAGCTAAAATCTCTTAGTACTTTTTGGCGCGGTCACAACCGGTTTGTGGGAAGGCCTCTCCCTTAGGAGGGTTGAAGTCGTGAGGATGGTTCCGGAAGCCTGAGTGGAATACCGAAATCCATTCAGTAACCGAAGGGCTACCATTCGCAGTTCTCGAGATATCCCTGTATTGGGATATTGCGATCAAAGGACCAAACGGCAGATTTACCTTTTCTCGACGCGTCATGAACGGAGTATCCTAGTAGCCTGTCTTTAGGATTGATTACCCGGTGTCCCTCCCGGTAGGGGGATATCTAGCCGTTGTCTCAACATTCATATTGTCTGACTTGGATTTCATCACCTTGCAGAGGATATCGTCTGTTTGAGTCACAATACTTTTAGATTAGGTGTTTGCATGATTCAACCCACCCTTGGTCTAGTTACACCTATTTTTTATAGAAGCCGTTTTCATGTTGGTACTCTGACCATTTGTTGCATTCCTCCACTTATTGTAGCACAGCTGCTAGAATAAGTGTCTTTTTTGAGGATTGCTTTTTGGCCTGAGAGCCTTCTTTTTTCACTCCCCTTCTTGCACCCTTGGTTGCATTAGGGTTTTGAGTCTTTTTTGGATATATCACCACCTGATATTTAAACAAATTTTTACATAAAAACTTAATTCTCACCATTGAGAATTTTAGACGCTCTCGTCGTCTACAGGGCGAACTCCCAGAGTTTAGTCCACTTGGCTCTCCACGTCACGGACGCGGAGCCTTATCCCTTGATTCGACACATCGTCAATCAACTACACAGTCATCCGATTCTGACACACCTCACTTCACTTTTGATTTGGAGGTAGAATCCGAAAAACCCACAGAGTTACCACCAACCACCATTATGGTTGGAACACCATTTGATCCATTGTTTACAAGCACCATAGGTGAGACATCCACAGACCCTTCTGCGGCGGTGCCATCCATGGCAACAACCACCCCCCTGGGTATGCCCAACATGGGTAACACTCCACATTTAGGAATGCCCAACACAGGGCCACCACCTGTCATAGGTATACCCAACATAGGGGTCACACCCCCTCTGGTTTCCACAAACCCTATCCCAGGAATCCCCACTACTACTCCTAACCCAAGTGTAACCCATGTTGCACTTGGAGGCGCTGGCCCATACCAGACTACACCTATTGGAGGGCACATACCGTCCATACCTAGCATACATTTAGGCGCTACTGGACCCCTACACCATACCATAATGGCTAGGCATGTCCCAGTTCCAGTTACCACATCTGCTAGCTTACCATACATGGCGAGTCTGAACCTGCCAGACTTAGCTAGGCTAACAAATGACCCCATCAAACATGATCCTGCGTGGCCCCATATGCCCACTAAACTTCCCTCTGACATCCCTAAGTTTGAGGGTAAGGCAGGGGAAGACCCCCAGAACCATATCATGTCCTTCCATTTATGGTGTTCCTCCAAATCCATAGTGGACGACTCAATCCGCCTTCGGCTCTTACAACGCACCTTCACTGGCTCTGCAGCCAAGTGGTATATCGAGCAGCCCCATGGGATGCATGCCACCTTTACCTCCCTTTCCTCGACCTTCCTCCAGTTTTTTCAGTTACCTGTCTGCTATGATGCGGGCGTTGAGATCCTACTGTCTTGCAGACAAACCACGGCCACCCACATCACTGACCACATTCATGAGTGGCGTCGACGCAGAAGCCTCTGCAAAATTAAATTAGACGACCGTATCTTTTTAGATTGGTTTCTAAAATCCCTCCTCCCTCTTATTGCGAAGGATGTGGCATCTGAAAGACCCCAGTCTGAAGAAGAGGCCATCCTCAAAGCCCAACAGTTTGATCTCATCTACGCCCAGTCGGGTTATCTATACACAATCATACCTGACGCCCCAAGAGGTGACTCTTCACGTGGTGACACACCAGGGGCATCACATGCCGCTGATGGCATCATTGGCCAAATCACCCCGCAACCTAAACCTTTCAGCATGGTGAGCACCATGCCCGCCCCAGACCTCTCTAGGGCTACATCCAGTTCCGGAGCAACAACTTCTTATGCTCCAACAAACCAGACCCATCACATTCATGGACCCTCTTGTCCACAACATTGTTATGGGCAAGCGCCATCAGCATATGTACCTCCTACATACTATGCTCAACCCGCTACACAAAACCCCATTCAGTTCTCACCACAACCGTTGCAGTACCCACAGCAAACTGCACCAGCTAATACACCACATCCAATAGCTCAGGGGTACCAACAACCCCAACAGGCAACTGGACCACCTCCAGCTCCACCTACATACTACCCACCACAACCTGCTCCCGCACCTGCGGCTCCCCAGAATCCCCCCAATGCTCAAGGGCATGTGTACGCACAACAACATCAGCCCCAATACCAAAATAACCAACGCAACCAGGGTGGGCAACCAAACCGCGGAAGAGGACGTAACCGTGGAAACAACCAAAACCATAACCAAGCTCCACAACCCACCCATCCTCCGCAAAACAATAACGCGGTGCCTGCTCATCAGAATACTGATCGGCCACCTAAGCAAGCCAAAAATGCTAATTTACGAACAAACCATCCTTGTTCCATCTGCGGTGTCTATGGCCACTATACCCACGCTTTCCCACATCTGGAGCGAGCTCGACAACTATGGACAGATGACGCCCATCGTCAAGGGCAAGCGGTTCCTCAGCCACCACCCAACCCTCCACCACCTCAACATCAACCTTTGGTGCTACAAAACCCCTTTCCAAACCAGGGTGTAGTGAACACTCAGCCGTTAGCCCCCCCTCAGGGAAACGTGCCACCACAGCAAATCACTTATGCAGCCCCTGATCAACCCATGTTCGATTCAGGTACTCACCATTTGTTGATGATGTCGACTGCCGATGCTAACCTCCAAACTCGTTGGAACCAATATGGCTCCACCTCTGAAGCCCCTCCCGCCGACAAGAACACTAACGTTAATCCCACAGATCAAACGTTACGTATACCTCCGGCTCCACTTGATGGCGCTTCCAAAGCACCTCGCTTCCCACTTTATCGTATCAACAATAATCCCAATGCTCGCGCTGCGTCGAATTACAACATTATCGACGACTTAGCCCAGTCTCCTGTAGCCATGTCTGCTTTAGAAGTTTTGAAAAACTGTCCTTCGCAGCGCAAAACTTTGCTCTCTGCCATCGGCGCCATAGACCCCAATGATTCACAGCTGATCGCATTCGATTTAGACCAGTCTGAACCACGCCTGCCGTCCTCTTTAGCATTCCAAGTTTTTGTTTCTGTTCGGAATCTTGTCATCCATCGGTGCATTATCGATGAAGGGGCCTCCACATTCGTTTGGCAGAAGTTGGGATCCCCTACTCTCCAGCAGTCCACCACTGCATTACGAGCTTATGACGGCCGTTCGGCTCAACCCCAAGGTCTTTTAGCCAATGTCCCTGTCCAGCTGGCGGGTAAAACCGTGCTCATTGACATTGAGGTCATCAATGCCCAACTAGACTATAACCTTTTACTTGGTCGCAGCTACATGTACGCCATGCGGGCTGTTGCCTCATCCGTATTTTGCACCATGCAGTTCCCCCATGAGGGACGCGTGGTCAAGGTCGACCAACTCACCTATTACGATCCCAAGGCCCCTGCCACACCTGAAAATGTTCTCCCCATGGTTGAACAACCTATTTGTGGTGCAACTACCTCATTCATTTCCTTAGTAGGACCCGGACTTTACTCCGAGGCGCCGATGACCTCTACATTCCAGGCCATTCCACCACCGTCACTGGAGACCCACGTCGCAAACCTCTGTACTCTTTCACAGAATACACAACAACCCGGTAATCAACCACCTTTGTTACCCAAACCACCATTGGTCCCTAGTCACATTGGGGTTACACCCATCCACACAATCCCCTTTCTATTTCCTCCTTCGGGTGTAGTAAGCGCCCCGGTTATGGCTACCCTTAGTCTACCCGGGTTAACATTGGGATTACCTGTGTGGTATATTTCGCCTCCAGTTCCACCGCCGACACCAAATGTCATCCTGCAACCGGTGAAACCCATTGTTACTTCTACCCAACCACCTCCCGGTATCACTACTCCTTCATCATCGACGAATCCCCCTCCACTCATCAGGCCCACTGGGGGCAGAGGCCCACAACCATACACTGCGGTACCCCCACCCAAGGCAGTTAAACCTCCCCCCGTATTCCGTGCTCCTCCAAAATGCTCGCTGTGTGATGAGTTAGGCCATCCAACCCATCAGTGTCCACAGTTACCTGCATTGCAGGAACACATGCAAATGTTGGACGACGACCCCAACATCCCGGTGGTTAAGCTCGATCCAAACCCCATGCCTCGTAATAAATCACTGCGTACCAACCACCCATGTGCGATATGCGGTATTTACGGCCACTACTCCCACAACTGTCCTGACATCCCAGACTATAGAGAAGCTCTCTACGAGATGAACAATTTGGACCTAGAGACGGCACCCCCTACTATCTAGGAGATCTACCCTCCCGCATCATCATCATCCGGAGAGATTAACACCATCTACATGATCTCTTCGACTACCACTACCTCATCACTCGATTTGACCACTCAAAGCTCCCGCAATGATGAAGAGGTTCTCGAGACTCCTACTACCTTTGATTATCCCGGGGAAGACATGCACCAACGTCCATACTTCCTCCTGGAAGAGACTTCATCCACCACCGCTACCCAATCCGCGGTTGAGTCCAAGGATTTCCTTCCTACTAGAGTCGATTGGTTAAAGGATCCGATAGCCGATATTTCTCCCGTCATCCACATTGACATCTCTGACCCACTTGGTGCCCTTCATACCATTACATTAGGAGCCTCCCACAGTGAGCATGAGATCGAAGAATACCCACGACTGTTCCAAGAATTCACTGATGTCTTTACTTGGTCAGATACCGAAATGCCTAGCCTTGACCCCGCCATTTATACGATCTCCACTGGATACCCCTCTGTCCGGTCGGCCCCTTCCATTGATCCCTTTGACACACAGGTTCAACCCTTTCAAATCGACCAGGAAACCACATCTCCACAACATGGGGGCAGGCCCAAAACCTTGCCTACTCATCATCATCGTGATCCTCGTCGAAGATACTGGCCGCATCCACCCCACAAAGGGAATCCCCCATCATCATATCATCACTTCAGTATGCCACCACGACCCACAGCCTCATGGTATAACACCCCGCCAGCAGTTGCTCAATGCCCTATTGATCTCTCTCTGAGACAACATCTGCACCACATTGACACCTCTGAGTCAGGGGGCATAATAGATTACCTCGACCCCGGGATAGGGGGCATGATCAATCATTTTGAACCTTCCCCATCATCTCTATCTCAACACCTCAATGAGCCCATCGTTCAAACCAACACATATGTGATCCACAATCACAAACCCCATGCACATAGCATGGGGGCAGGTCATTAACCCTGCTCACTTTTTCATATTCGTGATCTCAACCATTTTTGAGGTCACGTGTCACTTGTATATTTCAGTTGATTTGATACACCTAGTATTTTTCCCCCACGGGTCATCATTTCTCCCCACCACTGCATCCTTCGCTTGGTGGGATCACCTTTATTTGTAGCCACTTTTTAACCTAGTTCTTTCCTTTAACCATTCCGGAGTCCTTATGACCTCCGTTTTTCGCACCATTTGCACTGCCGAATTCAATTTTCCATGCTTATGATGATGCTGGAGATCATTTCTCGCTCTCACGCCCATATTTTGCGGGCATTTTTTTCAAAACGCCACCCATCACCTCGGTTTGCGTGCCACATTGGTCGTTCTCCGTTTTCGACAATCCTTATGTCACCGGATCCAGTTTTCCGCACTGATGACAATGCTTGAGACCTTTTCTTGCCCTCATCAATCCATTTTTGTTCGGTATAATTTTATCCCTTTTTCGGGCCGAACAACCCCTTTTACGAAAAAGGCACTTAGGGAGTTTCTGTTAAGCTCTTTTCTGACTCCTAAAACAATGAAAAGATCGCCGAGCAATCTTGCTTCCTTTCATGCTCGCTAAACGTATCCGAAAGGGCGTCTACCTGGTATAAGTTTACCCCTTTTCCGGACCTTGTAGACTAATTATGAAAAAGGTATACTCTAGTCACATCGGCTAGAAGAGTTCTCCATCCGCATCATTTTATGCTTTTTCGGGCCTTGGAGACTAAACTTACAAAAAAGAAACACCAACAGAGTCCACTTACCGTTTTCAGACTCTCTAAACATGAAAGCAACCATGAGCATGCGCCGTCCTGGGCTCACAAAATCCACAGGACCGTACCATTTCAGAGCACACTTTTATCCCTTCTTGGAGCTCATTAAAACTACGAAGAAGGAATCAATGGTGCCTCTTGGCGCCATGACAGATCATATCTACTCATTTATGCAGCTTCCCCATTTCGATCGCCTTTGTTCAGAGTATTCTGCAGTATGTCACCTTGATAATTCCTCGACGACACCTCTCAGCTCGTCCTCCCCCCCCCAAAGTCAATATATACCAATCAGTCAAAGCAATGATCCCCACACCTACAAGTCAGTTCCCTACGCTGCCAGGTCAACCATGTCATCATGCTCTGAACAAAGGAAGTTTGAGTCTACCCATTTTTTGACCCAGTTATTTCCCATCCCCACAAGTATGTCAGTCCTACCAGCAGTACTACATCACTTCAGTTATACACCTCGTGCTCCTATCAAGGAAACATCATTGCCTTGTTAGTTGCTGGTCTCCTTCTGTCGACGACAACCACATTGATTCCAGAGGATAGACCTAGAGGTCCCTGTGTCTTGGACTCATCACCATTTATGATGAGTGCCTACGAATCATTTCGAGAGGAATCTTCAGTGCCTCTCCAAATGGTTGTTTCTCACATGCTCGACTTCAACACCTAGATCGCATCGTTGAGACTCGCACAGGGTATTCGTCCGTTTCACTTATTAGTCGAAGACCCCGGATACCTACTGACTCCTCCACATTTGAGAGTCTTCCTATGGATAACACCAGTTACACTTTTTCTATAGATATCCGGGTTGCGCATGGCGACAGTATTCAGATGTACCCCAGTTTGATACTCCCTCGAGTATACAAATACAAATACTTCCCAGAGATGGCTCACAATCATTGAGTCCATACAGATGTTGGACACATTCAGTTTCAGCAGTTCAACAATTATTCCAGTGTATCAGTTATTGAGATCATCCATGATCATGAGTATATCCCACAATAATGTCCCCTCTGGACCATTATGATGTACCAGTATATTTCTTTATGTATTAGATCCCCCTTCTTGGGACTAATTGTTTTGTATATGTCTTGATACGAGCATGGGAATGCCCGCCTCGTCCTTATCAGAGATTATACCTCATTCATATTGAGGCCATGTAATATTTTTTGTTTTTGCAGCTTCCAAGGGCCGTGGCTCCAGTCTCCAACCGGTCTCTTCTCTCCCCTAAAACCCCAGAAAAAGACAAATGAACTATGATGTCTATCGGCCATACGATGAGCTCCTGCCCTCACACATCAGGGGGCAATCTGTTAACACCCAAAAAGTGCTCACTAGCTCATTTCCCTATTCACATGACCCATTTATCCACTTTTTCACCATCAGAGCCTCTGAAACCAACAAAAGGTCACCAAAAGACCTGAGTACACCCCTTTTTCCATTAGAAAAGATTATTTTTCCCAAAAAAGCATAAAAAACCCTCAAAAAGGGTCCAAATTCCCAAAAATATTAAAAAGGGAATTAAAATATTATTTTTATTCAAAAAAGGAAAAAGGAGGGAAAAGTACCTAAACCATGTTGGTCAATACCATTTGGTTTCCACAAAACCACAAATGGTATTTCCCACCACCAAAACCTATAAAAAGGTGGTAGGGGCTCCTCATTTCAGATCCATCCATTATCTCATCCTTATGCTGCTGAAATCTCCCCTGAGCATTTTAGCCATTGCAAACCACATTGGAGAAGAGACCATTGGAGATTGGAGTTGCTCATCCTTGGAGCCATTCAACCTCACCATTAGAGGTATTGATTCCGCAAGCACTTGCTTGCCCCATTCTTTCAATACAAATTCATTATTCTACATTGTCTTGTTCTTGATTTTAAATTATTTTTGTTATTTGCTTAATATCTTTGCTTAGATCCATGAATAGTCTTGTTTAATTAGTTTATTGTTATTTATTTCCATGGAAACTGCTGCTACTAGTTAGCAGGTGCCCATAGCACTAAGCCTGGTTGCAAAACCGGGCCAACAACACCAGCATATGCAAACTAAACTCAGTCACTACACTTGAACTCAAACAGAGTGTGGATACTGGATATTAATCCCTTAATTTGTAACTGGGTAATATTTTCTGAGAATTAGGGAGGATTTGGTAGATTTTGGGAGCAAAAGGGTAAAGTGCGGTAGGATAGACAACTCAACTAGTCTACTTCCAGGCTCTCCCAAACAGGATGAGAGGCCTACAGATTCTCAAGAAAATGGTTGGAATGTATTCAGTAGAGTCTTAAGAATCACATGTGATCATCAGAACATAAAATTAACCCTCAAGAAACTTTTAATAGAAAATTCTATAACATTGGTCAAGAAATAGAGCCCAATTAGCTAGTCTTGATAAAACTTAATGCAAACAGCCTCTAACGCTTCCAAATTCCTTTTCTGGAGTACATTACGAATCATACATGATTATAAGAACAACATCAAACCAAAATTAAGAGTATTGAGTAGCAATTGAAGATACTTTAAACTCATACTTCTCTAGGAGTCTCTAATACATAAAATTCTTGCAATATTGAGTGTAGAAGATGTCTAAGAAGAGAAAAAGAGAGGAGTTATGCACTTGATATGCAATAATGATGAACATAGAGCATATGGATGCTCATGGAAGGCGCACCAAGATTCATGGCTTCTCACAAGGCGCATTCACCAAACTAGATAGAAAAGCAATGGCACGTTCTTTACAGTCGGAACCCCTAGATCTAGTAAAATGGCCATAACTTGCTCATTTGGACACCTTTTTTTATGAAACAAAAAATGTTTCCTACTGGAAACAATGCTAAAAACACAATGGGACAGGTCTCAAAGTCCATAAATGCTCATAAAAGTCAAAACCAGAACCTCCAATTCGGCCCTTCAATACTATTCCTACTTAATGAAGGAGTTGAACCGCACAACGAGAACACCAACCACTGGATCAGACTTCAGGTCCTGCAATAAAATCAATGATGAATAATGGATGTCATCATCCTCTCAGAAGAAGAAAGGGCACATCTCCCAAGTCAAAGAGACAAAATTGCTCTCAATTCAATTCTCAAACTGTCAAAAGATGGGCAAGTGGTGTGCACACCTTATTTTATATACTTGAGGTGACTTGTTGAGAAATTCATCTAGGCTAATATTCCATCATGGAGTGGATAAGGATAGATTGATTTCAATATTTTCTTCTTTCTTTGCTTTGTACTTTTGCTTTATCCTACTTTTTTGCTTTTGACTGTTTTTCCTGCTTTTCTACCTTATCCTGCTTTTTTGCTTTTGACTGTTTTTCCTGCTTTTCTACCTATCCTGCTTTTTTGCCTTATCATGTTTTTTGCTTTTCTACTTTATTTTTCTTTTCTCGAGCTTTACTGCTTTTCTGCCTTGTGCCAGCTTTTCCTTTCTTTTTCCTGCTTTCCTAGCTTCAACTGCTTTCAACTTTTCTTCTTTTGCAAGCTATCTCTTTGTCAAAGCTTATCCTCTAATGCGCCCTTGTGAAAAATTATCCACTTTATTTCATTAAAATAAATATTTATTAATTAAAAATAGCTTCCATTAAGTGCATCCCAAACTTAAGAAAATTAAATTAACACGTCCTAATTAATTAATGCTTTAACTTTCAAAATTAACCACAAGTGTATGAAAATTTATCCTCAACACAAGGGATTGATTGGGTTAGGAACTCAATCCAATGAAAATCAATGAGGGGACATGACAGTCCCCCCATCCAAATATTGCTTGTCCCCAAGCAATTTCAAACTTGGATGTTGTAAGATGTGTTCTCCTTTCCAAGTAGCATTCTCACTAGGCAACCCTTTCCACTACACAAGATATTTTTGGATGATTCTATTTCTCCACATGTGTAGAATCCTTTTAGGAACAAGAACCATGTGTCTCTCATTATTTGGAAGAATTTCCTTTGATATGGTCACTTGTTTCACAATTGTTTCCATGAAGTCAGAGATATAAAATGTAATGTACTCCTTGCCTCCCTTGGGAGGCCCCAACTCGCACATAACCTTTCCAATATCCTTATTAATTTTTCATGGACCATAGAGGCTTGTCCTTAACTTTGTGGCCCCTTCCCCATTCAAGATGGATGGCTCATATGGATACAATCTTTGATCTTCCAAATCAACCACCTGAAATATTAGCTCCCTCTTGCTCTTATCTTCAAGCACCTTATGTTGATTCTAGACTGTTTGAAGAAGGATTTGGAGTGCTTCTCGGATTCCTTGATGCACTTGGATCCAACCTTTTCTACTTGTGCATTACCATCCTCATAAATCTGATCCATATAGATGTGATTTTCATACCAATACCAAGGTTGGAATAAATACATTCCATTGGACATGTGGGAAGGAATGTAGGAGTAAAATTTTCCCTACTTAATTACTTTCTTTTTCCAATAAAGAATGACCCCAAACTGCTCCATATGTGTCTCAGTTCCATCTTGTTCATTTTCATGACCAATATGAAAGATCCAAAATCATTCCAAATTTTTATTTAGACAAATTTGCATGTAAAGTTGTCCCTGTCAAAAGGGTTAGCATAGTCCCCAAATGGTGCATGCATTCTTTCCAAATCTTGCTACAATTCAATATGTGATAAGAAAGAACTAGTACATACTTACAAATCTCCTTACCAAACACCTTGTTCCTACAAGAGTGGAGTTTAAATGGCGCATTAGCTAGTTCAATGGACATGGATAAGGTTCCATAATGATCCCACCGACAACATCTAGTTGCCTCGTGCAGAACTTCTCCCTTCAATCTAAACTAGTGATGACCAACGTGGGAATCAAACTTGGGGAGGTGCTTGTCCTTATGCATTCCATTCCTTCCCTTTTTCAAGCTCATTTTCGATGAAAATGGACTCACATGGAACCTATTGAATCTTGGTTCAAGGAATTCTTCTATGTTCCTTCGATTTTCTCCTTTGCAGCTCTTCATATGTTTACAAGGTTGAGTGATATTTTGTGGAGATTTTACTCTTATTTTAAGAGAGGGATCAATTAATAAAAATTCATGAGAATCCCCCATATGTTCCTTCATTAAAACTGACTTTGGAACCCAATGGATAACTTCTTCCCATATCACCAATTGTTCCACTTGGATCAGCCCCTTTTGAGACTCATATGCAACATTGCCATTGAAAAAATCTACTAGTGAATGACTTCCCCAAACAATTGGATCTTCCAAAGAAATGAGAACATATTTCACTACCTTCTCACATACATGAATAGAATTATAGATTTGAAATTTAATTACAATTCTTGGTTTCCCATCATTATGATCCTTTGGTGCCATGCAATGCACCCAACTGTTGGGATCTACCTTGACCCCATACTCATTCTCCACCAAGTGTTGTCTATATTTGGCCATGGTATGCATGATGGTATGGATGGTTATGTCATAGATGGAATGAGGTATCCCATGTGGATTCAAGTTTATTCTTCCCAAATCAGTGAGATGTTTTGAAATTGGGATCATGTTTGGTGGTTTACCCACCTTCAACTTAATATTGTGCTTCTCTCTTTTATCTGGTGCTCTGCGAGGTGGAAGGTATTCAGGAACCTTCTCATGATGTTGTAGTGAATTCCATATGAACTCAATATGATATAAGTAGTCCACACTTGTGACTTGAATGTTGGTGAGGCCCTCAGTATCCCTCACAATCTATCCATGCTTCACTATGAATATCATGACATGAGATAACTCCTCATCTTCTATGTAATTTTTTCTCCAAGGCATGAATGGGAATGTAAGGAAAGCATCATATTTCAGCCATAGATTCCTTTGATGCTACTCATTGAACATAACAAACTCAAATTCAACAATAGATCCATCACTAATGCAAAATAACTCTTACCAATGTGAGCCGGTCTTGCACAATCATGGGTCTCCATCTCAGTGATGTAGCTATCCATTCAATTCAATGATGAATATGATTATTTTGTTGCTAATCCAAATGGGATGTAATCAGCCACATTCATCAGGGATAATCCTTCCTTACATAAAATAGGCTCATAATCTCTCTAGAGTGAAACATGTGCCTGTTAATCATCCTGCAAGTCAATGCTTTCTTCAAGCACTTGTAAATCTGAAGACTCCTCATGTTTACCTCAGACATGATGATACTCCAAAATTTCATGCGCACTATTATACACACACATCTGAGCACATGTGTTCTCATGCAACTCTTGAGAGTCATGCAAACTCTCTTATAAAAATTCAAGCTTCTCAAAAATTTGAATCTCAACACTAGAAGGATATTTTCTACCAACCTTCTCACTGAAAGTGGCTTCCAGATCAAGATCAAACAAAGTAATTTGGTGAATGCAAAAATAAGAATGGTTGTAATACCTTTGTGACACCTCTATCTCTTCATGAAATGGAGTGTTGATGGAACGCTCCTCCACCAAATATCCAGGTTCACTCTCAACTAGAGTGTGGTTGTCCTTTTCTCCACAATAATGTTCTGAGAATGCTTGAAGGGTTGATCTTTTCTCTTCCTCCAAATCTGCTCCACAAGTGGTTTTTCCTCTACCAATCCCATATTCATATCCCTTGTAGGGATCTAAAGCTCACCAACAAAGAAGCTTGGGTGTCCATGATTGGATTCAATATCAACACTGCGAACAACCTCTTGCATGGTGGCTTGGCCTACCCTCTTATAGTGTTCCTCAATATCTTTTGTGATTAACTCAGTGGGATATTCTTCAGATTGATGCAAGAAGGAATTGTTGCTACCAAAATCTCAGATTTACCTTTCTTCCTTAGCTTGAAGTATTCTTCTTATTACTCAATGCATTCATTAGAGGAACCATGTGGCTCTTCTCTTGGAATATTGTTGCTCCTCTCCTTTGAGGGCCGATTGTTACTATGTCTTTTCTCCTTCAAGATAGATGATCAATCTTGCTCCTTGGTAGCCTTGGTTGTAATTTGTCTCATGAATCTCCCATAGATAGATGGTTTGTTCTTCTTGAGAGAATTCGAATTTTGAGCAAACCTTCTTGATTCAAGATTGTCTTGACAAAAATAGTACTCTATGAAGGACAATTCCTTTCTGCAATCAAAACTCAAATCCATGTAGTCATTAAACCTTTTCATATATTTGATCATCTCATCAATATTCTTTAAATAATTTTGTTCCTCCAAAACATTTTGTTATGGTATTGATGATCAACAAGTTTTTTTTCTGTTTATAATGTTTTGGGGGATTTTATGGCTTCAAATCCTTTTCAAGAATTTTTACTACAGGAAGAATATCAACAATGTGAAGGAGTTTCTTGAGGTTTTATTTTTAAATTTGATATTTTACAGCTAAATGATCAATATCAATATCAACCTCCTACAACAGTTTCACAAAGAGAAAATGAAGTACAATTGGTTCAACCTTGTCTCATTGAAGAAGGAGTGAAAGTAGAGCCTAATTGGTTAGTACATTTGGAAACTTATGGCATTATCATCAACAATGAAGCAGATTTCACACTTGAGGAGCCTTGTATTCTCTATCAAGCTAAAATATGTCGTGTTCTTAATGATCCAATAGTTGTGTGAATGGACTCAATTCTTCAAAATGTCTCTAATATTATTGCATTTTTTCCATGCAATCAATTTGCAACAGTAACTATATAATGCCAACTAAATTTATGTTGCAAAAATTTCATCATTTATGTACTCTCTCATTTGATTGCAAATAGAAAGTTCATTCCATCATGAAGATGCTTACGTGGTATCATTGGAATTTTTCTTATACATGATTAATTCAAGTGATGGTTAGAGTAGGGTTTCTATACATAAATAAGCTCACATGTTTGGGCACTTATTTAGTTCAATTTTCAGACTAGAAGCATTTGGCTTTCAATTGGTTTTCACCATATTGATTGTTTCAGTTTGCATATAAGTAGTGGCTATTCAGAAAATAAATAAGCAATTTGAGTTGTAGTTATATATACCTTTTCTTGAAGGATTACAAGAATGCTCTTCAATGATGAGCATCTACAATTTATAAGTGCAATAAGGCAGTGAGATTATTGTTAATAAAATCAGCCCAAATTTGTGAAGATCATATTTCACTTGAATTTCTTGAAGGTAATGGAAGCAATTTGAAGCCTCTTATTTTTTTCATTTTCATAATTTCAGAAGGAAGATAAAGGAATTTCATTCAGCTTGAATATAAACAAGAGGCAATATATTTGCAACCTTTATTTCAAAGATTATCATGAAGCAAAGACTTTTGAATTTCAAACTTCAATTTTTTTTAAATTAACCTATAAATGATGGATAGGAAGATTATTTGCAGTATATTACTACCTCAGCACATACATAATTGTTCAGCAGTAATACTGTATATGACAACTATGAAATGGATTCTTAAGAATAATTCCAAGAGAAGCAAATCAACATGGTAAATGAAGCAACATAAATTATATTAAAGAAGTCTACTCAATTTTACCAAGAGGAAGCAGTATTCATTGTTTATTAAGGGGTTCTTTTTCAAAATCATCATGGATTGAAGAGAGAGGAGGATCAATCTCTTTTCACATTCGATTGGATATTTCACAGTTTTTATTACAGTATGCCTAAGGATATTCAACCTTCTGAAACTGCTGCCACGTTGTATTATATTGAAGCTCAACACCATAATCTAGTTTTTAAATCTCAAAGAAAGGAAATCCTCATCATTAGAACAATTATTTTTTGATGCTAGAGAAATTGAGAAAAAAATATGGGCTTGTGATAGACATCAATATCAGTTTTGTGATGAAAATTTACATTGAGATGCCTAAGAGCTGGAAGAAAAATATGAACAACAGGGATCATATTTGGATTTTCAAAAGATGGACTCAGCTTCTGAACTTCTTGCAACAAATTTGAATTCTCAGTATGTTGATACATCCTTTTTCGATCTCTTTTTTCTTCAAATTTTATAGATAACAAATCAGATTTTGTTTTTTTTTAGACTGATTTTAATGAAGCTAATCATGCTAATTACTATCATGTGAGTAATGTTGCAAAGGGTGGTGATGCTGTAAAGAAAGTTGTTGCTCAAAAAAAATTTGTTACTGGTATTGAAGATCAACAAGTTTCCTCCATTTATAATGTCTTTGGGAATTTTATGGCTTCAAATCCTTGTCAAGAATTTTAATTATAGGAAGAATATCAACAATGTGAAGAAGGTTCTCTAGGTTTTATTTTTAAATATGATATTTGGAAGCTAAATGATCGAGATCATTATAAAGCTCCTACAATAGTTTCACAAAGAGAATAATAAGTACAATTGATTCAAACTTGTCTCATTAAAGAAACAATGAAAGTAGAGCCTAATTGTTTAGTACAGTTGGAAACATTTGGCATCATCATCAGCAGAAGCAGATTTCACACCTGAGCAACCTTTTTTTCTCTATCAAGCAGAACTATGTCATATTCTTAATGATCCGATGGTTGTTTGGATGCACTCATTTCTTCAAAAGGTCTCTAATATTGCAATTTTTTCCATGCAATCAATTTGCAACAGTAAGTATATAATGCCAACTAAATTTATGTTGCAGAAGTTTCATCATTTCGGCACTCTCTCATTTGATTAACAAAAAGTTCATTCCATCACGAAGATGCTTACCTGGTATAATTGGAATTTTTCTTATACATGATTAATTCAAGCGATGGTTAGAGTAGGGATGTTGTACATAAATAAACTCGCATGTTTAGTTCAATTTTAAAACTAGAAGCATTTGGTTTTCAGCTGGTTTTCACCATATTAAGTGTTTCAGTTTGTATATAAGTAGTGTTCATTCAAAAAATAAATAAGCAATTTGAGTTGTAGTTATATATTTTTTTTTCAAGGACTACAAGAATGGTCTTCAATGATGAGCAGCTACAAGTTAGAGTTTCAATAAGGTAGTGAGCTTATTGTTAATAAAATCATCCTAGATTTGTCAAGAGCATATTTCACTTGATGCTCTTGAAGGTAATGGAAGCAATTTGTAGACTCTAATTGTTTCATTTTCATAATTTTAGAAGGAAGATAAAGCATCTCATTTAGATTGAACAGAAACAAGAGGCAGTATATTTGCTACCATTCTTTCAAAGAGTATCATGAAGCAAGGATTTTTGAATTTCAAGCTTCAATTTTTTTTAAATAAGCCTATAAATGATGGATAGGAAGATTATGTGCAGTAGATTACTACCTCAACACATACAAAATTATTCAGCAGTAATCATGTATATGACAACTATGAAATGGATTCTTAAGCAGAGTTCCAAGAGAAGCAAATCAACATGGTAAATGAAGCAGTAGAAATTACATGAAAGCAGTCTACTTAGTTTGATTATAAAGAAGAAGTATACATTCATTGTTTATTAAGGGGTTCTTTTCCAAAATCATCGTGGATTGGGTTCATTTAATTCAAAAAGTCTAGTCAGTGAGTCTCGATAAGACTCCATGGCCCAATGGATGAAGACATTGATTTGTGGGATATTAGCACCTCACATGGAAGTGTTATCCCCAGTAGGAGCCAGTGTTAATACCTAGGTTTGCACTTAGGATTGTCTACATTTTTTAACCTAAGACCTTGAAATTTGAATCTATTCCAGGGTCATATCAATAATGCTCACCTGAGACAAATATCATACCCTTGATGTTTATCCTATGGTATTATGTTTGATTCCATACTTTTGTTCAAATTTGATTATTAGTTAGTGAAACATGCTAAGATGGCATAATGTCTGCATGGAGATTTCTATTAGTTTTGTAGTTGATTTTTCCTTTGTTAAATATATGTAAATTTTAGCAAAGTGAAAGTCAGTTTTGGGACCATATTTCCTTGAAAAAGTAGCGCTACAAAATGGTTTTGAAGTTGCACTACCAAATTGATGGAGAATTGCGCTACGAAATTTCCTATAGGTGACTGTTTTAGTCATTAGATTTGGGAACATATTCAGGCCAAACTATAAGGAATAATTTGAAATGCTTAAAAACTTATGAAAATTCAAACCAAAAAACTAGCTCGAATCGCCTCCCAGGAATAGTTAGGTTCAAAATTTGGTAGAACCTCTAAACTTAGCGGTTCGTTAAGTCTTCTTTCCGCAACACTTCTTTCGCAAGGCTCTTTCCGCAGGATCCCTTTCCACAATACCCTATTCCACAAGCTCCTTTCTGCAATTTGCATATTGCGGATTGCGGATGTGCAATTCATAAACTCAAAAATGAACTTCCGCAACTATGTGGCCGCAACGATATTTCCGCACTCGGGTTGCGGATTGTGGATACACCTTCTCACTTTTCCAAAGTGGAACTTCCGCAACTTTCTTCCTGCAACTCTTCAGAGCTGTCGATTTCTTGTGGGCTCTTTTCTGACTGTCGATCTGAGATCAATTGTGGATCTTCTTTGGGCCTTCATATATCTTGCGGCTTTGATCTCGTCCATCAATATGCTACTATGCGGAACTCTTAACATAGACTTTGCGGAATGCTATCTTCCGTTCACGTTCACCTCGTGATCTCTTTTCCCCACCGCCGATCCATCTTCTCTCCTTTGATCTAGATCGTTCAACCTCTACAAAATTCAATAGCTGCAACTATGCATTTCTACGTCGATTGATTAGAGAATCGATCACTCTTCGCCAGAATTGATCCCTCTCATTTCCTCTGCATATCATCTTCTTAAACTTCAACACGGTTCACATACTCACCTCAATCAAACCCTGAACTTCACTTTTGCGGATTTGAATATATCGGGCCTCAATCCCTACAAGGTTTATTCTGCAAATTATCACATCCACTCATGCATTCATGCACAGAGACCAATCAAACCTCCTCTGCGACGTTCCATCCTCTAAATACCAACTTTGGGATACTGCATACACACAAATTTGTCATACAATTAACAGGTTCATTAATCATTCAATACCCACAGAATCATATACATAGAATGAACTGCATTTACATAGAGATATGTCGAAGTAGGCTTTCCTTCATTCAACACAAAGAACCTGTACATGCATATCAATTTAGAACCTGGGTTTTAATCCCCTTAGGCATGATTTACATTGTTTGGCCAGCCTAGCCAGATACACATTATTTTACTCTCTCCCTGGTTGTCTTAACTATCTGTATATCTGGTTTCTTCTATGCCTCATAGGCTTACACATTTATACAAATAGAACTCTGAAACCAATTCTAGTTCAGATCCAGAATACACTCAACAATTCCTATTTTGCTGCAACTGTAATCTAAGATTAGAAACACCCTTATCCTATCTATATGAATCATCAAGCATCCATCGAATGCTTCAACAAATGCTTCCACCATTCGAGTACTTGGTTACATGACTCATCCAAATGACTCAACACACCAATGACTCACCCAGTGACTCATCCCCTATCTAGAAACACACTTAAAACATAACATTATTTACAATATTACATCATAAGACCTCTACTTAGGAAAATTTCAAGACCCTAAGGTCTGACCAAACATTAACTCAGATGGAGAGTAGGATTCTCCTGCATCAGACTCCCCATAAAGAAAGAACTTATGACCTCCTGGTCATAACCTTCAATCTTCAATATGCCTGGATCCCAAATATTATGTCGAAGTTGT
The DNA here is from genome assembly GCA_027924585.1 of Larix kaempferi. Classification (NCBI taxonomy): domain Eukaryota; kingdom Viridiplantae; phylum Streptophyta; class Pinopsida; order Pinales; family Pinaceae; genus Larix; species Larix kaempferi. Next base: position 1,850,603 of record BSBM01000617.1, on the reverse strand, counting down.
CCAGTGGCTTCATGGTTGTCTTGTAATCTTGTTGTTGACTGCAATTCTCTTGGTCTCCAATTTTTTTGTTGCAATGACCCACTAGCCTTGCTTCTGTAATCTTCTCCTATCACTTGTCTTCGACTGTGCTTTGCTTCCTTTCTCTACTGATGTAAATCTCCATTTTTTCTTCATGTCTTCTCTAAGACATCTTCATCATCAACATCCTCATTTATTCAATTTCATTGTCAAGTCTATCCTTTGGCTGGTACACTTGCATCTTCTAAAACTTTTGTTGTTCCTTTGGCTGAATTCTGTTGTTGTTGTCCAATACCTGCTGCATCCTTATACCTTTACGATATGTACTTACACCATTAGGATATTTATCAATCCTTGGATTGATCAACCAGTCCTCTAGCATCTCCAGTTCTTCATCATACTTTCTGAGATCAGAAAATATCTCTCTATTTTCATTAGCTAACTCTGCAATAGCAAGTTCTTCTAATTGTATGTCAGCATCTCCACTGTCAAATTGTGTAGGTGTTCCCTCTTGGTTATTTTCATGAGACCATGTTGTCTCAACCTCCATCTTCAGAGCAATATTCCAACTTTTCCCACTTTTAGGGAGGTAAGGATACATTTCTTTTTCTTCCTTCACCTTCATGACAACCTCATTATCTTCCTCTCCTGCTATACCTGTAAACACACACAATTCATTAGTTTTAAAAACATTAGTCTCTCTAGCCGTCATTGATTTCTATGTCAATACATTCATTTGCTGATATGAACTCTGCAAAGAGTTCGTGAGACCTTCAGATAGTCTCTCCTTCCCATCTTCATTGTCCTTGAATACATATTCAGTCAAGAACTTTTCTATCTCAGTCATCTCCTCCATCATCTTTATTTCTTCACCAAACTCCATATTTCCTATAGTCTGAGCTACCAGTTGTATACAATATCCATCCTCCTTTACAACATAATTGTGTTCTGTTGTTATACTTTTGAAAAGCATTTCGCCTCCTCCTTCATTATCTCTGACAGTCCAAGATAATTGTTCAGTTTCTCCCTGTATAACCACATCACTTAAGTGTTCTTCGATACCTGCAGTCATATACAAAGCATTAGATTCAAAAACCATATACTCCACATCTGGAGTTTCATCCACATAATCTTCATGTGATTCTAAACTGATCAATGAGTTCAAAAAATGATCTACAAACTCTGCTTCATTGTCCTCTCCAAGGATGCTTCTCTGTTCGGGTTCACAATATGAAATGCCCATCTCAAACTCAGCTTTCTTGAGTTCTTCCTTCAATCTAGCAGACATTTCTTTCTTTAGCTTCACCTGTAGTGAAGGCCATCTCACATTTTGGCTTCTTCATTATCCAACCATACCTTTGGTCTTCCTTCTGTAGCAGTTTATCCAAATGAAATAGTTGCAATCCTATGTCAACTAATTCTCTGTCATACTCTTTTTGACTCATTCTCTTAATACCTTCAGCTTTGGAATCTTTTCTTCTGTTGTGGCTTTCCTCTGAACCTCTGCAATGACCTTCAGTAGTCATTGTCTCTCTCTCCTCTTTCTCTTCCCCTGTGAAATTCATCTTGTTCACCTGTGGACTGCTCCCAAGCCTTCTCTCAGCAAGTCTTCATACCTGCTAGGATACCTCAACAAGCTATCTCTCCTTGAGCTTGTCCTTTTGGTATCCTTGGTTCTTTCCTCTAGAACCTTTTGAGAAAATCCTTTTCTCCTCTTGGCCTCTACAGATCCACTTCTTCTCTGAGAAAATGCAACTTGTCCTCTTCTGGTACAACCTTTGTTGGATTCTTAGATTCTGCCAATGTTTCTTCTTTTCTAAGAGTTCACAAATCCTTCATCAAGAACACGGTCATCCTTGATACAACTCCCCTAGCTATCACTGCTGCTATCAAACCTTTCCTATTTGCTCAAACAAATTCTTATAACCAGAGTTAAACAAAACACCAATCAATCTATACCTCATAAGATTTCTTCCACTCATACAGTTGGATGAAACATCTCCCTATCTACAATTATTGATTTAATTCAATTCTGAATACTTCTATTTGACCACCCTTCTCATCACAAGTGTTAGTCTTCAACTTTATCATAAATTGAAAACCAGAATTTGATTTACCTCTGCTTCCTTCGTGGCAACTTTAATTCTCTTCAGCTCGGATTCTTCATTGACCTGACTGCAATGGCTGCTCTGATCTCCTTTGCATAATCTTTTTTTTTCGTTCTGCTCTGATACCAAAGGTATTAGCAAAACTAAATTTGGTTGCTTTGATACCACTTGATGGTATCAGCAAGTGGTCTACACCTGAAACCTCTTTTTATCATCTCTGATACCACTTGATGCAAATTTGAACCAGAAAAATAGCTCGAATCGCCTCCCAGGAATAGTTAGGTTCCAAATTTGGTAGAACCTCTAAACTTAGCAGTTCTCTAAGTCTTCTTTCTGTAACACTACTTCTGCAAGGCTCTTTCCGCAGGATCCCTTTTCACAAACTCCTTTCTACAAGCTCATTTCCGCAAGCGTCTTTCTGCAATACCCTCTTTCACAAGCTCCTTTCCGCAATTTGTGGATTGATGATTGCGGATGTGCAATTCATAAATTCAAAAATGAACTTCCGCAACTATGTGGCCGCAACAGTGTTCCTGCACTAGGGGTTGCGGATTGCGGATATACCTCCTCACTTTTCCAAAGTGGAACTTCCGCAACTTTCTTCCCGCAACTCTTCAGAGCCGTCGATTTCTTGCGGGCTCTTTTCTGACCGTCGATTTGAGATCAATTGTGGATCTTCTCTGGGCCGTCAGATCTCTTGTGGATTTGATCTCGTCCTTCGATATGCTACTATGTGGAACTCTTAACTTAGACTTTGCGGAATGCTATCTTCCGTTCACGTTCACCTCGTGATCTCTTTTCCCCACCGTCGATCCATCTTCTCTCCTTTGATCTGGATCGTTCAACCTCTACACAATTCAATGGCTTCGATTGTGTGTTTCTACGTCGATTGATTAGAGAATCGATCAATCAAGCTCGATCACTCTTCACCAGACTTGATCCCTCTCATTGCCTCTACATATCATCTTCTTAAACTTCAACTCGGTTCACATACTCACCTCATTCAAACCCTGAACTTCACTTCTGCGGATTCGAATATACCGAGCCTCGATCCCTACAAGGTTTATTCTGAAAATTATCGCATCCACTCATGCATTCATGCACAAAGACCAATCAGACCTCCTATGTGACATTCTGTCCTCTAAATCCCAACTTCGGGCTACTGTATACACACGGATTTGTCATACAATTAACAAGTTAATTAATCATTCAATACCCACAAAATCATATACATAGAATGAACTGCATTTACACAAAGATATGTCGAAATAGGATTTCCTTCATTCAACACAAAGAACCTGTACTTTTATATCGATTCAGAACCTGCATTCTAATCCCCTTAGGCCCGATTTACATTGTTTGGCCACCCTATCCAGATACACATTATTTGACTCTCTCCCTGGTTCTCCTAACTATCTAGCAATATGGATGCTTCTATGCCTCGTAGGCTTACACATTTATACAAACAGAACTCTGAAACCAATTATGGTTCAGATCCAGAATACACTCAACAATTCCTATTTTGCTGCAACTGTAATCTAAGATTAGAAACACCCTTATCCTATCTCTATGACTCATCAAGCATCCATCAAATGCTTCAACAAATGCTTCCACCATTCGAGTACTTGGTTACATGACTCATCCAAATGACTCAGCACACTAATGACTCACCCACTGACTCATCCCCTATCTAGAAACACACTTAAAACATAACATTATTTACAATATTGCATTATAAGACCTCTACTTAGGAAAATGTCAAGACCCTAAGGTCTGACCAAACATTAACTCAGATGGAGAGTAAGATGCTCCTGCATCAAAAACCCACTTCGGGAATGGGGTTATTTACAAAAATTTCTCTCTGTTTAGAAACATCTATCACAGTTTGAGAGATTCGAATGGATCTTTGAAGCCTATTTTTCATAATTTCACTAGATTCGGTTTCCTAAAATATGCCCAGACAAGCAGTTGAAAAGAAACCTCATCCGTTCAACTTGTCCATCAATTTTATCATCTCCCTTGGTCACTACAACCAACACATGAAAGATGAATGACATGTTTTAGGATTCATCCATTAGAGGATTATGTGTTCATTATAGATCCATTATTTTTGGATCTCATATTTCTAAAATTTTCTATATAAATTATGAAGGGGGATCTTACTTTGGGAGGTAAAGAGAGGTTCAATTTTGAAAATCCAATGAAGGGCCTATGGAATTGTAAGCTAATTTTGAGTACTTAATTTTATGAATACTAAGATCATTTGGACCATGAATTAGTTGTTCCTCTTATATGTTCATTGTTGATCTTCTTTTTTAATACAAAGATTGTTAATGCATTGCACAATCAATTTTATTGTAGAACTAATAGAATTTACGTCGTGAATTCTTATTTCCTGTGATATTCATTATGTTTTCAATTAGCCTTCTTAATTATAACGCTATTACATGATGTATTTTTTTGTAAATGTATGAAACATGTACCTTACATTTTTCATATGTTTGCATCCTGTATGGTATTGGAATTAAATTCACATCTTGTTCATGGTTATAAATCCTTTGGATTCATAGTTTGTCATTGTTCTTCATGCACTATTTAAGTACTCCTAGATCATGTTTGGATTGAAAATCATCCAACCAATTGAATATAAACACCTATTTCAAACCCATGTCTAAATGCACTAGCTTTTCTTTGTAGCAGTCAAGTGCAGACATTAGGGATACTATTTTCTATTGTCGTTTCCGAAAACGAAATTGAAGAAATCTTTCATTGGAGAATAATAACGATTAGATCCAGTCTTTGATGGTGAACATGGGATGCTGACATAGTACAGACTACAATATTTCAACTTGGAAACTCCACTTTCATAAGAATCTATAATTCAAAGCATTAGTAATGACTCCACTATAGGACGAACACAGCTAACAGAAAGATGAAAGGACTGAAGGGAAAAATCGGGTATCAGTTTGTTAGTTTTCTCCATGAAATTTTTTTTCGTATTCATGAGCTCATTCATATATTTCCCTTTACATGTGAAAATAATTATCCTCTACTTTGTTTATTCATTTGATCATAAGCCTATTGTTGTATGTTCTTGTTTGAGAGAAAATTATTTTCCCTCTTCCTGTATTATAGATCTTGATTCATTTCCTTCATTTGAATCACATGAGAATCATGATGTCTGTATCTAAATTATTCCCAAGAATGATCACCCATCTTGTGAAATGGTTGATACAAAATATGATTTATTACCTCTTGCGAGCACTACTGTACCTTTCAATCAACTCATTGAAATTCGGTCCAAAATAAGAAGAAAATATTTTAGACCTTTGAAGCTACCATTTATTCTTCATGCTTACCCTCTCAATTTTTTAAAGTATCTTCATATGTTCAATGGAAAAGACCAGGTTGCATTTGAAAACTTCATTGATAATTTTGAAATTATCCATGAGGATGTAGTTATGAGGATATTGGGTGAGAAAAAATCCTTTGATCGGTACTTGATAGAGTTTAACTCTTTGTAGAGAGAGGAGGATGAAGCTCTTTTCACATTCAACAGGATAATTCACAGTTTTTATTACAGTATGCTAAGGATATTCATCCTTCTGAAAACTACTACCATGTTGTACTATATAGAAGCTTGACGCAAGGTGACTTATGACCTAAGGTTCTTCCTTAACATTACACACAACACACAATGCTCACATAAACAAGATGTAAATAGGATGTCATGAATTCGCTTATATTAGTTCTCTGAAACGGTTACAATGCAAACTGCAAGGAAATAACTAACTATTGTCGGCCTTAGCCAAATACAATACAGAAGTAACTGTGTGCTCTCTCAATATGTCGACCATCACCCTCTCCTGGTTCACTGTGGAACTCTGATTTATGGCTCGATCTCTCTCGTTCGGAAGATGTGTGACTCTTCTCTCCAGTCTACCAATCTTTTCTTCGAACTCTGCTCTGCAACTCCAACACAATGGAACTGTCCCTCTTCCGCTCTGCGCCTATGCACAAGCCTTCTACTCTGTTTTTGGTGTTCCTGATGTCCACTCCAACATTCGAGACACGCATCCTCCTATCCGCCGATCTCCCTAATCCTGCAGACCTGCAACTGTCAGCGCCCCTGCCGTGCTGCACAGCCTCTGTCGTTGTTGACATCCATCATGATCTCAACTACCTGCAATAACTCACATTAACTTCCTTAGCAACCCCAAACAGATACCAAGTACTCTGTCTGGACTTTCTGTCCTTCCGAACCTACTACAGTAGTCGGTCACATCACTCGACCATTCTGTCGGTTCACCTCTACTTTCCTCCGCGCTTGGCTCCGCCAAACCTGTCGAAGTCGTAGCTCGACGCATGTCGACCTATCGATGCCTTTCGCTCAACCTGTCGGTCTAAAAACCAACTACTTCGGTCGGTCTCATACCGACTGCTCCTACTCGACTTATTGACTTCGATAATCCAATCTGCTTCCCCGCACCAGTGGTCATCGACACTCCCCCTGGTCGGCCTTCTCCAAGTCGACTAACTTCAATTGATCTTCCTAGGCTCCGATGCTCCTGCATCAAATATCAACACCCTAATCTTGTTTTTTTATCTCAAAGAAAGGAAATCCTCATCATTAGAACAATTATTTGTTGATTCTAGAGAAATTGAGGAAAATTTTCGGACCTGTGACAGACTTCGAGATCAGGTTTGTGATGAACATTTACTTTCAGATGCATAGGAGCTGGAATAAAAATATGAACAATAGAGATCAGATTTGGATGTTGAAAATATGGATTCAACATATGAACTTCATACAACAAATTTGAATTCTCAGTATGATGATACATCCTTTTTCGATTTCAGTTTTTGTTCAATATTTATAGATAACAAATCAGAATTTGTTATTCCTGAGACTGATTTTAATGAATTTTTTCATGTTGATTATCATCGTGAGAGTAATGTTACAAAGGATGATGATTTTGTAAAGAAAGTTGTTGCTCCAAAACATTTTGTTACTGGTATTGAAGATCATCAACTTCTTTTGTTTATAATTTTTTTTGAGATTTATGGCTTTAAATCCTCATCAAGAATTTTTATTGTGGGAAGAATATCAACAATGTGAAGAAGGTTCTTCGGGTTTTCTTTTTAAATCTGATATTTGGCAGCTAAATGATCAATATGAATAGAAATCTCCTACAAGAGTTTCACAAGGAGAATAATAAGTACAATTGGTTCTGCCTTGTCCCATTGAAGAAACAGTGAAAGTAGAACCTAAGTGGTTAGTACAGTTGAAAATGTTTTGCATCATCATCAACAATGAAGCAAATTCACATTTGAGCAGCCTTGTATTCTCTATCGAGTAGAAATATTTCACGTTCTTAATGATCCAATCGTTGTTTAGATAGACTGATTTATTCAAAAGGTCTCTAATATTGCATTTTTTACCATGGAATCAATTTGTAACAGTAAGTATATAATGCCAACTAAATTTATGTTGCAAAAATTTCATCATTTCTGCACTCTCTCATTTGATTGCAAACAGAAAGTTCATTCAATCATGAATATGCTTACCTAGTATCATTAGAAGTATCATTATACATGATTAATTCAAGCAATGGTTAGAGTAGGGTTTATGTACATAAATGAGCTCACTATGTCTAGGCACTTGTTTAGTTCAATTTTTAGACTATAAGCATTTGGTTTTTAGTTTGTTTTCACCATATTAACTGTTTCAGTTTGTATATAAGTAGTGGTCATTTAGAAAAATAAATAAGAAATTTTATTTGTAGTTATATATAGATTTGTTTCAAGGATTACAAGAATGATCTTCATTGATGAGCATCTACAATTTAGAGGTTCAAGAAGGAAGTGAGGTTATTGTTAATAAAATCGGCCCAGATTTGTCAAGAGCATATTTCACTTGAAGTTCTTGAAGGTAATGGAAGCAATTTGCAGCCTCTTATTGTTTCATTTTTAAAATTTTTGAAGGAAGACAAAGGCATCTCAGTGAGCTTGAACATAAACAAGAGGTATAAGTTGCGCCAAGAGGCGCTCTACAGCCCAGTATGAGGGAGATCTTGTAACATGTGTGGAGTGTTTTTCGAGTAACAAAATAATAAAAATAAAATATTGTAACGTCGGCCATTAATAAAAATATAAGAAGTAAAAAAGATAAAGAAGTAACCCAGTATGAGGGAGATCTTTTAACATTTGTCGAGAGTTTGTAGAGTGTTTGTCGAGTAACAAAAATAAAATATTGTAACATCGGCCATTAATAAAAATATAAGAAGTAAAAAAGATAAAGAAGTAACCCAGTATGAGGGAGATCTTAAACTTGAACTTACGTGTAAATATTTTTTAACGTGTAGAAAAGTTAGATAATTTTTTATGAACATGTAAAAAGTTAGATACAAAAAATTACACCTCAAGAAATTGGATCCCTCTCGGTGCTTGGTAGATCCGGGTTTAAGATGGATCTATGCTGGTATATTTGCAACCATTCTTTCAAAGAGTATCATGAAGAAAATATTTTTGAATTTCAAGCTTCAATTTTTTTTTGAAAATTAGCCTATAAATGATGGATACGAAGATTATTTCCAACATATTTCTACCTCGGCAGATACATAATTCTTCAGCAGTAATCATGTATATGACAACTAAGAAATGGATTCTTAAGAAGAATTCCAAGAGACACAAATCAACATGGTAAATGAAGCATCATAAATTATATGAAATCAATTTACTAAAATTGATCGAGAGGAAGAAGTATTCATTTCCTATTAAGGGGTTCATTTTCAAAATCACCGCAGACTGAAGAGAGAGGAGGATGAAGTTCTTTTCACATTCAACAAAATATTTCATAGTTTTTATTACGGTACGCCTAAGGATATGCAGCCTTCTGAAACTACTTCCATGTTGTATTATATTGAAGCTCAACACCCTAATATTGTTTTTTATCTTAGATAAAGGAAATCCTTATCATTAGAACAATTATTTGTTGATGTTAGAGAAATTGAACAAAAATTTTGGGCCTGTGGCATACTTCAAGATCAGTGTTGTGATGAACATTTACATTCAAATGCACATGAGATGGAAGAAAAATATGAACAATAGAGATCATATTTGGATGTTGAAAAGATGGATTTAGCTTCTAAATTTAATACAACAAATTTGAATTCTCGGTATGTTGATACATCCTTTTTCGATTTCATTTTTTCTTCAAATTTTATAGATAACAAATCAGATTTTGTTTTTCTTGAGACTGGTTTTAATGAAGCTGATCATGTTGATTATTATCATGAGAGTAATTTTGCAAAGGTTGATGATGTTGTATAGAAATTTGTTGCTCCAAAACATTTTGTTGCTGGTATTGAAGATCAAGAAGTTTTTTCTGTTAATAATGTCTTTGGGGAGTTTATGGCTTCAAATCCTTGTCAAGAATTTTCATTGTAGGAAGAATATCAACAATGTGAAGAAGGTTCTTTAGGTTTTCTTTTTAAATATGATATTTTGAAGCTAAATGATTGAGATCAATATCAAGCTCCTACAATAGTTTCACAAAGAGAGAAAAAAGTACAATTGATTCAACCTTGTTTCATTAAAGAAATAGTGAATGTAGAGCCTAATTCATTAGTATAGTTGGAAACTTTTGGCATCATCATCAACAATGAAGCAAATTTCATACTTGAGCAGCCTTTTCTTCTTTGCCAAGAAGAACTCCAGGTCATGTTATTAATGATTCAATGGTTGCTTGGATGGACTCATTTATTCAAAAGGTCTCTAATATTGCATTTTTTCCATGCAATCAATTTTCCGCAGTAATTATATAATGCCAACTAAATTCATGCTGCATAAATTTCATCATTTCTGCACTCTCTCATTTTATTGCAAACAGAAAGTTCATTCCATAATAAAGATGCTTACCTTGTATCATTGGAAGTTTTCTTATACATTTTTAATTCAATCGATGGTTAAAGTAGGGTTGTTATACATAAATAAGCTCACATGTTTAGTTCAATTTTGAGACTAGAATCATTTGGTTTTCAATTGGTTTTCACCATATTAATTATTTCAGTTTGTATATAAGTAGTGGTCAATCAAAAAATAAATAAGCAATTTGAGGTGTACTTATATATTGATTTGTTTCAAGGATAGCAACAATGGTCTTCAATGATGAGCATCTACAAGTTAGAGATTCAAGAAGGCAGTAAGCTTATTGTTAATAAAATCAGCCCATATTTGTTAAGAGCATATTTCACTTGAATTTCTTGAAGGTAATGGAAGCAATTTGCAGCCTCTTATTGTTTCATTTACAGAATTTCAGAAGGAATATAAAGAATATCATTTAGATTAAACAGAAACAAGAGGAAATATGTTTCCAACCATTCTTTCAAAAGTATCATGAAGGAAATATTTTTGAATTTCAAGCTTCTAATTTTTTTTTGAAAATAAGCCTATAAATGATGGATAGGGATATTATTTGCCTACCTCAACACATACAGAATTCTTCAGCAATAATCATGTATATGAAAACTATGAAATAGATTCTTAAGCAAAGTTCCAAGAGAAGCAAATCAACATGGTAAAGTAAGGAGTATAAATTATATGAAAGCAGTCTACTCGGTTTGATCGAGAGGAAGAAGTATTCATTGTTTATCAAGGGGTTCTTTTTCAAAATCATCGTGGATTGGGTTTAGTTAATTTAGAAAGTCTAGTTAATAAGTATGGATAAGACTCCATATCCCAATGGATTAAGACATTGATCTACGGGATCTTAGCACCTCATAGGGAAGTGATATCCCCCGTAGGAGCTAGTGTTAGTACCTAGGTCTGCATCTAGGATTGTCTACATTTTTTAATCTAAGACCTTTAACCTTGAATCTATTTCAGGTTCATCTCAATAAATCTCACCTGAGACAAATATTATACCCTTGATGTTTATCCTATAGTCTTATGTTTGATTCCATACTTTTGTTCAAATTTGATTATTAGTTAGTGAAACATGCTAAGATGGCACAATGTCTGCATGGAGATTGCTATTATTTTTGCTAGTGATTTTTCCTTCGTTAAAGATCTGTACATTTTGGCAAAGTGAAAGTCAGTTTTGGGACCAAATTTTCCTTGAAAACTTAACGTGACATAATGGTTTTGGAGCTGTGCTACCAAAATGCTAGAGAATTGCGCTACAAAATTGCCTGTAGGTGACTATTTTAGTCATTATATTCAGGAAAATATTCACGACAAACTGTAAGGAATCATTTGAAATGGTGAAAGAGCCACTTCGGGAATGGGGTTATTTACAAAAAACTCTATCAGTTTTACAAAATTTTCCATGGTTTGAGAGATTCGAATGGATCTTTGAATCCTATTTTTTGGGATTTTGCGAGATTCAGTTTCCAAGTATATGCCCAATCAAGCAGTTGAAAAGACACCTCATGAATTCGACTTGTACATTAGTTTTATCATATCCCTTTTTCATTGCAGCGCCCACATGAAATATGAATGACTTGTTGTAGGATTCATCTATAGGAGGATTATGTTCTCATTATAGATCCATTATTTTTGGATCTCGGATTTGTAAAACTTTCTATATAAATTATGAAGGGGGGTCTTCCTTGGGGAGTTAGAGAGGGGTTCGATTTTGAAAAACAAGTGAAGGGCCTATGGAACTGTAAGCGCATTTTGAATATTGATTTATGTGAACATCTAATATCATTTGGACCATTCATTAGTTGTGCCTCTTATATGTTCATTGGTGATCTTCTTTTTTAATACAAAGATTGTTAATGCACCACACAATTAGTTTTATTGCAGAACTAATAATAGTTATGTTGTGAATGCTTATTGCCTATGATATTCATTCTGTTTTCAATTAGCCTTCTTAATTATAACGTTGTTATATGATTTAATTTTGTGTAAATGTATGAAACATGTAGATTAAGTTTTTCATATGTTTACATCCTATATGGTATTGGAATTAAATTCACATCGTGTTGATGGTTATAAGGCCTTTGGATTCATAGTTTGGCATTGTTCTTTATTCATTGTTTAAGTACTCATCCTAGACCTTGTTTGTCTTGAAAATCATCCAACCACTTGAATATGAACCTTAAAACGTAACCTATTTCATATCCATGTCTAAATTACCTAGCTTTTCCCTGTAGCAGTCGAGTGCAAACCTTAAGGATAACAGTTTAATTTTGCTTTGAACACAATTTTACAATTTATATATCATATATACATGTATGATACATCGTTGACACATATACATTTATTCGTTTCATGGAGTCTAGAGCACATAACTACTTTCCATAGAATTTAAAAATTTAATAAAATATAATATCCAAAATATTTATTGATTTTATTGTAATGTTTAATATTTTTACTATTTTTATTTTTGTCAAAATCCGGTGATAAAATATTTTCTCAAATTTTTATTTTACATTATTCATGTATTTAATTTTTTATTGGAAAAATGGATTCATCGACCTAAATTATGCAATTCTAACATATTTGTAATTCTACTAATTCTTGTCATATTTCGGACAAAAGTCACCCAAAAAGATGATGAAAGATGGTTAAAGGACTACTCTATATTTATTATTTATGTAGTGTAGAGCACCTAATTTCTTGGCCAAACCTATCATAATTTAGTTGGCAATTTGGCATTGAGGATAGTCATTACTTCTTGTTATTCTCAAATCCGAGTTCGCTCATTGCCATTATAGTTATATAGTTTAGAGCACCCTATTTATTGGCACAATCTATCATAATTTAGTTGTAAATTTGGCATTGAGGATAATGATTACTTGTTGCTATCCTCAAATATGAGTCGACTCATTATCATTATAGTTATGATGTGTGAGTATTTCCTAACATATTGACAAAATCTATCGTAATTCACTTGTCAATTTAGTACTAAGGATACTCATTACTCGATGGTATCCTCAAATCTAAGTTGACTCATCACCATTATTCTATGAAAACAACTTCCACTTATGCTAGATTCTTTGGTCATGGATTGTTAATATATTTCGTTAAATCCAAGTAAGATAAAATCTTAGCGAATTAAAAGCAATTTTAATACTTAGTACAATACTAATGGATTATTTAATTACTTTTGATACAATAGGAAAAAATCTAATAGTTATATAATATTGAAGTTAAATATTTTTATTATTGATAAATCTAATTAAATTTTAAAAACTATAGTATCTCATAACTATCAATAATTCCAAAAACATAGTATAATTATTACTATAATCGATTCTTCTTCAATTTCAAAGACATGTGATAATGGTGCCATTTTTAAATTTTAAAAACATCATAATGTAAATTTTTAGCTTTGATTGTTATTATATTTAATAATAACAAAGATTATGAAAGTGGTATTATATATTCATTTATTTATTATTATGTCCCCGACATATTGTTTTCGGTTGGGGGCATTAGTTGGAGCGGGAGGAGGGCATGGAGCCCGTCTATATAGTTTTGAGCGAAGTTTTATCCATTGTATTTTTCTGTATTAATTTTTCTTTTAAATTGTTGTTTTATCTGCGTTTGTATTGGGCATTTCCATGCTTACGTCATCCTGGGGTTGTGTGCCCCAGGACGCGGTGGCGCTATTGCGTCAGCAGACCAGGGCCGCAGATCGGTGTGTTTCATGTGCTGTCAGGGGTGGCATTTGGTGTGCTACCAAGTGGTCTGGTCTCTATGTTGTGGCATGGGTGAATCCAAGTTCGATCTACCTCGTTGTCCTGGTGTTTAATGCAGCTGCCGGCAAGTGTGTGCCAAGACGGGTGGCAGCCAGTATTAAATTTGTTTCATGCATCGAGCTTCGGCTTTGTAAACTTTTTGGAATTGTTGAAATGTTTTTTTCCTGCGGTTGATGGGTATTTTTAATGGCACCTGTGGATCGAGGGTTTGATGTGTTGTAGGCGTCGTCCTAGTGTTTAATGCAGCTGGATGCAAGTGTGTGCTAAGCCAGGTGGCAGCCAGTATTAAATTTGTTTCATGCATCGACCTTCGGCTTTGTAAAGCTTTTGGAATTGTTGAAATGTTTTTTGTCTGCGGTTGATGGGTTGTTTTAATGGCACCTGTGGATCGGGGGGGTTTGATGTGCTGTGGGTGCTGGCGTTTGGTGTTCTGTCAGGTGGTGGGATGGAGGGAAATCCAATCCACAGTTTCATTATTAAATCGGTTCATTAAATTGTTGAAGCTTTTCGATGCATGGACCTTCGACTTTATAGAGGTTTTTGAATTCTGAAGATGGTTTTTGGCTGCGGAGGGTTTTATTGGCGTCCTGTCCACCATTTATTGTGGGACGATGGTTTCAGCCCCTCCTTTTATTGTTGTGGTGGACTTTCGGGTTTGCAGCTGGTTTCATTTTGCGTCGGCAATTTCGAGAGCTTGTATAGATTGCTCTGCAAGCGTTGGTGACTGTTGCTTTTGTGTTTTCCCTGTGGTTTCGGGTGCCTATTCCGATTTGCAAGTTGCTGCAGTTGACGTTTTTGCCGGAAGCAGACCGGCTTCTGGGTTTTGTGGATATATCCTGACGGTGGTTGGACAGCTCCTTTCCATCCGACGTTCGGCTTTGAAGCACAGCGACGTCTGGGTTTTGCACGTTGGCCCTCGCGGTGGTTGGATAGGTGCTCTCCGGCTGTCTCTGTGTTCCTACATTTTGCTACTTTGCACTGGACAGGTGCTCTTCGGCTTTATCATGTTGCTACTTCGTGTTCAAATTTGTTGAATGCCATGTGCATAGGGTTTTACTGGTGATGGATTCTGTTTTGTTTGTATATGTGGACTGTCGACTGGAATGTTTTATTAACTTCTAGACATGGTGTTGTTTCCATATTGTGCATAATGCAAAAAAAAAATGCAGATCTTGACTAGGGCTTGAATAATGTGTTTTTGTTTTCTGCTTGAACCTAGTATTTTTATAAATGTGGTTGTTTGCATTTGCGGTTGGCCCAAATTGAAATTTGGAAAGGTTGACTAGGGCTTGAACAATCTGTTTTCACTTCCTGCTTGGACGTACTGTTTTTATGGATGTCATTATTTGCGTTTGCGGTTGACCGAAATTGAAATTTACGTCAAATAATTTGTTTTCTAGTCAGGGGACTAGGGTTTATATGGAAAACAATATTGAAGTGAATTTGATGGTCGACCATGGCTTTTGCTGAAAATCGACCGATCTTGGACCTATTTTTTTATAGATGTGGTTATTTGCATTTGCGGTTGACTGAAATAGAAATTTGCAGACCTTGACTGGGGCTTCAACGGTCTATTTTCACTTTCTGCTTGGACGTACTGTTTTTATGGATGTCGTTGTTTGCGTTTGCAGTTGACCGAAATTGAAATTTACAGCAAATAATTTGTTTTTCTAATCAGGCGACTGGGTTTATAAGGAAAACAATATTGGAGAGAATTTGATGGTCGACCCTGGCTTTTCCTGAAATTCGACCGAAAATAGCATAGGATGTTTCATAACTAATATTGCAAAAACAAGGATTTTTTTGCTTTGGAATATGCTGGAAACAAACGTCTTTAGCTGGTCATTGATACCTTCAAATACATAAGAATTCCAACTTGGGCTTATGTTTATGGTTTTTTATTTCGTTTTTAGTATTCAGTTAAAGACCTTGCCTGTTGATGCCGAGGCATTGGCTCATGCATTCGTCATGTTGGTGATTGCGACTCCATCAGCTCCGACCATGATAGTCGCCTCTGCTTTCGCCATTTTCCTAGAGACAAGCTCGACCTTAGAACAATTTAATGCCAACATCTCAATTCAGAACTCCAAACATTGATGTAGGAACAGAATAGAGTCCTCTCCTTCTCCAATGTCACAAGACAGGGAAAAATTGCAATTTGATGTCATTCTATGTGCAATTGATGCTGTCGCTTTTTTCTATTCTTCGATGCTTAAAGGTAGATTCCTTGCGTTTTGTGGTGTGGTGACAGCAATTGGTTTTGAAAGCTGCCTCTTGGCACCTGGATGTGCTCTTCCTAAAAACACCGAAACAACTTCTCTGAAAATTTTAACATAATATAAAATTAGAAATAAAAAATTAATATATTGATCATGTCGACTTTTCTTACACTTTAGCGGTGCAAGTCAATTCTGGTCACTTTAGCTCTCGTGGCTTCAAGGTGTAGATTTCTTTACTGGATGGAAAATGTTATGGCTTCTGATGCCTTTGGAAAATAAATTTCCTCGTTGGTTTATGCATATTGTCACTTGGAATTTTGTCATGCTTTGTCTTCTGAATTTGGTTGCGGATGAAGAAGAATGTTCCCATTCAGGATATTAAATCTGTTAATAGAATTTAAAAAATAGAACTGAAGCTTCTAAATTGGCTTATTCGTTTTCATTTTCTAGTGCTACGCTTCTTTGCTTCCTGCCCTAGATGTGCTTGTGTTTCAGGAAAAGACAAGTTATTGTTGTGGGGGAGGGCTCCTTGCCATTTGCATGCGTTTACATGCTTCAGTTACGGCTTCTCCTATTTTCCCTGTTGTCTTTCCTTCCCTCTTGGAACTTGATGTTGCAAGTTTAGTTATTTTAAAATAGTTGTGTTAGTGGATATTAGAACTTGATGTTCCTTCTCCTATTTAATAATGAAACCATCGATTGGATTTCCCTCCATCTCGCCACCTGACCGTACACCAAATGCTAGCACCCACAGTATATCAAACCCCCCCGATCCGCAGGCACCATCAAAACAGCCCATCAACCGCAGGCAAAAAACATTTCAACAATTCCAAAAGGTTTACAAAGCCGAAGGTTGATGCATGAAACAAATTTAATACTGACTGCCACTCATCTTGGCACACACTTGGCGGAAGCTACATTAAACACCAGGACGACGAGGTAGATCGAACTTGGGTTGGCGCAATGCCACAACACAAAGATCAGACCATCTGAAAATTGCACTTCCTTGGGCATGTTGATAGCCATTTCAGTTTGCAAGATTCTATGTCAGTTTTCCCGATTTAAAAAAATGTCTTCAAATACTTTAGCAAAAGAAAAAACTATTTAACTATGCTCCATGGGCTGGCGACTGTTATTGCCAACATACCTGTTTAATTGCATTTTAAATGTCGCTGGAAATTGTGGCTTGTTTCTGTTAGCATAGCCATGCATAATACAAAGCGTGGATATTGGCTTTTTAATGGCCCTTCGTAGATTAACATATCAAAACGATCTTCAAATCCTTCGTCTTGAACCAGTGTTGAGCTCCTTTGTTATTTATTTAAGGCAGTGAATCAGTATCTAATAACACTTACACTTCTGCAATAAATTCAATAAAAAACTGCCCAGGCCATAGGCCATCTCCATTTGTAGCGTTTTAGCCAAACAGACAAATGCGATTCGGGAAGAATTTCTCGATGCATGTTGAGACTTCAACATCTAGCATAGATTGCATAGTCAGAACATTCGACTGGGAGAATAGATGGATTTTCCATCGATTGTATCTATTTCAATTTGAAAGAACTTGAGGTCTCTTCAGAAGAAGAACACTTTGGCTTTGAATCAGTTTTATTGTTCATGCACCAACATTGTTTATGGCGAAGATTAAGAACAAATATTGAGATCTGCCTAGCCTAGCAATCTATGCTTGAATCAGTTTTCGATCTCCATGCCTCTTGTGTTTGCTTGTGTTTGTGTTTACATAGTTTGTGTGTTGTGGGATGGATTTAGAATGGTGACAAAAAAAAAAACTATTGTCTAGATTCTTATATCAAGCAATTCTATATGGTATTCTTATACTGATATTGTTTCATGTCATCGATATTGCCTACAATAGAAACATTTCCTTCGTTTTTCAATTTAGCTTTCATATATCAAATAACCAAAACATTGCAAACAACATTGTCAATAACCTAAAAAAGTAGCAACAACGATGTGATGCTTCCTGCCTACATAAACACCCTATTTCATGTTCTGCTGAAATTCTTTTTGCTTTCGATTCTCTAATAGACTGAATAAAAAAAACTTTGCAAGCCATAGGCTGCTCCCTTTTGCAGTGTTAGAATCAAATAAACAACTGCAATTCACAAAGCAGTTCTCCACCCCAGATCAAATTTCAACGTGTGACACCAATAATGTAACCAGAACATTTGAAAACGGAAATAGATGCAATGCACATTGATTTTTCCTATGTCATATTGCAAAAACTTCGAATCTAGTCAACAAAAGAACAATTTTGCTTTGAATCAACTTGATCTTTGATTCAACAATTTTGTTTGTAACTTTGTTTACATACAAATGCTGAGGCCTAGCTAGATTGAGAGTTGATGCCTAGATCATTCTTCAATGTCCATATTCCTTGTGTGTCTTTGCAGCTCTGCTTGCATTCTTCGTCTCATTCATTTGCATCTTTGGTGTGGCCATTGATTTAGAACATTGAGAAAAAAAATGCCTGTTGTCATGGTTCTTATACCAAGCAACTTATACAATATTCATAGATTCTTACTTTTTCCCTGTTACAATAAAATTTGTATTCTTCCATACACGGGCATTGAGGCCAAAATTTACTTTGTCTTGGAAGCAAAAAAACAACACTTTAGCTTCTACAATAGCTTGATTTACAATTTAGCTTTCATATATCAAGAAATGCAAACATTGCAATAAACTATGAACAAGTTAAAAAGATAGCAACATTGCTATCAACCATTTTCTCTATACAAAGATGCTGCTGCATTTCCTAGTGCAATTCTTTTTTCGCTTTCTTGTTCATGCAAAATAAACTGGTCTTTCTTACACAGTTTCCTCTATTGATTTTGAAGTGCAATTCAGTTTGGTTGTTGCATTGATGCATGCGAGCAGCCATTGTTTCAATAGATTGTCATTAGTAATATCCTTTGTTAGTTGGTACTTCTACAACATACCACAAAAATTAGCCATCCTTTTTGTTATGATCTGCTATCCTTTTTTTAGCAGCTTGTAGCTTTTCTGTCCCTTTGAAACATCAATAGCATGAGCATTGAATGCTTTGCTTTCCTAGCCATGTCCAAATTCCAATTTGCCAACTTTGACAATGACTACCAAATGCAAATAGTGCTGCAATAGCAAGAAATGCTACTTTGTCCATTTGCATCACCTACTTATCTAGAAATTTGAAATCTCGTGTATCACAAACTATCATCGACACGAGAACTGCCACAAAATAAACTATGATCTTGAAATATAAAACATATGTGCTGCAAAGGTCAAACATACATGCTAACTTAGTGTACTAGCTATAAAACAAACATTGCATGTCGTGTTTGGTACTTACCCTGCAAAAAAAATGCCACCTATCTACAAATAGATAGATCAATTAAAACAGAATTGAAATCAACAATTTGCTTCAGATTTACTACCATAGCAATGTCCATACACTTAGAATCCATCGTTTGACATCTGTTTCAAATATCGAGTATGTAATCACTATTTTGGGAAAAATATATCTCTTTAAAATATCAATTTATGATTTGATATCTTTTTATGTTTATATGCATCATGTAATTTTTGAATGCTTTCAATAGTTATCTAGAATGATGCAAACTTTCTTTCGCTTTTCTACTAGTTCATAGACACCATAATGGAAACAAATCACATGGCAATGTACCTTGAAATATTCCCCTTGTCATTTCACCAAGCACATGTTTAATGTCTTAATCATATTTATATACGGCATAGCAGACGATGCCTATGATATCCTTTTTTCCTAATTTCTACTTTATGCTACAAGTCTATTCATTCCTCCTGTTGTGGAAATATGCCAATTTGCATTTGACAAGTTAAGCTTCTCAATATAGCTGACATCATTCGATACATTTCTAATAGCTATGCAAACTAGTCTTGCCAATGATTATGCTATCGTTTACATAACTAGTACGCAAAAAACCTTAATTGCCACATTTCAAAACTAAGCACAATGATGTTATGCTGGACCAAATATCGCTCTTCTCTTGCACCTATAACATTCTCATCTATGCTGTGCTATGCAACTGACTATACTGTTTCATCGGTATGAAACATGGTAGGTGCATCGATTATGTGCAAATGTTCTTTCATTTTGCTATTTTATTGTTCTTGATTGCATATGCAACTATATTTGAAGATTGCTAGATTAGAAAAAAAATTCTTTATGTAACCATAATTAACATAGTGCATTAAGAAAATTTCCATTTTCCTTTTCATCCGCTGAAACATTCATTGTTCTATGTTCCTGCAAATACTACTTTTCACTCAAATTGCAAATGTCAACGGATGCAAATTTTCATCTTCCTAGCTTTATTGCATTCTTGAAATTGCCTGCTTTGCCATAGACTCTCCTTAATGTGATCCATATCCAGTTTAAAATTTTACTTTTGCAAAAACTTCTCTAACGTCATTTTTTTTTCGCTAGTGCGTGCGTGGAGAATACTTTTGCAGATGTTTCCTTTGCAAGTTCTTTTGCCATAAACATGCTAAGAGCTTTGCAGTCTCCAGGTTGCCTTTCAAAGGACTTGGCAGCAGGCCATCAAGATCTTGAAGAAATTGACATTGCATTATCAAAACAACATTTGCTACGGCTAAAGGACTTCCACTTCCAAAATGGTGATTGTCTATTTGATGCATTTGTTGTTCTCTTGCATTTTTGATACACATCAACAGAAATAAGAGAGGCTATTGTGAACCATTTCCGCCTTCGTCTTGCTCAAATGGACCCTACTGCAATTTCTTCGTTCAACTTGGAGCTCGATCCTATGTACTTGTCTACATTACATGGCATAGAAGACAAAGAGCTTTATCTCCAACGAATGTCCCAACCTGCTTCGCAATTAGACACTGCAAATTTTCGTGGCCTATGGGGTGATGTCTTCTGCATAAAGTGGTTTGCACATTGGCTAAATGTGCCAATTGTTGTCTGGTCATTGACAAGCAAGAAAAAATACCTCCATTTCAATCCCACACTTCTTGGCTACTGTTACAACATCTTGTTCCATGATCATATACCACTTGTTGGACACTTTGAACCATTGCTTGCTTGCAAATCGACTATATCTCACCATTTCCTGCGTCAAGAATTTTCAGACGGCATTTACAATAGCTCTTGTTGTAACACTTTTCTTGAGATATCTCCGTACAGAGAAATTATCCTTCAACAAGGTTTTGACATCTTCTCTACAATTGAAGGTCATTGTTCTGATTCGTTATTTGAATCGATTTCAAAATTGTCAAAAATCTTTGTTAGTATGAGTCTTAGGAAGACACTTGCACAAAATTTCTTCAATTGCATACAGTCTAATGACAATAGATCATTCCATTATTTGACTACATATCTTACACTATCCATAGTACAAAATGCTTGTATTGTTTCTAGTTGGCAAACATTTGTTATCAATTTAGCAGCGCCCTTTAATATTGGCCATGTAAATGGGGATGAGTTTGCAATTCAATGGTTGTCAGAGATGTTGGGAGTGAACATTTCCATTTGGACTACACACCTAGCTGGGATTCAAAGTCGGTATTACTCAACAAATGCCTCTACAATCAACATGCTTATCTTGCAAGTTGAAAAAAACCAAGACCATTGTCACTGCCATCCGTTGTTTCAAACAAATCACCTAGGAAGGTCCTTTGCAATGGAAAAATGCATATCAAATTTCTTTAATACTTCTCAAAGTATGGGGAATGACCATGCTGACCAACAATTTCTTTTTGCATCTGCTTCAGAAAACACACCTTCTACCAAGGCCTCCAAAAAAACTCTCCAACAAAAATGAAGAAATCCAGAAAGTCATGGGAAAGGAGCAAAAGAAAAAACAACAATCGCAAAGATCCATGACATACAAAAATTTCCATGTATTGTAATTCAAAATCATTGCCATCCAAATCAAAACAACGTGCAACGATTCAAGAATTTGCGCTCAGCAAAGAGGTCTATGCGCTTTGCAGCATCTGAAGCTTTTAAAAAACAAAAAGAAACGCAAAAGGCCAAGCAAGCAACTTCCCAATACTTGAAAGCTATTGAAGATACACCTGTCAATGCTTGTTGCATATGCAAACGATTGCATTTCAAAAAATACATCTGCCGAATCAACAAAAACACTCTCCTTGCATTGACATCCTTGCCATGGATGAATATGGCTCCTTCATTTGCATTGGACATGCACATCTGCAAATACTGCAAAAAAAATGTTTTGCATTCAGAGATACCAATCTTTGCAACGCCATTAAACATTCATCGTAATAATGTATTGCCAATTTTAAACATGTTGACACCATTGGAGGAGCGACTTGTCTCTCCAAGAATTACCTTCGCACAGATTCAACAACTAGGTTATAAATGAGCTCAACTAGGGTTGACTAGAACAGTGATAAATGTTCCTGCATCCCTACACAAAGTGCAAAAGACTTTGCCAAGAAACCTTGAATATGACATGACAATTGGAATTATGCTAAAGCGGAAATTGGAATACAAAAATGTTTACATATCAAGAAACGCACGCCCAAACATTGTCATGCTTGCATTGAAAATGCTTTGTAGCATGGAACTTTACAAACAAGAAGATATTTCTATTGTGCCTGGCTGGGAAACGAAGTTTATTCAATCAACAAAGAAAGAGTCCAACCAGCTTGAACTTGCCTCTTCTGCTGACGAAGACAGCAACTGTACATCATCAACAGAAACTACTGAACCCATTCAAGAAACAAAAATTGAGCCAGTCACCGAAACAATGGTGCATGGATATGGAGAGACACATCTAATGGACGATTTGGCTGGCAAGCTTGTAGAAATTGCACCTTCCGAAAATTATCAACCACTAGGCATTTTCCAAGACAAGTTCTCTAAAGAGTTAAATTTCCCAACACTTTTCTATGGATGTATCCGACCCAATGACATCTACAATCGATATCGATATCAACAAGTTGTCCAATGGGAATTGGAACATGAAAGTACGGACTTTGAAGCACATCCTACAAACTTGTTCTTCAAAACAGTAAAAGTCTTGATAGGACAAATTTCTAGTACTGCTTGGATATCAATTCGTATAGGAGAATTGAAGGGAAAAAAATTGACATCAAAAGATGTAAGTCAAAGACCAATCTCCAAAAATCATCAAAACTCCAATTGCATATCATACATTAAAAGCCATTCGTACATCTCCTAACTACTTTGAAAACATGAAGAAATATCTTTTCGCAATGATTCGGCAACTAGGGCCACCTACCTTTTTTGTGAGCTTCACAGCTGCTGAACATCTTTGGAAACCATTGTCCAATTCTTTGCAATAACTTGAACAGGAAAAACCTCCAACCCATCAAATCTGGCTTCGAACATTGATATTGACAACTTGATAAGAAAACACCCTATGGTGTGTAGTCGCTCTAATAGACACATATTCAATTCATTGAAATCTTTGATATTAAAAAATAATACAATCTTTGGCAAGGTGAGTGACTACTTCTTTACAACTGAATTCCAACAAAGAGGAAATGAACATGAACATGGGCTTCTTTGGATTGAAAATGCACCAGTTTATGGCAAAAATACCAATCAGGAAGTAACATCTTTTGTTGATCAATATATTGCAACAGATTCTTCTTTGCTTGCCAAAGAAATGGTCAAGATCCAAACTCATCAACGTACAAGAACATGCAGAAAACATCACAATTCAAAATGTAGATTTCACTTCCCTATGTTTCCAATTGACAAAACAATAGTCTTGGAACCTAGAGACAATGATTTTGACAACTTGGACAAAAAAACAACATTCCTTTACAATGCTCTTGAATACAAACAATATCCAAAAGACATGTCTTTTGAATCATTCCTTGCATAATTGAATTTCACCAAGGACAATCACATCATGCTCTTTTCTTGTTTGATTAAGCAACCGACATTGCTACTAAAAAGAGACCCTGCAGATATCTGGATAAATCCATTTGCAAGGGGGATTCCAAACTTGTGGCAGGCTAACACCGATGCTCAATTCATTTTGGATGCATATGCTACTGCAAGATATGTAAGCTCATACATAACAAAATTAGATAGGCCTATGACAATGGCCCTAAAAAAGATAAAGGAAGAGGCTGTTTCAAAAAACTATAGCCAACTTGAAACAATACAAAATCTTGGGAACACACTACTGAACATGCAACAAATGTCCATTAGACAAGCAGTTCATATTGTGCTTTCTTTGCCTTTGCATTCATCATCAAGGAAAACAATTTTCATAAACATTGCACCAGATGATAAACAAATTGTTGTGTTGAAAAAACCATCTTTGTTGGAAAGAGAGCCTGATGACTCTGAAGACATAATTGCTCCATCAATAATAGACATATACATTCAACGACCTGTTGACGTAGAGAATTTTTCTTTAGCTTAATATGCATCCTCCTTTTGCTTCATAAATGGAAAAACAGTCAAGAGAAACAGACCATGTATTATTCGATATGTTCGATATAATAAGGACAAGGATCCTGAGAACTTTGCAAGAGAAAAATTGTTGCTATTCATGCCTCATAGAAACGTCACCAATTTTTTGACCCAGGAAATGCAAACATGGATAGAAGCATATGCAAAAAACAAATTGCAAGTTGCCATTGTCAAGGAAAAGTTCGCTGTCAAGCCAACAACAAAATGGGGTAACATTGGCAACGCAACAACAATTGTTGAAAAAGAAGTTGAAATGGCAAAGACATTGGAAACAGAGGTCAAGTCTTCCAATCATACAACTGCTTTTGAACAATACGATATCAATGACGACATTTTGCACAAAAAAAACTGACAAATGGCAACAAAAATGAGAATGTCAAATATAAACACAAAACCATTTGTCCCTGACATAGATACCTATATTGCAACACGAAGAGAACTAAATATTGAACAACAATCTATAATCAAAGAAATTATATCCCCAAAAAAAAAACCCTTCGAAGCCACTATATATGTTCTTGACACGAAGTGCAGGCACAGGTAAAACACATACTGCAAAGGCTATTTACAATGCCCTTGTAATCTTCTATGACAAGGACCTTCGCAGCGACCCATTAAAAAGAAAAGGCATAATTGCTGCATTGACTGGGAAAGCTACATATAATGTTGATGGTGTCATTGTTCATTCCACCTTCAAACTTCCTTTGAACTGTGTGAACTTGCTCCCCTTAAGTTCAAATACTCTAGAT
Organism: Larix kaempferi; assembly: GCA_027924585.1. Classification (NCBI taxonomy): domain Eukaryota; kingdom Viridiplantae; phylum Streptophyta; class Pinopsida; order Pinales; family Pinaceae; genus Larix; species Larix kaempferi. Next base: position 1,825,313 of record BSBM01000617.1, on the reverse strand, counting down.
CTTATGTCCAAACAATTTGAACAATTGCATGTGCTTTTACTTGATGAAGTTTCCTTGATAGGATTTCGTATGCTACACAACATGGACAAACGCATTCGTCAAATTATGCACACACCGACAATACCATTTGGGAATGTTGATGTCATTTTTTGTGGCGATTTTTTACAGGCCGAACCTATACATGATTCTTGGATCTTTGAATTTCCATCTTTCCAGCAACAGAAATTCCCTTACAGCTTTTGGATTGACAATGTGAAATATTTTGAGCTTAAAACAGTTGTAAGACAAAAAAATGAAATTGTCATTGCCATTTTGAATAGAATAAGAACAGGCAACCAAACACCTGATGATATCCAATACTTGAACACACATTGTCATAGGAAATCACCAATTGATCGATCATTCCCCTTTATCTTTTATCGAAACAAAGATGTTGATGAACACAATTCTAGAATGTTGTCGCTTGTACAAACACAGGCCTTTACATTTGTGGCGGAAGACACTAAAGTTGATCATGTTGAAAACACTTTTGAAAATCAAAAAATAAATCAACTTCCTCTCACAATTACCCTGAAAAAAAAACATGCTGGTTGAACTGGTTGGTGGCAACTATCTACTTGAAGATGGCCTTGTCAATGGCGCAGAAGGTATTTTTAGGCACTATGATCAAACAAACGCAAACATCGCCTGGATCGAATTTACTGATGCAAAGATTGGTGCAATTACACGTGCAAATATGCAAGACCTGTATATTGATTCTATTATCCAGACTTGGACACCAATCAAAAGAATGGTCACACAAGTTTGCCTTGTCAATAAAAAAAATTTCACTCGAATTCAATTCCCAATTTAGTTGGCATGTGCTCGGACAATTAACAGAGCCCAGGGATTAACTCTTCAAAAATTGGCATTTGATCCAAAAGGTGTTACAAAACATGGTCTTGTTTACACTGCACTTTCTCGTGTAAAAGCAATTGACTCTCTTTATCTTCTCAATAGCTTGGAACAGAAAAATTTATTTGTCTCAGCAAAAGTAGTCACCGAGTTGCATAGACTAGAAAAAAATGCAGCTTTGCAATTTCAATTTGGCCTTAAATCACTTCCTTCAACTGGACACGTATTGATATCGTCACTTAACACTCGCGGATTGGTTTTGCACATTCAAGATGTCGCAAATGACATTGAGCTACTACAATCACATATTCTTTGTTTTCAGGAAACCCACATGCCAATTCCTCCCAACAATGATACATTCAGAAACCAATATAATTGTATTGCAACTTATTCAATACATGGTGTTCTAACAGTTGTACATAAAGAGATCATTATTCTAGAAACAACAATCTATAAAGAAAACAATGTAGAGGTAATTGTTGTTGATCTCAATATTTCTAATTCTGTTATAAAGGTTGTAAACATTTACAACAGACCAAACACCATTCTTGAGCAGTTGTTCCATGTCTTGGACTCTATTTTGTCCAAAAAAAACAGCAATCTGCCAATTGTTGTTGCAGGCGACCTTAACATTGATATGTTGAAACAAACACCACAGGAAGAAAAAAAAATTGGAACAGTTTATGCAAATGAGAAACCTAAAATTGAAAACAGATAAAGGATAAAGTTACAACAAACTACGGCTCAATGATTGACCACTTCTGGACAAATATGTATCTTGACATCCTTTCATCTACTGTCTCTGATGCATACTGGTCTGACCATTTCATTGGTCTCCTGTCAATCCCCATTACTTCGACAAAATCCATTTAGTTTACATATTTCACCTCCTCGTCTCATGCTATTGCAATTGTTATAATTTCTTTCAAAGTCCATATCTTCTCAATTCTGATCCCATTTTAAATAAAAAATTGTTGCAATAGCCATGGCATCTACATTGGCTTCTGCATTGCCTAGGCAATTTCACTTTGAAACAAAAAATAGATAGATAAAGAAAGCAAAAAAACAAAGAAAAATAAGCAAGTAGTTTTTTGCACTTATCTACAACTAATCAATACCTTATCAACAACCTCAACACCCCTCTTTCTACAACTTGCAATTACGCTCACTGCAATTGTGCCTGGCAAAAAACAGAATCTCACTTGCCTATGGTAAATGCTTGTTAAAAATCTCATCAAACAGCAAATTTCAATCTCGTTGTCAACAACATACTTCATTCTAACAACAATGGATTATAATCCAACATCTTCCAATGCAAACATTACTCACTCTAACAAATAATATTTTTTCTTGCCAAATGTCTTTGAACAAGTGTATGTGTTATGCCAGTTTGCAACGCTTTTCATCTACATTTCTTATCATTTTCATTTCAATTTTTTGCTTGTTTGTCTTTTCTACCAAGTAATGGAAAATATCTTTCATCCTTTCATCAAATACACATTCTTTGATTTGCTTTATGCCTATGGATTATCAAAACTACTGTTGTCTTGATCAATATCAACCAAAAAAAATGGTGCTTGTATCTGCTTCTTCCACATCCAGGTATCTGCTTCTTCCACATCCAGGTATCTTTCCAAATTCATCAAGAAGCAGCTATATTGCTTTAAACAAAGACAATCATATTTATACAGCCTGTTTCTAGATCTCTTTTCATCAATATTTGGAGACATAGTTTAGTTATTGTTGTTTGTACATGGAATTTTCTTATTGTTATTGCAGATATATTATGAATTCTATGAATATCTTTCAGCCTTTCATCAAATACACATTCTTTGATTTTCTTTATGCCTATGGCTTATCAAAACTACTGTTGTCTTGATCAATATCAACCAAAAAAAATGGTGCTTGTATCTGCTTCTTCCACATCCAGGGATCTTTGCAAATTCATCAAGAAGCAGCTATATTGCTTTAAACAAAGACAAAGACGGAAAGCATATTTCTACAAAGCAAAGCACCATGGCAATGATGCAAACACCAAACAATCCATCTGGTAGGAGAAGTCTCTCTCCTTCAAATGATGCTACATATACTATTCCAATCACAATTCCCTCCTTCCCTCTTACAGATGCAACAACAAGCAGTCCAAAAAGGAAATGCTCCTTTCTTTTGCATTGAATTTTTCTTCTCAGCTTCCCATACCTACTATGTCTTTATCTGATTGAGTGCTTTGACAATTCGTCTCACTACCATTGCGATGGATTTACCTCAAATTTATTTTTTTTTGCATAGGGATCTTGAACCTGCCATTTCCAATATGCAATTTGAAATACGAAACTTTATACAGACTATTGCTTTCCTTTTTTGACCATTTCATTTTATTGTCTTTCCAGATTGAAACAAGCTTCAATAGAAGCATCATCTGTCATACAATTATGCACAATGTCACATACACATGTTTTTGAAGGTGATATTTTGGCTGTCTACGGTCCTACACAAAATTGAAGTCAAAACTCACCTGTAAAGACAAAGATTTTGCACGCAGACCTTGTAGACAAAGATGAATTGATGACAATTAATGCTACAATGAATGATAGTCTCATAAACTGATTTGGTAACTTTCTCTTGGCTGGAAAGAGCATACGAATAACTGGATTTGAATTTTTTTTTAAAGGACAGTATGATCGCGGAGATGCTATAAATTCAATAGCAATATTTCCTTCCACCTGTATTGAAACAATAGAACAAATTTGTAAATCACGTTGTCTTCCTCCTGACATGACAATTTCAGAGCTCGTGTCGTCGAACGAAACATATGTCGTTGGTACTGTTGCAATAATGGTGGTCACTTGTTAATACGTCAACAAGCAGTCGGACTTCTACATCAGAGATGGTGAAACTGCAAATGACTATGCCACTGTACACTGCTCACTCTTTATCTATTAAAAATGATTACATACATAGAGATACTGTTTAGTTCTAATGAACTTTCTGCCAAAACAAAAAAAAAAAACCATTTCACCCTGTTCTTTGCACCTTAAATACACTGAAATTCCCTTTTGTAGCATCTGCTTTTGTTTATCAGACATGTTTTCTGCTATCTTACTGTTTCACTTTTTCCCCTGTGCAGTTTCAAGTTAATGAAAACTATAAAAGTTTCTTCCTGCACTTTCAACAACAACTTGCACAAGATGAACCTCCTCTTTATTTAATAAAAAACATTATCAGGCCAGGCCCGAAAGGCAGCCACCTGATGAGAACTTCCCATGCAACATTCATTGATCCTTTGAATGATGAATTTGCAATTCAGAGTTTGCTGCCAGTAATTGATGCAAAAACACAGGTGAGCTATTCAAAAATGCCTTTCCCTATTCATTTTGAACTAGTACAGTGAAAGAAGTGTTTGCTTTCCTACATTCATTCTGCATTTATACAATTCTGGGCATAAATACTACAGTTATACAAACATAGTTAAAGTCATTTTGCAATTCCCTTCCAATACTGATAATGCATTCAATTATTTAACATTTCAATTTATTTCATTCCTAAACATGCTTCTGCTTTTCTTCACAAGCTTAAGCAATACTAGATTTTCCTGTTTACTTCTCTTTCAGCACAAACAACTTTCAATTGCTATTAGATTTTCCATTCAAGCAAACTTGATTGTTCTATATATTCATCCAGTCAATAGATTTCCTTGCTCAAATCCATTAAAAAAAACATGTCCAAAAACTCTTTTTCATTGCAGGTTTCATATTCCTATTAATGTCTGGAACCAATTAAAAGTAGAGACATAGATTAATGTCATGCTTATTGCATTTCAAATGACAATTTGAAAAACACAATTCACATACTTGCACTAAATACTGCACTTTCAACTTTTCTTTGCAACTTCTATTGACCCCTACTAAATGTCACATTTTCCCTATTTCTGATATTCAAACCTGTAATAGATGTTTGGAAAACTCAAAATTAGGAATGCCTTTGCACCACCTTTCCAATGCACATGTTCAGAATGCAAGCTGCCTATGATTCAAAGCACAACATATTGTTGGTTTTGCAACCATGCGACATGCACGACATTTGAACATATCTTGCACTACAAGTTGGAAACAGATGACGGCATTATCGAATGCACTCTTCGAGGGATACAGCTCAAGGAATACTGCCCATATGTTGCAGTAGTATCATATGAACAATATTGTAAATCAGTTTCATCAACTATTTACCATCTTTGCAAATTCAATCAGCTAGGAGTTTTCACTTTGGCAATGAACAACCGTGTACTTGAATTTAAAAAACTCTGAGCAAAAGGTATGTTAAATATATAGCTGCTATATGCCTACACATCGCTGCATATTTCTATTTTCTGTCATGCTCCTGTAACCTAATCTTTTTTATTGCCACAAAGTATGTTTTCAATTTCAATATGTACACATACCATGTTAATTTCACAATCGGATTTCGGTTTTTGACTCCATAACTTATTCTCACATTACTATAGGCAAAAAAATGGTGCAAATTGCAGACAGACTTTCTGATCTCCATATAGTAGTAACAATTTTTCCTTTGTCTTTTCCCATATCCAAAAAAAAAATTTGTCAATGCACCAAACAAAAACATGGAATGAGGATCCAAAAGCTAATCTGCACTTACCCTAAACATAACAAGTGTCACTTGTTTATGTCAACTGCATTTTTTATATGTTTTTACATCAGTTGTTTCTTACAACATTGAATTTGAATACTTTGGTGTTGCAAAGCAATGTGCATAAAGACATTTCAACTCATTGCAGACACAATACCTTTTGCATCCATTAAATTTTCTTTTGGAAACAAAGCAAACTGAACTAAATTATTGCTTGTGTTGTATCAAATTTTGAACAGTTGTTTGCTCCATACAATGAATCTGATGACCTGGCTGTAGAATCTAATGACTTGGCTGTAGTTTAGTTTCTCTTCACTTGATTTTGCCTCATGTTCTGAACGTTTTTGAAGAAGTCATGTAACTTATGATTGAAAAGTAGTTGCAATAAGATTTATATTAGTTCCAAATTATTTTTATCAAATTTAATAAAGAATGTTCATTACCATTTATTGCTTGTGTTGTATCAAATTTTGAATAGCTCTTTGTTCCATACAATGGATCTAATGACCTGGCTGTAGAATCTAATGACTTGCCTGTAGTTTAGTTTATCTTCAATTGATTTTGCCTCACATTCTAAACATCTTTGGAGAAGTCATATAACTTATCGTTGAAAAGTACTTGCAATAACATTTATATTAGTTTTAAATTATTTTTATCAAATTTAATGAAGAGTGTTCATTACCATTTATGGTTTCGTTGTATAGTTATTCTACATCCATTTTAATTTGATTTTATCATGTTTAGAGTTCAAACATTCAAAGATGTATGAAATAGTTTATAATCTTTCCCATCTCTCCTCTTTTGCACTTGCACATCAACTTGACATGAATTTTTCAACTATGGACTTTTGCAAATGTGTACTCCTTTGGTTACCAAATTCATGTTTACATAAATGCATTTACATTCATTGTTGTATGAATTTTTTTTCCTTCCTAGATTTCTAGGCACTTGCAAATGCTCCAATCGAATATCCAAAATCGCAAATTTCATGTATTCTGTCCTTGCACCAATCAACAAATCCAACTCCTGCATTGTACTTGTGTGACTACTATTCTTGCCTGCTAGTTATCACTGTTTACAGTCATTGCAATTACTATTCAGCTTTAACTTTTCTGTAACATGTTTTGGTTTCAATTGTCTCTTGCTCTTAATCATAATATTTTTCTTTTTCCCAATGCACAGGAACAAAACTACAGCACCCTTGCAGGCACGTAGGTTATAATGGTTTCAGCTGAAATTTTGCAAAGCAGATATCGACATCTGGAAAATACTTATGCATATTGACACCGGCTTCCATATAAAGAAAAGAAAAAAACTTTTCAAAAAAATTGTTTTTTTGACATGCTCATGATCTTTCCAACTGCTCATGTTCAAATGTAGTTTGTGATGTCATAAAATGATTTAGATACATGGTCTTATCAAAAACATAGAAAAATGTAAATTTAAACCTTTGATTTAAGAGCAAATCGAAATAAACATTTGCTATTTCCTATTCTTTTAAAATCCTTCAATTTAAAAACAGATTTACAAAATGCTGAATTGAAAACAGATCTCAGATATCGATACTTGTCAATAGAATAATTTCGCAGTTAGTTTGTTGCACTTAGACATATATGCATGCCATACTGCTATGGACTTCGGAAAATTGAAACAAATCATGCGATGGTGTTTTTGGGTATCTCGACTTTGATCAATACTATGATATCGTTGATAGCTTAAAATCAAGTGCGCAACAATCCACTTAACATACAAAATACTTTCTCTCGCTATTGTCTGCTGCTCTTCAAAAAATACCATTTGCTGATTTATATGACATTTGCAATGGCATTAAAGATTCCAACTTCACAGTCGGGGACATCGCCACCTCGTGGCTCTTGTTTAAAAATCGAATATAACAATATATTTAAACATTGAACATTGTAAAAAGAACATGCCAACTCTACTTTGACATTATGTAACACATTTTTGAAAGTGGCCATTTTTTATAGTTACAATTATTTATAGATATTTGTAATGCATATAAGAACCTTGAAAACCAAGTATAATGATTTAACATGAAGTGAATATGCATGAGGAGGATTGATGTATAATACTTTAGTCTTCTTTGCTAGGTTTATGGGATGACCTAATAATGATCATTGGAAACACTGTAAACACATTAGTGCTTGATGAGGTCATGGTTTATTTACCTTGGGAGGAGGTGAGGTGAAAAAAATTTAAGCCACTAATGAGGCCTTGGTTTTTTGTGGAAGATCAAGGGGGAAATCCAATAAGAGGGAAAAGAATGGATCCAAATATTTGGAGAGACCTAAGTCTCTTGGAAATTTCAAGAGAAATTGTTGTAACTATGACAAGGTTGGGGATTTCAATAAAATTTGTAATGAACATAAAGATGAAAAATTGAAGAGGAAGAGCTAACGTGTTTTATTGTCTTGCAGATGACCAAAGCCAAGTCCAGTCATGGTTGAAAATCTCTACGGCCATAGAATGTGAGCATGGAGGTGCCATGTAATAACTAGTAGGAGGACCACCTAGGTACTGGTAACAACAATATTGTCTATATAGGCTGGAATACTAGGTTCTGGAAGGTATTAGTATTCTCTATATAGGATGGAATACTAGTTTTGGTTGGCAGGAGTATTACCTGGATTGAACCACAAACACTGGTAGGGTTATTTGGCTAAGTTGGGACCCTAATCTAGAATGCTAATCTACTAAACTAAAAAGAATCTAAACTGTAAAAACTTCTAAAGATACATCCCTAGAGAGACTAGGACTCGGCTTGGGGGTGACCATGGTGAAACTATGACTGGATTTTCCTACATATCTATGAATGGGTGGATCAGGGAAATCCCCAAAACAATTACAGATTGATCAGTAGGATTTGAAACATATGATTTCCTTGACTTAGATCTTTGTGTTTTAAGTTATGAATTCCGAATCTATGTTTATGCTATGATGGTTTATGCATGCATCTATGTTTCATCTGATGGATTGTCAATATGAAATGTATATCCCATCTACCTGAATGTTAGGTGGTAATTGTTGATCTAAAGTAATGTTTGGTTTTATTATAGATTTGGTAAATGCGATATGATCCTATGTATAATTGTGATTAAAATAGTAACCATAAAATAAGACTAATCTATTGTATAAATACTGCTAAACATGTGATGTTGTGCAGAACTGGAAATAAGTGATTGATCTATGTTATAATCTAGTTATTATTATAGAATATAAGGTCAAAGAAAATTGTTTACATTACACGGTTAAGATAAGTACTTCATTGGGAAACAGAGTCTAGTACAAATGTATTATATTTATGTGGTTACCCTAACTGTTGCATTGTGAAGCAAAGTCTAGTACAACTGTATTATTTTGTTAATGCCTAATAGCTGCATTTGGATGCTAATTTAGATTTGGATTGTAAAAGAGTTGTAGTTCCTTACTATGGCATTAGGCCACAAACTATTATAAACAGAACTGAAACAAAATTGAAACATAATCGAAAAACATAACTGAGATATATAAATTCTATTATCTATATCTATTCTACTAACTTGTTGATTATAAAAGTAAACATGTATATAGTGCATCTATGATGAGATAACTAAGCAATACAACAGTATGATAAATAAAAATATCAAATAGAACTGCAAGTATGCTAACTACAACTAAACAATCATAATCCGTATGCCTAGGTTCCCAACCCACTCCACTTCCTCAGGGTGGGTAAACCATTCAAACTCCTTGAATCACGTTACCCCAGACGATATAGGTCTGGGTCCCCCCCAGGATATCGAGAATTGCGAGAGGATCGAGACCTAACAAAGAACCCTAGCACGAGTTATAAAAACAAATAAAAATTCATAACATGTGATATATACCCAGATGAAACTAGAATGAGATGTATCTAACTATGTTACCTTGATGATATCACATTATTAAACAAAATATTGGTCTTAGATCTAAGACCACCCATGTGGGAAACAAGGTCTGTTATAAATAATAATTATAGTCCAGTAGATAGTCCTCTGAAATTTTATGTATTTATTCATTAAATAACAACTATTAGTAATAATGAGAGTCCCTATAAGATAAATGTTTGATTGAAACAACAAAAGGATTCCATTATCCCAGTCCTCGACTTACACGAGGGTACAAGCAACATCAAGGAGCCCAAAAGTTGTGAAAAAATACCAGTAGAACATGCGTAACCCACATAAAGAACTACCATCGGTTTGAAGAGAAGAATGATATAAGAAATAATATATAAAATACCCACAGATGATAAAATACATCAATTACCAAGGATCCAAGGGGTTTCCCATGTGAAATTACCTGCAAACAACATGCATAACTAAATAAGCATTAGATATAAAATATAAGACAATGTTTTACAAGAAAATTAGTCGTAGTTGTATAATTATCGAAGTAATGCTCTAGACGATACTTAAATAACACATGAAAGTTATTCAAGTTGGTTAGTTTATAATGGGTCTAGCAATGTTAGTTGCATAGCTAGCTAGGAAGGGACTGAATAGTCATACATAAGCTAAGTAGGTACTTGTTCTTGACAAGCCTATTTCCATAATTACAAAACAAAAGGAATGAATCCTTGACGATCTATCTTGTATTTAAAACTATATAATTACCATGTAAGAGACATAAGTCCATACATTTATAACTAGCGATTCATCAAAGTTAACCTATGCATAAAATGCATACCAAAAGGGATCGATCCACATGTGGATAGATATGTTATCTCCAGGATCAGACAATATGTCTACATGTATGACAAACAATCAACACAAATCAGTTACCACGGATCACACGATCCATGACTAAGCTAACCTAGGGCCATGTGAGGGAGGTTGTGGCCTCCTATCGACCTGAACATGCTTGTCTAATTAACAAATAGTAATAAGTATTGTATGGGAATGGAACATAGAGCTAAATTATTAACTGGATATCGACAAGAATTAACTACAAACTAAGTGAATCTCATAACTATAACTAGATATATCCTCAAATAAGGCATCGTGCGATTGTCTATGTGTATCTATTCACTAGTTAAATAGTTCAATGAACAAACTCTAAATAAAAGCATGAAGTTGAAATATATCAACCCTATGGAGAAGGTAAATCCCACATCTTCCTCCTCCTTCCCTTCTATTGAATCGTTTGCTCCATAAGAGGGATATGCCACCATGGAAGAGGAACTCATGGGGAAATGCATTCTGTTGACAATGGATTAAAAACCAACAATAAAGAAAACACAAAATCAATAGCTTGAAACCAACATGGGACTTACATCTCCACTCGTTTCTTGCGTGTTGCGCACCGAGGATGTGAAAGTTTGAACCCATTATTTCTATCCTTGAAGTTTAATGGAAGCACCCCTCTACATGCCTTTGGTTGTGGTCGAGGATTTTCCCATCTGATAGGTGAACAAACTTGTAGAGAAAGTCATGCAACAATTTCTAAGCTGGTGGATTAGTGGGATAAACCCCCACACTCATGAGTACCACAATGGTAACCCTATCCATGTTGGCTTGTATGTGGAGTTGTCATCGAGGAGACATTGATGACTAGTATCATCCTAGCTAAGTGGTAGGTTAGCCTATGCATTAGGTTAGTCTATGTTATAAGGTGTAGTTTAATAGTTAAGTTTTTCACTTTCTCCTAATCAGCACGATGAATTTTTATTTTCAATCTTTTTTTCTGGAAATGATCTCATGAGGGTCATAGGTCCATTTTTTTATTTTCTCGAGATTCACATGCATTAATAGATTTTCCTTCTAAGAGAGGGAACTTCTAGTCTTTACCAAGAAAGGTTCTGCATCTTTGGGTAGCTTGAAAGTGATGGGATGCTTATACTTCTTGAAGTGAACTTGATGAGAGATAAATATGTGCCTGACATAGTCCATTGTAAACACCCATGGGGTCAAAAACGAAGGTAGCTTGTAAAGTCTCCACTTTAAATCCATATATCCTCAAGACAATATATTCTTCATAAAAAAACCAATCCCCAACTCTAGTATGATTAATTAGCTAGAGAAGCTCTTAATATTCAGGGAAAACTCTAGGGGGGATATGGATCATGCAACAAGTAGTATGCTACTGCCATAAATTTGTTTGTAAATTCTTAAAAAATTTGATTCCTTGGCTTCCTGAGTACCAGGTTGTGTAGATAGGAATTTTCTTTCCTTCCAAGTTCCTAGCTTTCATCTCTATCCATTTAAAATGTTCAAAGTTTTGATACATAACATAAAAATAGCAACGATGAGTATCTAAACTCTCTAGAACGAGGAATTCTACTAGCTGGCTATGGATATTATTAGATAGGTGATTATAAAGGTCAAATATGGGGGGAATAACCCCTCCCATGATGGATTTATCTATAGATTTGTCATTGTCATATCCCAATATTATACAAATTAGGGTCATGGTTACTCTTAATTTATCTAATAAATGGACAATTACATATGGAGGTGGACCGGTTGGGATGAGGGAACCTTCTTTTAGATGTTCATCTAGAAGACTACTTCTTTACATGGGCTTTGAGTTTTGATAAAGTGAAGGTAGGTCTTCTTCGTCCATAATTTTGAGGGATGGTGAGTCTAGGAAATATAGTATTTTGGGGAGGGCATTTGAAGATATGATGTATAGGGTTCTGTATTGGTCTAGGGATAAGATAACCCGTTTATGAGAGGAGTATTGTATGGATCTCCAACTAACGAATTATGGGAAAGGAATGATTTGGGTACAAACTACATGGGATAAGCATGTATCCCATAGGACGAATGGGTCTTGTTTTGAAGCAAAGTTTGATTCAGCTTTAAGGATGATGCTATGAAGGTATGATCTGGTCACGGCTGTGTCAATGAAATCAATGTCATGGTCATATAGGTACTTGTGACCCGAGATTAAGTTTTTTGGGGGGTTTAAGGCATGATTTGGGGACAAACTACATGGGCTAAGCATGCATCCCATGTGACGAATGGGTCTTATTTTGTACAAAAAAATTGGATTCAAGTTAAAGGATGATGGCGTGGAAGTTTTATGTGGTTATGATTTTGTCGATGACATCAACGTCATGGTCATATAGGTGCTTGTCACTCAAGCTAAATGGTTTTTTGGGTTTCTCTTTGGATGAGGAGGCCATATTTGAATTTACTGTTAAAAGTGAAAGTGTAAACAAATAGAGGTGAAACAAGATTACCTCCTGGGTAAAATTTTACATTGGATGACTTATGGTGCTAAGAAGTGGAAATTTGATCGCAAATTTGTCATGGGTGTCCTTCCCTTCTTTCTAATGAGGAGAATGAACTAGCCTTTTTTAATATCTTTCCCCTTAAGGGTTTAGAAAATTGAATTTCACCCATTTGCACAAAGCTATTAGATTATTTTGAGATGACTTCATATGACATCATTTGGGTCCACCTGACATGTTTCATACGTTGATTAGTCCATGTGGATGATATCTCTTTATTCTCCTATCCACCGTGGATGCTTGCATTCTTGTGTGATATTAGGCAAAAACCACCTCCTAGTAAACAAGGGTGCTAACGAATTGGGATCTGTGTATTTTGTTGGAATATTCACAAATACTGAGAGGGAGTTGAATCACTATTGAGCACTTTTTATCATTTCAAACTTCAAAATAGAACTTGTAACATTAACCATTAACAATGCCATTCATCATCACATAAAATCATACACAATGGACAAGATATTTGTATGTGGAAACTCAAACGGGAGAAAACCATAGAATTATTTTCTTATATAATAACAAGATTACATTCATAGGAAGAACCAAATTCCTATTTATGAACACCAACTCAAAGGGGGATACAACCACCTAGCTTTAACAACTCCAACTCAAAGGAAGAACCCACTCCCTATATTTTTTAGGACCCACTCAAAAAAGGCTACAACCTCGTGATGCACAAGCTCCAACCCATAGAGAGGACTCAAATGCTCAATGAGCTCGAACCCACCCTTGCACCACCCTGCAACCCTATTTCTCTAGCACCAACTAGAAGGAAGCACCAACTCCCTAAAATCATACACACCAACCTAAAGGAGACTTATATCTTCTATCCTTACCCTGTCCTGCCACCCTGAAATGAATAAGAGTACCAACCTATCAATGTCATTGTCACTGTCACTGACACTGTTATTTTCTCTATCATTGTCTCTTTCACAATCTGTTTTACTATCTTAACTTTGTCATTGTATTCGATCCCTCGCATGAAGTTGAGGGACCCTTTAGGTGCAATCATGCATTCGCAAAACACTCTAGAATTGTGTAAATTAAAAACACGCTCGCGTTACTTAGAACTAGGAATGGGCGGACTCCGACCCTGCCATGTCAATTAACATGTAGGATAGGATTCCAAAACGTGCACGCATTATAGTGATACATAACGTGCATGTGTTATGTATCACTATAACGCGCGCGCATTTTGGTTAATATAACCAAAAAAAATCCGCGGACCGCGGCCACTGTTTACCCACTGTATACTCAAAACCGGAACGCTCAAGCAGTTTCGGCTTGGAAAAACGCATTGGAGAAGCTCAACGAGGGATATTTCGAAACTCAACAAAGGAGATTTCATCTTGCAAGGAAGATTGGAAAGGTAAGCATCCAAATCATTGCCTCATTTCATCATTAAAAATATAAATTTTTATGTTTACCTAAATTAAAAATCTTTGTAAATGAAATTCCAAAACTAAAAAATTTTGAATTTGTTATTTAACATATGTTAATTCCTCCCTACTATCAATCCCTTAATGAATTTTACATCCACCCAAGCAATAAGGGATTTGAAAAAAAACTAAAATGGAAATTGGAAATTGAATCCCAACACCAATCGTTTTTCCACATCTATTGCAAATTGGAAAAAAAAAACCATCCACCATTTGGCTAGGAGGAGGAACTATGGAATATAACCTAGGCTTGGTTTCTAGACTTGACTCACCAAACCCTATGTTTTTTTCCCACACATTATTTTACCCTTAAAATGTCCAGCCAATGCTTGTGAATCCAACTCAATGGCATTATGTATTTTACATCATCCCCCAAACCCCAAGGGACTAGGTTCCCCTCCTTTGCAGACACACCGCTTACTTTGTTGCTAAGATGAACTACCACATATTTTTTGACCTCCTTCACCATCAAGATGCTAGACACAATGGCTCACTGAGAGGGGGGGTGAATCAGTGAGCTTGCACTTATTAACAATTTCAACTTCTTCTCTCAAATCTTATATCATTAATTACAAATTCACTTCAATATCATATTCATCAATAAACTATATCACATGTCATTCTGTCCATCAGCAAATATCACCAATCAGATCACATCTTCATTATGTCATCATTATTCATTTCATATCAATCTGTTGCCATGTCTCCATTCATACACTTTACACTGTCCATATGCACATCACAACATTCTGCCCATATCATCAGTCATATATTCATCATTCTACCAGCATGTCTTCATTCTGTCCATCAATAGGCTGCCTTAGTTTAACCCAGAATAAAAGATAGAAAGAGAGATTGTTTTACTGCTCCACCTGTTACTGCTCCTTCACCAAAAACTATCATCATCTTCCTGACCCTTGAGATCAGAGCTCTTCTCTATCTCCCAAATTATCCCCAGAATTCTCCACACTCACCACACAAAAAACACAACCATCTTATTCTTCATTTATACTTCTCCTTTCCATATATTTAGGAGGCCGACTTGTCTTTTTTATTTTATTAATTCAAATAAGTCAAATGATATTTGTATTTCCATGTTATCCTTAACCAATAAAAATACATATCTTTGCCACATCATCATGGTCTTTATGCCCGCATGGTCTCCACCCTTATGCCCGCAAGGACCCATAATGTATGCCTGCAATGGTCATACGAAATGATATTTATGTTTGTAATGTATGCCTGAGATGATATTTATGTTTGTAATGTATTCGTTCTTGCACAAAGTTTGTACATTTTTCATTTTTGAGAGATGTCATTATCGCACATGTATACGTTTCTAATGATTTGTTTTTTTTATTTCTTGATTGCAATGACGACCATGGATGCACACTCAGACATCCAAAGAGAAATTCAGAGGCTCAGAGAAATTCGAGCCTCAATTACTATTGTTGATGATAGGCATCTTATGCTTGCATCCAATTTGGATGCAATGATAGAGACCTTTAGTAGGTCTAATGGTGCACTGCAAGATATTGCCACATTCAAAGAAAGAAAGAGGAAACAATATGAGGATGGACTTAGCTACAAAGAAGTTAAGAAGTTGAAAATCTCAAAACAACATATATTTTCCCTCTTTAGAGATCCACGGACGGGTGAAATCCTGAATGCAAACAAAAGGCACATTTCTATCTAGTGGTGCACATATCAACCATTCATAGATAACTGGATAGATTGATGGTACATGGTGTTTGATGCACCACCACACAACAATAGGGAAATGCCTCTATATTTTCTGAGAAAGATGTATGCAGAATTTGTGATGGGGAAGCATGTTAACTATTTTGATATCTTGGAGTACCAGGGCGTTGGGATGGGGATGCCTCAGCAACATCCCAATGCGAGGAAGATAGATCCCAATCGCCCAGTAGCTCCACCTCGTAGGCAGCTACCTAAGCCAGATGTGTCGCCTGCACATCAGTTGGTCCCAAATACATAGGAGTCATTCCTACTATTGGAACAAGTGGTTGTTCGCCATAGCATGTATCTTCAAGGTACGTACCAGCCAAGGCCATCAGAGCCACCATATATGGGTGGAGTAGAGCCACCACCTATCGATGGGGTAGATCCACCACCTCCCAGTGGGATAGAGCCACCACCTTCCAGTGGCCGAGGAGCATCTAGTAGTGGCACTAGACCTGCACATCATGAGCACAGCCGAGATCCCCACCATGCACATTATGCGGCCATCCTTGTTTTGGTCCTGTCCAAACAGATGATACCTTTAACGGGTATTTTACACAGGTAAGTAAGTGGTTAACAATTTAGTGTCATTTGTAAATTATTTTTCCTTACTATACACATATATATAGATTGCTAATAGTTTTAATGATTTTAAAACTTGTAGTTGCTACAAGAAGGGCACAAGGTTGAAGACCTTTGCACTGATGATGCAGATCATAGTCTAGAGGCTCATGCACCAGCACCGTCTGATGTAGAAGATGTTGTCATACTTTTAGTGACAACAACTCACAATGAGGTAACTATTTCAACATGATATTATTTTAATACATGATTAAATCTAGTTAACAATTTAGTGTCATTTGTAAATTATTTTTCCTTACTATACACATATATAGATTGTTAATATTTTTAATGCTTTTAAAACTTGTAGTTGCTACGAGAAGGGCATCAGGGGAAAGAGTCTCATGCACCAGCACCGTCCAATGTAGACGTTGTTGTCATACTTTCAGTGACAACAACTCACAATGAGGTAACTATTTCAACATGACATTATTTTAATACATGAGTAAATCCAGTTAACAATTTAGTGTCATTTGTAAATTATTTTTCCTTACTATATGCATATATAGATTGCTAATATTTTTAATGATTTTAAAACTTGTATTTGCCACAAGAAGGGCATGAGGGGCAAGAAGCTCATGCACTAGCACCTTCTGAGTTGCATGATGTTGTCATACCTTCAAAGACAACATCTCACACTGAGGTAACTATTTAAACATGACATTATTTTAATACATGAGTAAATCCAGTTAACAATTTAGTGTCGTTTGTAAATTATTTTTCCTTACTATACACATATATAGATTGATAATATTTTTAATGATTTTAAAACTTGTAGTTTCTACGAGAAGGGCATGAGGGGAAAGAGGCTCATGCACCAGCACCTTCTGAGTTACAATATGTTGTCATACCTTCAACGACAACATCTCACGTTGAGGTAACTATTTCAACATGACATTATTTTTATACATGTAGTTTGTCATCACGTGTTACTTAATTAATGCTACACGATCTAATATTTAAACTTTTCTAAATTGTAGGTTGTAGATCCCCATCAGAGGGAAATGATTTCATCTAGTGAGCTCCCCCTGGTGGGAATACAACCTGTAGCTTTCCCATAAAGACACAATGGACGGCATACTGTTTCTTAGACTTGATTGAAGTATACAGTACATCGGTATGTATTTCATCATTGTCAGTTTGTTAATACATGTTATTTCATTGACCAATGCATTTCTAACTACGTCAGTATTGGTGATTGTAGCCACCAGCCTCTATACTTACGACTATGATACTGTTAGCAGTTGGATCTCCTCGTAGTCCAAATGTGAAAAAGGCACAAGTGTATAAGAGAGGATCCACTCCTAGAAAGGGTGTGGATGTCCTCTATAGCAGACACACAAGAGATCCATCTACCCCTCACCTAACAAGGGTCATTTATGCTGCAATTAGTGCCACATCTACAATAGCCAAAAGTCATACAAAGGTAACTATTTCAACAATCACAATGCATAGTATTTAACCATGTTACTATATTGTTTATTCATGCATGTCTAACTATTTCCCCATTTGGTGATTGTAACCATTAGTGGCAGAAGTGCCCAACCCCTCTGCTCAATCCATGGTTCTGAACGGTTCTCCTCTCGTGGTGAGATGTTCATTAATGACCAAGTTGTTTTATTCAATTTACCCAAACATGTTGATCAATGTTGAATTGCTGAATTAATTGAGATATGATATTTTATTTGCATAGCACAACTATAGAGAGGCCTTCCATGAGGACACCGCTCACATATACCCCATGAGGATTTGGTGAGTGTTTGTCATAAATAATTTGGCCATAAGTTAATTTTTTAAGTTTGTTAATGGTAGGGTATTAGTGCATTTATTTGCAAAAAATAATGATTTTTTTTTGCAGACTCTTGAGATGCAAGCGATCCTAGGGAGATGGTCGATAGAGGAAAGTTGGGGAAAAACAAGCGAAAGATTTATTTTTTATGTTGCATAGTCTTTTATATATGTATTTTGACATACATGTACACATTGTTGTACTTAGGGATACATGTATATTGACAGGCCATTTGAGGGTCGGATACTTTGCCATATTTTGTATTACAAACATTCAACTATTAATGCATGATACAATATAGTCCATATTTTCTCTTGAGTTTCCACGTGTGCTTGTGATGATTTATCTCTTCCACAAATTTATAAATTATGCTATTGAAATTTATATAATTACATTTTAACCAATATGTATTATCTTACATTTATTGCATTGATCAAGTAACATCTCACCATTGTGTTATGAAAACATTATCTTAATGGAAAAAACTAATAATATCTTTCAACAGTTCAATGAACTTAGCACATGCATGCTAATTTGATATCTAATTTAAAATTGTGTTTTTTGTCAACTCCAAGGGTTCATACCCATTGATCAGGATTATGGTTGCAAGGAAAATATGTTGCAATGAAAAAACAAAAGTTAACAAAATAAGTCAAAATATGTTTGAATAACCTCTATCATAATAGTAACATGCTACGCATATCATCAATGTAATCCTATGACATTTTCAGAAACTAAGAGGAAGTCTAATAGATGCTACACATTTCATCAATGCTACCGTATTTCATTAAACGATACATACATGAGCATCTATGCAGTTCGGTTGAAGTGTGCCTACTCTATCATGCTAAAAACAATGGCAAAGTATCAAGTACAATGGCAAGGAATGCATAACTAAAATGTAATAAAATTCATTGGGACTTCATGTACATATGGTCAAATATATGTAACAAAATATACCCTAGTTTGTAAGACCCTAGTGTGTTCCAATATGCTAACCAATAGTTGGTCATGAATTCCCTCTCATAAAATCGTTGAAGATATAAACCCTATCCTTACCAAACCCTAGTATGTAAGACCATGGTTTGTGCTTTACCTCTTTCATATGTCCATTTTCCACTTGTCATAATGAAAAAGTAATCATACAGAATCCACGAAAAATGAAGTACCTAACTAGTTTAATGATATTCCTTGCTAATGTTGTTTTGATGAAGGAAAATAAGATGTTCATGGTTCTATGTTTGTAAAAAAGGATGGATTATCCTCATATGAAAATGTATTTAAAATTGAATGTTCTTGATTGATACAAACGATGATGTAATGGTTTTTCATTGTGATTTGGCAAGTATTCCCCATAACTTGATGGCAAAGTTTCATGATTAATTTGATCTAAAAAAGCTAGTGTTAGTCCCAGAGACGTTCTAAAGCTGTCTTTAGAACTGTTCCTGGGCATCAATAATATCTTTTGAAAATTTACTAAATTGAATCACAGCTGACAGAAAATAATGTAGAATTATGATCTTGAAATATAAATGGGCAGTATTTCAATGTGACAGAAATTGAACTTTGATTAGCAAATGGAACATGGAATGGCATAAGATAAAGGTACTGTGGAAAGTAAATCTTTATCCTATGATTAAAGAATGACGTGTTGAGCCTGGGAGAGGAATTCAACAGCCTTAAAAAAATGAACATGGAATCGCCACTGGATAATACAAGGATATCACCCCAGATCAATTAGCATGAATACTTCAATTACTAACCATCTTGGAAGAAATAAAATTAAGCAAATGCACTCATATTAAACTCAGAATTGATCTATGAATCATACATACATGGAAGAGATGAATAACAGGAGAAGGAACAAACTGAACACATTAAAAATTTAAATCCATAAAAGATCCAAGATATGGAAAAATAATCTTCTTTCTGTATTGATCAAACTATCAAATATATGAAGTGATACTTCTTACAAAAGAGAGCCGAGCCTTTGGATACCGCCTATTTGGCTATATATAGCCTTCCTACTTTCTACAACAGAAATTGTTACAATCAATTACATCTCAACAACTTTAAGTTTTTCTGTTTATACTCATTAACAGAGTTTGTTACAAGATTAGTCATACAGAGCATTACTGGTCATCCTATGACTATGACTCGGGACCACTTTGCTAGAAAAGAAGTACGTCTGGTTTGATGAAGTTTGCATCACCTTAAATTATAAGGTATTAACGATGTAATGTCTTTTAGAGCTATCAGGAACCTTTTAAACACTTTCTGGACCACCTACAGCCCCATGAAGACGTAGATGCATCCATAATGCTAAAGAATGTTGTTTTGCAAACCTCTGCTACCTATTTCTTCCACCCCGTCCAAGCCCTTTGCTCTCGAACCATGCTTTCAACGGGGCAAAAGTTCACCTCTGATGCCAAGCTATGGAACAGGACCTGATTTTGTCATTGCTTCGCTAAAAATTCTCAGGTGCTACTGCTTCACCATTTGATCGTCATTGGTTGGGACCGGCATATCCCCTCCTTCTGTGCTCCTACATCTGGAAGGCCCATCTCCCTTTTAACTGTTGTAATAGTTGAGCTCTCCTTAGACATCTCGGATGAGACCTCGGTCTTCTCCCGTCTGATTTTCTACGAGTGTGCATCTGCAAGATGCTCATGGGCATTGTTCGTACGAATCCTCAGTGCTCTTGGTGAGCCTCCTCTTGAGATGAAATGCACCATTGGGAACCCTTTTCTTTCAACTCGAATTAATCCCCTCTGAGCAATCTGTGTGTCTTTGGCTCTATGCTCCGGACCGGTGAAGTTTAGGAGCTTTGAAATACAAAATAGGCCAGCTCATGGATTATTTATAGAGTTTCCTGAAGGATCCTTGGCGAGCACGCTTGTACTATCGTAATAATTACATGATTACCCTTTTGGGCTTTGCGTGTTGAGAGAAGCTTGCAGCTCGTATGGAGACGGCGGTGGTAATAAGTACTGAGAGGTGCTACTTCCAAGTGACGGTGGAGGTTGACAAGAAATAAACCATAAATGGTTTTCAGGACCCCCAAAGAGTGGTCTAGGAAACCCGCTTTAAGACCCCTTAGAAATCCTAGGACTTCCACGTGGAGGGGTGGTTTTACCTCAGGGGATGGCCAGATGTGATAAACTTCGTGTAGTTGTCCAACCCTGACACTCTAATGGTCGTTGATCTTCTACCAGGGTGACTCGAGATCAGTGCACTAAAGGATGCAACTTTTAAGAATGGGCCCCACTCCATGTACGACCTCCTCGCTTGATACTAGGCACTTCATAAAACTGTCGTGGTGGTTCTAGTGGTTTCAGGGTCCCTAAAAAGCGGTCTGGGAAAACCGCCTTGGGGGCCCTGAATAACTGAGAGACGGACACGCGTCCACGGTGGTTTTTTGTCCGGGGTAGCTTGGTCCATGTTAAACGCAAAGTGCTCATGGGTTCTGGATGCGCCCGTATAAGACATGTCTTCACAAGCTGATATTCTAAGCTTCTGTTGTGCCATCCAGCCACTACCATGCACCACTCTTCCACTTTTCCTGTGCCATTTCATTGCTCTGAATTTCATTTCTGAGATACTTCTGGAGTCTCATGACGAGATTTCCCCTAGCCGATAATAACACTAACATCGGCTCCAGCGGGGACAGCCTATTCCTCCTGGGAGAGGTTGAGAACAGTAGACTAGTGCCTTTAGTTCATTGGTTTGTGCAGTCATTAATGCTTGCTGACAATAGAGCTACAGAGAAATAATCAGAAAATAGGTAACAGAGCTGATTATGATTTTGAAAAATAAAAACAAAGAGGAAACGAGAAATTTTACAAATATGGTACATTGGATCCATTCACAAAGTGGGAGAAAGGAATTGGTAGTGAAAGAACCGCTTTAGGAATCTCCCATTCACAGGGTTCACAAAGCTTTCACCATTAAGTTGGGCCAACTCATATGTGTTGTTGTCCTGGACTGTGATAATTTTAAAAGGACCCAACCATAAATTGTCAAACTTCCCGTGCTTAGACCTTGGCTCCCTTCTAGCATCCCATTTTAGTACAAGATCTTCATGCTGAAAATCTTGAGCAATAGCCCTTCGGTCAAAAGTCGCTTTCATCTTATCCTGGTATATTTTAGTGGATTTGTCCAGCTATTCTCTGACCTGTTGAATCTCTATCAACTGATGAATCTTCTTTCCATATCATTCGGCTCTTCGCTTTCTGGTTGTAGTAGCTTCATTATCGGGAGTCCCAACTGAATCGGGAGGACAGCTTCCTTTCTGTAAACCAACTGAAACGGAGAAGTGCCTATGGCCCGTTTGACACTGATTCTATCTTCCCATAACATGAACTTTAATTGAGAGTCCCAAGCCTTTTTGTTTGTATTGAGCATCTTCTTAATAATATTCACCAGGCTCTTATTAGAAGACTCGGCCAAGCCATTTCCCTGCGGGTAGTATGCGGTTGAATGAACCAATTCGATATTATAATTTTGGAAAAAGTTCATCATCTTATATCACTTGAAGGCTGGAGCATTGTCTGTAAGTATTTTCCTTGGACAGCCAAATCTTGCCAAAATGTTGTCTTCTAGGAAGCTTATTATAACTGAGTCATTGGTGTTCCTAGTGGGAATAGCTTCCACCCATTTCGTGAAGTAATCAGTGGTTGTGAGGATCCATCAGTGCTGGACGCTAGATTAAGGATTTATTTCCCCAATAAAATCAAGCCCCCACTGCTGGAAAGGCGCTTCCACCCTGATGGGTTTGAGAGGTAATGGTTGCAGATTTTGCTTTCCGGTGAACATTTGGCATTCCTTGCATGCCCTGACGATCTTGCTCACATCAGAAAATAGAGTAGGCCAAAAATAGAATGCTCGCAATATTTTATGAGTAGTTTCCCTCCACGCATGATGCCCTCCACACATACCTTTGTGAATCTCAGTAATCATGCCCTATGTCTCCTCTTCTACAATACAATTAAGCAGGATTCTGAGTGGGTCTTTCCAAAAGAGGTAACCAGCTAAAATACAGTACTTAACTGCTCTGAGTTTGAGGGATCTATTTTAGATTTTTCCATTTCAGGAGGATAAGTAAGGTGTTGAAAATAGTAAACTATGTCCTTGTACCACTCTGACACCATAAATTTGTCAGCCACCTGGTCATGAAGGTTTTGATGACCCTCTTCATTTTCTGGACCGAGGAGTTGATCGATCAAATTGATCTCCAGTGCTTGGTAATTCGACTCAACCAGCAACTTAGATAATCCCTGTTCCTTTACCAACTTGGTCGGCTTGATTTCCATATCATATTCTTGAATCTTGGAGATCCACTTTCCTCTTATTCCTTAACTATCAGGATGAAATAAGATATCTTTAATGGTACTCCCCGGGACATGAGTGATGATCTTGGAATGCAAAACGTAGCTCCTGAATGACTCAAGTGCTTTAACGAGGGCATAGGCCTGCTTCTCCATAGTGCTATATTTTAATTATGCATCTCTCAGGGCTCAGTTAAAGAAAGCAATAGGTTTCTCGTGCCCTTCCTGGTTTTTTTGCAAAAGGATTGCTGCAATAGTAACCTCAGAGGCAAAAGAAAAAATTAGGAAATCCTTGGTGTTGTTCGGGCTAGTCAAAACAGGCGCCTCTCCCAGGGAATCCTTTATCTGCTTAAATGATTTCCTTGCAGCTGTGGTCCATTTTATCTCAACATCTTTTTTCAGCATGTCAGTAATTTCTTTCATTATTTCAGCAAAGTTAGGAATAAACCTCCGTAAAAAACTAATTTTACCAATGAAAGAGTGTACCTCCTTTTTATTTCGTGGGAGCTCGATCAGTTTGATAGTCGCCACTCTTTCTGGATCTATCCTCATGCCATCCTTTGAAATGATATGCCCCAGCAGCTTTCCTTTCGTCATGGAAAAAAAGGACTTCTTTGGATTGAGAGACAGGCCATACTTCCTGCACTTCTCAAAGGTTTGCTTCAGATGCTGGAGATGGTCTGTGTCAGATTTAGAGAATACGGTCATATCATCTAGGTATATTACAATGAATTTTTCCTTTTCATCAACGAATGCTATGTCCATGGCCCTTCAGAATGTCGCACCAACATTCATAAGACCGAAAGGCATCTTGTCATACATAAACGTGCCCCATGGTGTAGTGAAGGTTGTTTTTTCCCTGTCATCTAGATGCATTGCAACTTGGTTGTAACCCGAAAATCCATCCATCATAAATACTCGAGTTGACCCCACTACCTTTTTCATAATATGATCCATTTTGGGTAAGGGATAATTATCTTTTAGCGAGCATTTAGTCAGATTCCTGAAGTCGACACATAGCCGTATCTCACTGTTTTTCTTTCCGACCGATACTAGGTTAGCCACCCACTCTGAATATCTTATAGGGATAATGATTTTTGCATCAAGAAGTTTCCTCACTTCCTTTTCGATCACTGGAAATAGGATGGGATTCACCTGTCTTAACTTTTGCTTAACCGGCTTAGCATCAAGCTTTAGGGGAATCCTATGTTGTATTATGGTAGTATCATAAGTCCGGAGGTCTTCATACTTCCATGCAAAAACGTTTGCATAATGTTTGAATAATACTTCATACCTTTTCCTTTGCTCGCTTGTGAGGGACTGAGAGAGTTTAACGAACTTGGGATCCTCAATGGTGCCAAGATTTATTTCCTACATGGCCTCAGTCATTGGCTGCACCACTGGTTTGACTGGGATTTCATTTTTGTCGAACAGTTGTTCTAGTGGTACCAGTCCTTTTGGGATGAAGTTGTTTTTTAACTGCATAACCTTATGGCCAGCGATCTGCTGCATAAATCCATAAATTCCTATATCTTTCATCTATGAATTACCTTCTTCTATTTCTCTAGAGTTGTCATCTA